>OY740788.1:25237507-25627904 GCA_963514005.1 Raja brachyura
GAGACCAAAATTGAAGCTTTTGGCCTAAATGCAAAACGCTATGTGTGGCGGAAAACTAACACTGCACATCACCCTGAACACACCATGCCCACTGTGAAACATGGTGGTGGCAGCATCATGCTGTGGGGATGCTTTTCTTCAGCAGGGACAGGGAAGCTGGTCAGAGTTGATGGGAAGATGGATGGAGCCAAATATAGGGCAATCTTGGAAGAAAAACTGTTAGAGTCTGCAAAGGACTTGAGACTGGGGCGGAGGTTCACCTTCCAGCAGGATAACGACCCTAAACATACACCCAGAGCTACAATGCTTTAGATCAAAGCATATTCATGTGTTAGAATGGCCCAGTCAAAGTCCAGACCTAAATCCAATTGAGAATCTCTGGCAAGACTTGAAAATTGCTGTCCACAGACGCTCTCCATCCAATCTGACTGAGTTTGAGCTATTTTGCAAAGAAGAATGGGCACAAATTTCAGTCTCTAGATGTGCAAAGCTGGTAGAGACAAACCCCAAAAGACTTGCAGCTGTAATTGCAGCGAAAAGTGGTTCAACAAAGTATTGACTCAGGGGGGCTGAATACCTTTGCACGCCACACTTTTCAGTTTTTTATTTGTAAAATAAAAGGTATAAATAAAAAAGATATAAATAAAAATTTGAACACCATGTATCATTTTCCTTCCACTTCACAATTATGCACCACTTTGTGTTGGTCTATCACATAAAATCCCAATAAAATACATCTACGTTTGTGGTTGTAATGTGACAAAATGTGGAAAAGTTCAAGGGCTAAGAAAACTTTTGCAAGCCACTGTACATACCAGCTTTCACTCTCCATTGACATAAAGTGAGGTAATGACCAGCCATTAAACAAGGCTCTGTGTTCTAATATCGCTCAATCAAAAGAACATTGAAAATAATCTTTATCTTCGGGTCTGAAGAAGGGTCTCGATCCGAAACGTCGCCTATCTCCTTTGCTCCTTAGATGCTGCTGCACCCACTGAGTTTCTCCAGCTTTTTGTGTAACCCCCCCGCTGCCAGAGGAGGTAGTTGAGGCTGGAACTATCCCATCGTTTAAGAAACAGTTGGACAGGTACATAGATAGGACAGGGCTGGGGGGTTATGGACCAAGTGCAGGCAAGTGGGACTAGTGTAGCTGGGACATTGTTGGCCAGTGTGGGCAAGTTGGGCTGAAGGGCATGTTTCCACACAGTATCACTTTATGACTCTATGACGTGCATTCTCTAGATGTAGACTCCCCTGCACTGGGGAAAGGACTGTGGGGCTGTTCACCTTGTCTGTGCCCCTCATGATTTCATAAACCTTAGTAAGGTCACCTCTCGCCCTCTAGTGCTTGGGGAAAGACAAAATGATCCAGCCGACCGAACCTCTCCTTGCACCTTAAACCCACCAGTTCTGGTGTAATAACAGCATATTAAATTGTTTTTGCAATCTTTCCAGTTTAATGACATCCTTCCTCTAGCAGGGCAACCAGAAGTGTACACTACTCTAATTGTGGCCTCATTGTGAGCAACTTTGGGTCCCCTATCTGAGGAATAGTGTTGCCAACCGCCCTTGTCCCGTATATGACTGCTACTACTCGGGTCAAGGGGTCGGTCGGGTCAAGGGGACAGTCGAGTCCGGCCCTGCCTCACCCGTCCCGACGTAGTGCAGCCCATGTAGTGCAGCAGCAGCGCCTTGCCCATGGCCCCATTGGTCGGCAGCCTGGCCAGCTGACCGACCTTCGGACCTTCACTTACCGCCGACACCACCTCCTTCTCATGGCCGATCGTCGGTTCATGAATTGGATGGGGTGCCGGACTTTGCCCGTGATGTCGCTTGGGCCAAAACTACTCAGCTGGTCCGCCGGCTTGGCTTTGTGTGCAGTCGAGCACCAGGACCAATTCATCATTCACCCAGCCGCAGCCGAGTCAGTCACCGAATTGCCGTTGGGAATTTGTTCCGTATTTTGACCTTTTGTCCCTTATTTGGGAGTGAGAAAGTTGGTAACCCAACTGAGGAAGGATGTGCTGGCTCAGGAGAAAGTCCAGAGGAGTTTTACAAGAATCATCCCAGGAATGAGTGAATGAGTGGGTAAACATACGATGAGCGTTTGATGGCCCTGGGCCTGTACTCGCTGAAGTTTAGAAGAATGAGGGGTGGGGGGGGGGGGGGGGGGGGGGGGGTGGGGGGGGGGGGGGGGGGGGGGGGGGGGGGGGGGGTGGTCCTCGTTGAAACTTACCAATTAGTGAAATGCCTGGATAGAATGGATGTGGAGAAGATGTTTCCACCAGTGGGAGAGTCTAGGACTAAAGGTCACAGCCTCTGAATTAAAGGACGTTCTTTTAGGAAGGATATGAGGAAGAAGGGTCAGAGGGTGGTGAATCTGTGGAATTCCCTGCCACAGAAGGCAGTGGAGGCCAAGTCACTGGATGGATTTAAGACAGAGTTAGAGAGAGCTCTAGGGGCTAGTGGAATCAAGGGATATGGGGAGAAGGCAGGCACAGGTTATTGATTGGGGGCGATCAGCCATGATCACAATGAATGGCGGTGCTGGCTCGAAGGGCCGAATGGCCTCCTCCTGCATCTATTTTCTATGTTTCTATCTTTAATTAACCTACAAACCTGTACGTCTTCGGAGTGTGGGAGGAAACCGAAGATCTTGGAGAAAACCTATGCAGGTCACGGGGTGAACGTACAAACTCCGTACAGACAGCACCCATAGTCAGGATCGAACCCGGGTCTCTGGCGGTACATTCACTGTAAGGCAGCAACTCTACTGTTACGCTACGGTGACCGCCCTTCTCACAAGATGAACTGGGGGCATTGGATATTAACAGGCTATATATAGAGGCCCCTCAGTATAGTCCACATCTGCCCCACCTGACAGTTATGTGCATGTAGTTTCCAGCAGAAGTCACTAGACATTAATCACATACTACTTCAGAAATGAGATCATGTACGTTGGGGACAATCTGATGTGCAGTGTTCCTCATGGCAAGTCAGCCTGTGCCACCTGGAGAATTCCACTTCATTGGCGCAGTGCGGGAGCTACTGCCTTGCAGCGCTTGCAGCGCCTGAAACCCGGGTTCGGTCCCAACTACGGGTGCTGTCTGTACAGAGTTTGTACGTTCTCCCCGGGGTTTTCTCCAAAAGCTTTGGTTTCCTCCCACTCTCCAAAGACGTACAGATTTGTAGGTTAATTGGTTTGGTAAATGTGTAAATTGGCCCTAGTGTGTGTGGGATAATGTTAATGTGCGGGGATACGCTGGTCGGTGTGGACTCGGTGGGCCGAAGGGCCTGTGTCCGCACTGTATCTCTAAACTAAATTGTTTCCATGCCCAGTCTTTCCATTGTCAATTAAACTGTGAATATTTTATAACTTATGGTTCCGACACTCGTACTGGCTTTTTTTGTCATATAATTTCTGGAGCTCATTATTCAACAAAGCGATAAATAACTTGAAAATGAAACTGCCCAGCTGTTGAAATTTACAAGAATAAATCTGCCCCATTTTAAATTCCTGGTGTATAACAAATCTTAAACCATGGGGAGAAGGTGCGGAGAAGGAAGATGGAGGATGCGTCGGAAGCTGGACAAAGGTAGGTGTTGGGAGGGGAGGATGCTCCTCAAACTGCGGAGCATCTTGGACAATACAGCCTCACCCCCTCCATGACACACTGGTCAACCTGAAGAGCACCTTCAGCAACAGACTGGTTCCACCAAGATGCAGTACAGAACACCACAGGAGATCCTTCCTCCCCTGTGGCTATCAAACTGTACCACTCCTCCCCCTTCTGTCGTGGGTTGGGTTGCCAACTGACCCGTATTAGCCGGGACATCCGGCATATTGGGCTAAATTGGTTTTGTTCCGTATGGGAACGTCCTTGTCCCGTATTTGGCCGCTACTACTCGGGTCGAGGTGACTGTCAGGTCGGAGAACCACGTCTGGACCCGCCTCACCTGTCCCGATGTAGTGCAGCCCATGGAGTGCAGCAGCAGCGCCTTGCTGTGGCCCCGCTCGGTCGGCAACCCGGCCAGCTGTCCGGCCTTCGGACCTCTCGCTCACCGCCGACACCACCACCCCTCCTTCTCATGGTCGATCATTCGGTTCATGAGTTGGATGGGATGCCAGGCCCAAAACTCCTCAGCAGGCCCACTGGCTGGGGCTTTGTGTGCAGTCCAGCACCCTGGCCAACTCATCATTCACCCAGCCACGGCCAAGTTGGTCAACGTATTTTGACCTTTTGTCCCTTATTTGGGAGTGAGAAAGTTGGGCAACTCAAGTCGTGGGGGTAAACTGACACGCCCACACACCAACCCACCACCCCCCCCACCACCCCCCCCCCCCCCCCCCACCCAGCCCCCACATTTTTTCACATCAAAATCCTTTCCACTTTAAGTCACTTTAATTTCACATTTCTTGTATTTGTGTTTTTTTTTACTGTTGGCAGATCAATTTCCCTCCTGGGATGAATAAAGTTCTATAGTATCGTATCGTTTTATCTTCTGCAATCCTCGAGGTCGGCTGCGGAAGGTACACACCGGGGAACGCATACTGGAGGGGGCCCGGGCGTGGAGAGGGACGGTGGTGACGGCTGCGACGGGCCTTTGTGGCCAGCTGCATTTGGGACTGTTAAAACGGTGGCAAAATGGCACCTCTTGCACATGGACTCAGCGGGCCATTCTGTACATGTGTAGGATGGATCTGCAGATGTTGGTTTAAAACCGAAGATAGACACAGAAAGCTGGAGTAACTCAGCAGGTCAGGCAGCATCTCTGGAGAGAAGGAATGGGTGACATTTCGGGTCGCGACCCTTCTAAATCCCATACTAACGGTGGGATCGTGCTTATGTTTGCTTCTAGTCTTGTTGATCTGTTGGCAAAGAAAAACGTAATTCACCTTGGAACACTTGATATTAAAGAAACCATTGAACCATTGAGTTCACAAGCACAAGTGGATATTTTTAAGGCAGAGATAGATAGCTTCTTGATTACTACGGGTGTCAGGGTCTATGAGGAAAATGGGGTTAGGAAGGAGAGATAGATCAGTACATGATTGAATAGCAGAGTGTGGACTTGATTGGCCGAGATGGTCTAATTCTACTCCTATCACATGACATGAAATAAAATAATTTGAATTATACTGGAAATCAGAATAGATCTCTGATATTTAGCCAAGATATTCTGTGGGCTATTGTCTACTGTAGTCAGTGTTCATGTTCTCTGCAGTGGTGAGACCAGGCATTGAGCAAGCTACCATTTTGTGTCATTTGTTTGACCATTTGCGCTCAGTCTGGCAAGTCCAGCGGAAGCTTCCGGTTGATAACCATTTTAACCCCCATCCCATTCCCATAGCAACCTTTCTGTCCTTGGCCACCTCCATTGCCAGGGTAAAGCCACATGCATGCTGGGAGAACAGTGCCTCATGTTCCAAAGGCAGACACAAAAAGGCCAGAGTAGCTCAGCGGGTCAGGCAGCATCTCTGCCAAAATGGAATTGCTGATGTTTCAAATCGAGGACCTTCTTCGGTCTCGAGCCGAAACATCACCGATGCCTTTTCTCCCGAGATGCTGCCTGACCCGTTGAGTTACTCCAGGTTTTCGTGTCTGTCTTCGGTTTAAACCAGCGTCTGCAGTTCCTCCGTACACAGTATCTCATATTCCACTTGGGTAGCTGATAGCCAAGTGTTAAACACATTGAAATCTCCATTTTCTAAGTAGTATCTTCTCTGCAAACCCCCCCCCCCCCAACAGAGAGATACAGCGATATAGATATAGAGATACAGCGCGGAAACAGGCCCTTTGGCCCACCGGGTCCGCGCCGACCAGCGATCCTCGCACATAAACACCATCCTATACCCACTAGGGACAATTTTTACATTTACCAAGCCAATTAACCTCCAAACTTGTACGTCTTTGGAGTGAGGTAGGAAACAGAAGATCGCGGAGAAAACCCACGCAGGTCATGGGGAGAACATACAAACTCCATACAGACAACACCCTTGGTCGGGATCAAACCCAGGTCTCCGGCGCTGCAAGCGCTGTTAGGCAGCAACTCTACCGCTGCGCCACCATGACCGCCTTTGTCACTTACTCTACCCATCTGCTTAATCAGGCAACTGAATCATTCGTCCACTACCAGAAAGCAGTCCTGAACTATTTTCTACCTCATTGGTGACCCTCGGACTATATTTGGTTGGGGTTTACTGGCTTTATATTGCACTAAACGCTGTTCCTTTGTCATGCATCTATAAACTGTAAATGGCCCAATTGGAATCATGTATTGTCTTTCCGCTGACTGGTTGGCACGCAACAAAAGTTTTTCACTGTACCTCAGTACATGTGACAATAAACTAAACTAAACTAAACCACTCAAATCCTCTTACCTGTATCCACCTATCACCTGCCAGGCTTTGCCCCACTCCCCACCGGCTTTCCCATCCCTCCTACAACAGTCTGAAAAAGGGAACAGTCTGAAGGAGGAAATTTATATATCGCTTACAACACTGTGGAATGAATATTAATTTCTCTAACTTCAAGTAACCCCTGCATTCCCTCTCTCTCCATCCCTTCCCCACCCAAGTCATACCAGCTTCAAAGTCATCTTGTTGAGCCTCATTGTCTGTAATAGCCCTGTCTCACGGTGCGAGTCCACCCACGAGTGATCCCGAGTGAAAGAAAAAATCAAACTCGTGGTTGTCTACGAGATTGTCTACGAGATAAGTTTGCCGTTCACTTCTCATTTCTGCAATGTATCAAGTTCCTCTCCCGAGTTACTCGTGAGCCAACAACGACTACCGACGTGTGGAAAAATCATCACACGGGGACTATCACTCCAAGGGATGGGCATTCATGCATGATGGGCAAAGTCCCTGCAACCTCTAGACCCAGCAGCACCCGAAGGCAATGCCAGTCCTGCAGCCTGGCATCAACTCGACCAGCGTCAACCAGCCAGCGGGCGAACAGACCATGGGTCCCATTGAAGCAAGATTCTCAAGCAGTAAGCTATGGAGGTGGAACAGCCAGGAGGCCCGTGGAGAGGACACATGGCTGATGAAGTCGGAGAAGAGGTTTGTGCAGAGGACGTTTTCCGGGAATGAACAAAAATTTGCAGTCAAGGGCCTGTCTTACCAGCATACGACTGCATGAGGCGAGCGTGACCGAAGATGTTGGCTTGAGGCGTACAGCCTCATGGGGCCGGTCCCACTTCCAACCGCGGAGCCGTATGGAGCTGGTCCCGACATCATTCTCACCAATCAGCTGGGCAGGAGGCGGGCCTACTGAATTTGGACGTCGCACTGCGTCGGGCGGTGACATCATCGCGCAACGCCACTTGCTAGGTGTACGTCGTCAAGACGCTGCATACGGTGTCCAGACGCTGTGTACGCCCGTCGAGATGTTGCGTATGGCCTCAATGCGGCTGCGGGCCGACAGGCCGTTGCCGCGCGGGATTTTTGAACAGTGTCAGTCCCGCGCGATGTCGGGACCAGCCCCACACAACTCCATAGGGCTTCGGCGATCGAAGTTGGACCATACCACGTGAGGCCGTACCACGTTATGTCGCGCTCGCCGCATGCAGTCGCATGCTGGTGGGACAGGCCCTTCAATTTGCAAGCGTTAAAGAGTAATTAAAAGGCAGGGCTGCTTTCATTCCTGTGACACTTTTCATGGCTTCAGGAAATCCCAAAGTGGCTCCCTCCTAGTAATCTAATAAGGTGACCATTACTGTGCCCTTTATTATATCTATATACTTTTATAAACTGTGTGTGTGTGTGTGTGTCATTTTGCCTTTGAAATGTATTTCCTCAAAAACCAGACGCTAAAACGCGGAGATTTTTACATATTTCGGTAGGGATTTATCTTTTGAGTTCAAAAATCCACTCCTTAGTCAATTATTTCCCCAGATTTTGAATTACACTGTTCACAAAACTCAATTTTTTAAATATAATCACCGCTTGCCAGCTGCTGACGTCACAATGTCCACATGCCCCCCAATCCAGGCCCACCTGCCTCCTGGCCCCTCCCCCCCTCCCCCGCTGTGGACTAAAGCATTGTTTATTTCTTTTTTTCATAGCATTAAATTTTATTGTTTCTCTGTGTCCGTGTCCCGCTCCGTGTCCCCCCCCCCCCCCCGGCTCGGCTCAGCTTGGCTCTGGATTAAACATCTGCTGTTCTGCATGAGTTAGGTCACCCCCATCCCCGTTCTTTAAAAGGCACAGAAAGATTGATAAGGTTCTGCAGCAGACCCTACAGCTCAGATCCGCTATAGGATTTTTGTTCTGCAGATCGCTCACGCGCGCTGAAAACGCCTCTCCTCACTGTCGACGCAGCCCGTGAAGCCCCGCCCTCCCATTTACTGCGCGCTCATTCCAGCTGTGGGTTTCTCACTTCTCCTCTCCGGGGAGGCCCGATCGTCTGCCCCCCCACCGGCCCGGCTCTGTCACACTGGTGGGTGAACTTCCCTTAGTGGAAGTCACGGTCGGCTGGTTCCCCCGTTGCTTTTCACCATCCTCAAATCGCTCCGTGCCTCACTCACGCGGGCCCACGCGAACTGCCGCCCCGCCTCTCTCTCTCTCTCCCCCCCTTTCTCGCTTTCCCTCTCTCTCTGTCCCCCTCTCTCTCTCCCCTCCCTCTCTCTCCTTTCTCTCTCTCCCCTCTCTCTCCCCCTTTCTCACTCTCTCCCCTCTCTCTCTCTCCCTCCCCCTCTCTCTCACTCACTTCCCGCTCTCTCTCACCCCGCTCATTCTCCCCTGCTCTCTCTCCCCCCTCTCTCCTCTCTCCCCCCTCTCTCTCTCCTCTCTCTCTCCCTCTCTCCCTTCCGCCCCTCCCTCTCTCCCCCCTCTCTCTCTCCCCTTCCTCTCCCCTATCCCCTTCCCTCCACCCCCCTCCCCTACCCCCTTCCATCCACCTCCCACTCCCTTTCCCCTAACCTCTCCCTCTCCCTTCCCACCCACTCTCCCCCCTTCCCCCCTACCAGCCCCCCTTTCCCCCCTCTCTTGCCTCCCCTCTCTCTCCTCCCATCTCTCCCCTCCTCCCCCACCCCACCTCACCCACCCTCCCTCTCCTCCTCCCCTCCACCCCCCCCTCTCCCTCTGTCTCTTGCCCTTCTGTCCCTGTCTCTCCCCATTCTCGATCTGCCCTCACTCTCTACCCCCCCCCCCTCTCTAGACACGCCTGCGCGTTGGGGGCGATGCGTCAGTGGATAGGGCGGTTATTGGGTAAAAGGAGCAAATTAATAATATTAATATAATATCCAGGGGGGTAGTTAGTGTGTGTGTCGGGGTGGTTAGTGTGTGTGACGCCACCCCGCCCCCTCGCCCCCCTGCAAACTACCTTGGGGGAACAGACCCAACAGGTCTGCACTTGGTCTAGTATCTATTAAAACTGTGCATGTGTGTGTAGGTGTGTGTATGTCATTTTGCCTTTGAAATGTATCTCCTCGAAAACCAGATGCCGAAACGGGGAATTTTTTCCATTTTTAGTAGAGATTTTCCTTGCGAGTTTAGAAATCCACTCCTCTGTACCTTTGCTACATTATTTTCCTGATGTTTTAATTAAAATTGTTGACCAATCTGACCTTTTTTTAAAATCTGAACGCTACCCAGCTGCTGACGTTATAATAACAGAGACATTTTTACATCTTCTGGTAGAAAAATTCCTTACGGTTTCAAAAATCCAATCCACTATAAATTTGGTCGATTATTTCCAGAGATATTTACTAAAATTTATCGCCAAACTGACATTTAAAAAAAATATTAAGGTTGCCCAGCTGCTGACCTCACAATGCCTTTGCACCTGGCCCAACTGCCTCTTGGCCCCGCCCGGCCCTGCCCGCCCCCCCCCCCCCCAGCCTGGCTGCTGGCCCCACCCAGCCCCACCCACGGACCTCACAATGCCTATGCACCTGGCCCAACTGCCTCTTGGCCCCGCCCGGCCCTGCCCGGCCCCACCCCCCCAGCCTGGCTGCTGGCCCCACCCAGCCCCGCCCACTGACCTCACAATGCCTATGCACCTGGCCCAACTGCTTCCTGGCCCCGCCCCACCTGGCCCCCCAGCCTGCCAGGTTGGTGATTCCATTGTTTTTCATTGAATTGAATTGCATTACTCACTAATTCTTAACATTAACTTTTAATTTCAAAGACAGTTTTTTAAAAATAAAAATTTGCTGTCTTAATTGACAGCTTAGATCAGCTCTCCCCCTCTCTCTCCCCCCTCCCCCCTCCCTCTCTCTCTCCCCCCTTCCTCTCTAGATGCGCCTGCGAATTGGTGGCTATGCGTCAGTGAATAGGGCGGTTATGGGGTAAAAGGAGCAAATTAATAATATTAATATATCAAGGGGGGTAGTTAGTGTGTGTGTGCAGGGGGGTAGTTAGTGTATATGACTCCACATGCCGCCCCAAGCCCCCCCCTCCCCCGCAACCACACTTTTGGGGGAACAGACCCAACGAGTCTGCACTTGGTCTAGTATATATTAAGTTTGTAAGACCAATTTCTGTTGTTTGTTGGTCAATATTATTATCTATAATTCTTTGTTACCCTCAGTCTAATAACCTTATCACATCTCCCTGACAAATGGCATTGGCCAGAAAACAATAGTATACTCCTGAAGATTGTATAATAATATGAACAATATTATAATATCTGAAGAAGGGTCTTGACCCAAAACGTCACCTATCCATGTTCTCCAGAGATGCTGCCTGACCTGTTGAGTTGCTCCAGCACTGTGTGTGCTTTTGAGTATAATCATCCACTTGGATAACTTATTTAACACAGAAATAAAACATCTTCATGAGTTGTTCAGGAGCATGATTTTAAAGATAACTGCTGCAGGAACACAGCACTGTTTTGTGTACCAGAATGTTGCTGCTTTAAATGTTGTTAAAGCTCTCAAATCTGCTGCCCCGGACTATTGAAATTGCCTGACACTCCAGCACAAGCCTGGCTGATGGCAAAGTCATAAGTTGGGATCGAACCCGGGCTCTGGCACTGTAGGGCAGCAACTCTACCACTGTGCCGCCATGCCACTTAACTTAGTGACATTGAGAAGCAAGAGATTGCAGGTGATGGAATCTTGAACAAATAAATAATAAAATGCTGGAAGACCTCCAACGTTTTTGTGTTTGGCAAAAAAATATATTTATTCATATATTGGGATCTGGCTGTTATTGACAAGGCCAATGTCCTTGAATGAATGGCTTGCTCGCCCATTCCACAGTCGGTCAAGTTACAGGCGACCAGGAGTTGCACGTGTATCACACCGGGCAAGGATGTCAGATTCCTGCCCTCAGAAGCAAGAGAAAACCAGATGTTTTTACAGTCATCTGTCATGGCTTTGTTGACACCATTACCAATAACCATTTACATCCCATAGCCGCCCTGGTGGGATTTGAACTTAAGTCATTTGATTGTAACTGCGTGTCTCTGAAAAATATAAGAATATATCAGGTATAATTACGTTAACCGCCGTTGCACTCCGGTATCTCAAGTTGGGAATACTGGGAGGCTGGGAACCCAGTGATGGATGAGCCGCACTTCCCATTACCTGGGAAGGCAAATGCTTTCATCCCATCCCAAAATGTCTTCTGCGCTCTAGCCAGTCGTGTATGGAAGCTGTTTGGAAAAGAACTGCAGAGGCCAGTTTACACCGAAGGTAGACACAAAAAGCCGGAGTAACTCAGGCAGCATCTCTGGAGAAAAGGAGTAGGAATAGGAATAGGAATCATTTATTGTCACATGTGATGAGGCACAGTGAAATTATTTACTTGCATACACAATGTATACAAATAGCAGTCACCTGCGGCACTGACAAAGTGACAAAGCACGCCACTCTTCCTATTTATTGTCCCCATGTTTCTAGTCCAGACCCTTCTTCACACTACTGAAATTTCTGGGCCTATTTCCCCACTGTCCTTCATGTTCCCTATTTAGTTTTTAGTTTTACAGATGCAGAACGGAAACAGGCCCTTCGGCCCACCGAATCTACACCGACCAGCGATCACCGCACATTGACATTTACACCAAGCCCATTAACCTACCCACATCTTTGGAGCTTACATCGTTTTCTTATTTGACCTATATGTTAAAACTATCACGGTGTAAATATCAGCTGGATATTTAAAATCACCTTAATTTATTTATTGGTATTTTTTGGCATTCAGTTCTGGGGCGGGTTACCGAGCGGAATATACTTTTTGTCCACTTTTTTTCCCCTACTGGGTAGCTGCATGAATTCTCGGGACTGTATTTGACGCTGGTGTGTGTGAACTGTCTCCTCTTCCACCATCCCCACTCTCCAACCGGGCGCAGAGTTTAACTTTTGATATGTGTTTGCCGTCCGGTCTTGTGTTTAGTTAAGTGAAACATGTCATTATTCATATAGGGATGCCTTCTGCTTCGGGAGCTCTCCGTTAACGCCAAGCAGTTGAGGAGAATTGACTCCAATATCATAGAGACTGATGCATTTTAACGATGGGCCGTAGACAATGCTGATTAAAACCGACAGTTTCCACACATAAACACAAAAAACAACATAAACTTACAGATAGTACCCACGAGTCACTACGGTAAACTCACGGGCTACTATGGTATTACAACGAGTTCAAAAGTTTCCCATTTTCCTTCAAGAGTAAATTTGACTCGTGGAAATCTTTCAACATGTTAAAAAAGTTTCACGAGTTAACACGTTTCCCGAGTACCTGCCCTTAACGTTACGAGTCGCTAAGTTACATCCACGAGCTCCAACGTTCCCGCTACGTTACTTCTATGTGATTACCACGAGTTTGATTTGTTTTTAACTCTGGATCACTCGTGGGTGGACTCGCTCCGTGAGACAGGGGTTTAAGGAAGGCGGATTCAATGCTAACATTTACATCATGAGGACTACAATACACAACAGAGATGTAATGCGGAGGCGCTACAAGGCGCTGGTCAGGCCGCATTTGGAGCACTCTGAGCAAATTTGCGTCCCATATCTGAGGAAGGATGTACTGGCTCTAGAGAGGGTCCAGAGGACGTTTACAAGAATGATTCCAGGAATAGGCACTTGATAGCACAGGGCCTTGACTCGCTGGAGTTTAGAAAGTTGAGGGGGGACCTCATTGAAACTTACAGAATAATGAAAGCCATAAATAGAGTGGATGTGGAAAGGATGTTTCCACTGGTCTAGGACCAGATGTCATAGCCTCCGAATTAAAGGGCGCTCTTTTAGACTGGAGGTGAGGAGGAACTTCTTTAGTCAGAGGGAACTCATTGCCACAGAGGGCTGTGGTAGAGAAGTCAGTGGATATTTTAAGGCAGAGATAGACAAATTATTGATTAGAATGGGTGTCAAGGGTTATGGGGAGAAGGCAGGAAAATGGGATTAGGAGACTAAGATCAGCCATGATTGAATGGCAGAGTGGAATGGATGGACCGAATGGCCTAATTCTACTCCTATAATGTCAACTCGTTATCACTAGCAAACAGCTAACAATGACCTATTTCCTTTATCATCTTTACTTTTTTGCATATTTTTCATTCATTTGTTCTATATCTCTCTAAATCACCGTCTATATCTCTTGTTTCCCTTTCCCCTGACTCTCAGAAGAAGGTTCTCGACCTGAAACATCACCTATGCCTTTTTTCAAGTGATGCTGCCTGACAGGCTGAGTTACTCTTACTATGAGTTTTTATCATAAGATCATAAGGTCAAAAGTGATAGGACTAAAATTAGTCCATTCAACCCATCAACTCTACTCTGCCATTCAATCATGGCTGATCTATCTCTCCCTCCTAACCCCATTCTCCTGCCTTCTCCCCATAACCCCTGACACCCAGACTAATCCAGAATCTATCTAGCTCTGCTTTAAAATTTTCCACTGACTTGGACTCCACAGCCTTCTGTGGCAAAGAATTCCACAGATTCACAACCCTCTGACTAAAGAAATGTCTCCTCATCTCCTTCCTAAAAGACGTCCTTTAATTCTGAGGCTATGACCTTTGATCCTAGACTCTCCCACTAGTGGAAACAACCTCTCCACATCCACTCAAAGCCTTTCTCCATTCGGTATGTTTCAAGGAGGTCCCCATGAGGTTTTGCTTGAAATAAAGTAATGAAAAGATTAATTCATGAGAAGAAAAAACAGGAAATTAAGGAAAATCAAAATGACACGCAATTAAGTGCAGAAATGAGAAAAGAGAGAATAGAATCATGAGAGTAAAAAATCATGAGAGGAAAAGATCGGGTAGATACACAGAGTCCCTTGCCCAGAATAGGGGAATCGAGGACCAGGGGACATAGGTTCAAGGTGAAGGGGAAAAAAATTAATAAGAATCTGAGGGGTAACTTTTTCACACAAAGGGTGGTGGGTGTATGGAACAAGCTGCCAGAGGAGGTAATTGTGGCAGGGACTATCCCAACGTTTAAGAAACAGTTAGACAGGTACATGGATAGGACACGTTTGGAGGGATATGGACCAAGCGCAGGCAGGTGGGACTAGTGTATGTAGATTAGTATGTCTTTACTATATATATATATCACCACACAGATTATGCATGCTACACATTCCTTATGTAATCCAGTCCAGATTGTCATCCCTACCCTGGGCATATCGGTCCTGTAGCCAGTGCTTCAATCTCTCTCTTTAGATTTGATGCAGGCCACGGGGATGAAAACATGTTGTGTTCCCTCTGCATGTACTGCAATAAAGACTATGAGTTATAACCTCTATGTGTGGGTCTGATCATTCAACATGGTGTCAGAGATCACGGACCCCTTACTCGCCTAGTTGGTTACAGTTTATTTTAGTTTGTTTTTTTGTTCTGTTTGTTATTTTACTATGGCTGGCACACTTGATAAGCCTGAACCTTTAGTGTTTGATGGTGACCTCGCCAAGCGTTGGCGCATCTTTGAAGATGACTACACTGTGTATATCCGTGCAGCACATTATGCGCAGCTCCAGACATTCGTGCTTCCATTCTCCTCAATCTGGCTGGTCCAGAAGCCACTCAACGTGCTCGCAGATTCCACTATGCCCCAGCTCATGTAGACGCTGCGGATGTCAAATAGTCCCGGCAGAAACTATAGATTACCCCGTCTACCTGCTGAACAAGTTCAGACAGCTGTGTGAGCTACGCACTAATCTCGTAATGGAGCGCCACAGATTATTTTCGCACCACCAAAGACAAGGTGAGCCTGTTGAAGCCGATATCAGTTCTTTAATGCACATCGCCAGCCGATGCAAGTTTGAAAATCTATGTGATAGTCTTATACGTGACAGACGTGTTTATGGTATTCTCACTGACAAGGTGTGTGATGAACTTATACGTGATGCAGATCTCACTCTGGAAAGGGCTGAGAATCGCTGTCGTGTTGCAGAGATGACAGACTCTCACACTAAATCTCTGGGGCCGGGTCCCCACTCTGCCTATGATGTAACTGCTGCTGGCATGTTTTATGAGGCCCAGCACCAGCCTTCACAGGTGTCGGATTCATTAGTAATTATGTGAACTGTGGAGGTTCGCATGCAGGCATTCGTGAACAATGCCCGGCCTGTGGAAATGTTTGCTCCCACGGTAAACGCAGAAACCATTTCATCCGCTGCTGCCGCTGCGTGGAAACAGAGTAGAGACAAAGCAATCAGTGCACCTGCTACAGCAAGAGAGTTTACAGCCAGAACCTTCCCACGTAGCTCCCACATCATCCTCTCTGAATAACGAGGACATGCTGCCTGCTCTCGAGAGACAGAGTATAAACATACATTCCTACTTTACTTCCATTTTGAGGGGGTACAGTGCTCCCTGTTGGAAGAGTTGAGTTACAGTGCCATCTGGCGTCACATGTCTACAATCTGAGCTTATTTATTGTCTGATAAAAGTGACTTCTCTGCGAGGCAGTGATGCCTGTAATGACTTAGGTCTGGTCACCTTCGGTACGGCAGCTCATCAACTGCCTGCAACATGTGGCTTCACTCAACAGATCCTACCACAATATGGAAATCTTTTTTGACGACAAGCTGGGCAAGCTTCCCATCAAGTACATGATCATGGCCAACTCTGAGGTCCTATCAGTTGTCCATCCTGCACACCGGATTCCCCATGCTTTGCGGGACCACATACAAAATGAACTCAACAGAATGGGGACTCTGGGTGTGATTGCCCCTGTCATTGCCCAATTGGATTGGGTCACAACCATGGCAGTAGCAAAGAAAAAGACTAAGGAAGAAATATGGATTTGCATCAACCATAAAGATTTAAACACTGCCATCAAATGACCACACTATCCCATGCGCAAAGTGGAAGATGTTGCAGCGCAGCTGGGCAAAGAAACTGTATTCTCAGTCCTAGATGCCAAGAGTTCATTCTGGCGGATTCTTTTGGATCACAACACTTCCAAGCTAACCACTTTCAGCACACCCTTTGAACATTACAAATTCCTGCGGATGCCATTTGGCATAAACTCGGCAAGTGAAGTATTTCAGCACACTATGGAACAACTATTTGCAGGTTACCCATGCTCCATCATTGTTGATGACATTCTTGGTGCTGGACAAACAGTCCAAGAACACAACGCTAACTTAAAGAAAGTTCTGGACTGCGCCAATGAGATCAACCTCAAGGTCAACCCCCTAAAGTGCAAATTCCGAGTGAGCGAAGTGAACTATGTGGGCCATGTGTTCACCACCGATGGCCTCAAACCTGATCCATCAAATACTATTGCAATGAATGAGTTGCCAGTACCCACAGATGTGCTCAGCCAGCAGAGATTCCTTGGCATGGTTAACTACTTGGGGAAATTCATTCCAAATTTCAGTGAACTATCGGCCCCACTGCGCCAGCTAACCTGCAAAGACACTGTTTGGTCCTGGCATGAGCAACAGCAGAGGGCGTTTGACACTCTTAAACAACAAATGTCTTATACCCCTACCCTCACCTACTTTGATGTTAAGCTACTTGTCACACTGACTTGTGATGCCTCGCAGTATGGTTTGGGAGCAGCTTGCCTCCAAAATAACAGGGATGGCAACAGGCCTGTTGCCTATGCTTCTCGCACCATGACCGACACAGAACAGCGCTACGCTCAGATTGAAAAGGGGCTGCTAGCGGTCGTTTTCGCTCGCAGGAAATTTAATGACTTTATCTTCGGAAAAACGGTCACGATTGAAACTGACCATCAACCCCTAATCAGCTTTCTGAACAAACCGATACACACCTCTCCAGGACGCCTCCAACATATGTTGCTACAGCTGCAGAAGTATGACATTGTTCTGACCTACAAACGTGGCAAGGAAATGCACCTGGCTGACACCCTGTCACGTGCTCCACGGAAGACCTGCGAGAAATCATCCGCAGATGGTCAGCTTCCTTGTCATGATGGTCTCCTAAGTTCCTTCGTCCTGTTTGGAGGACCTTGTAGCCCAGCCTGCATGATTTTCTGGCCTGGCATGGCTGATTATATTTGTGAGAAAGTAAAGTCCTGTGCAGTGTGCAACAGTTTGACACCACACCAACAAAAGCAACCACTTCTCTCACACCCGGTTCCCGAGCTCCCATGGTCGACATTGGCAACTGACATTTTTGAGTGACATGGCAAACAATACCTGGTTCTGGATGGTTTGAAATTGATCTACTCAGTAGCCCCACCTCTGCAGGGGTAGTCCAGAAGCTAGCACGCCATTTCTCTGTTCACGGGTCTCCATATCAGCTACTGTCTGACAATGACAGTCAATTTACCAGCCAGTATTTCAAAGACTTTGCTACACGCTGGGGTTTTCGTCACATCACCAGCAGCCCTGAATACCCACAATCAAATAGGCTGGCTGAACTTGCCGTCAGAGGTGCCAAACAGGTGATGGAACGATCCCACAGAGCAGGATCACACGTATACCTAGACCTGCTCAACCTGCGCAACATCTCCCGTACAGGTATACTTTCATCCCCATCCAGCAGCATCAACCCGACCATACCACCACTGCCATCCGCTCCTGTTTCATCGCCGGGGATGCTGTTTCACTCTCCTGCACCCATTCTACCACTGATTGCATCTCCAGTGACGGGAGAAACTGCAGGACTGTACCATACGCGTGCAGGTCGCATCTGCAGGCCCACCCTAAACTACCCAGGCTACGTTTGAACTTCACTCCAGCTTACTTATAGGCCTGTCCCACTTTCACGGCCTAATGCACGACCTTTTTTTACTTGTGAACATTTTTCATCATGTTGAAAAAATGCCCCGACCTACTTGATGCCACGAGTAACTACGACTAGCATTATGACCTGCTACGGCCTACCTACAACCTGCTACGACCTACCTACGACCTCCTATGACATTGTGACGACCATGCTGCGAGTATGAGTCAAGGGCAAACTCGGCAGAGGTCGTGAATTAGGTCGTGAAAGTGGCACAGGCCCCTTACACATACTATGTGCACTTTATGTAATCAGTAGTACCCACATTTTGCATGCGAGTATCATATCTATTTTATTAGGAGTTAATTCTTTCAGAGGAAGGATGTAGATTAGTATGTCTTTACTGGAAATATATATATCACCACACAGATTATACATGCGACACATTCCTTATGTAGTCCAGTCCAGATCTTCATCCCTATCCTGGGCACACCGGTCCTGTAGACAGTGCTTCACTCCCTCTCTTTAGATTTGATGCACACCACGGGGATGAAAGTATGTCATGTTCCCTCCGCTTGTACTGCAATAAAGACTATGAGTTATAATCTCTATGTGTGGGTCTGATCATTCGACAGTGTTGCTGGGACATTGTTGGCCGGTGTGGGCAAGTTGGGTTGAAGAGCCTGCTTCCACACTGTATCACTCTATAACTCAATGAGAAGATGTGCTGTAGGAAGGAGGAAGCTGACGAGAGGCTTATTTATATTATTACAGTCACATGCTAACAATTCACAAGACTGCTGATGGTGTGTTTCTAGCTTGCATCAGCTGCACAGTGTGCTTGCTTGAAAAACAGTTTAATGCATGTGACCTGGGAAAATGAGAGTGCGGGAAAGAAATGTACTTGTGATTTGTAAACAAGTAATGTAGAGCAATGTGGATGGTTGTGAGTTGCTACAATGTTTTCAGATAATTGCCTAATATTGCAAGCCATCTTTATATCCCCCTGTACTTTATGACTTCCCTGAATATTTGTATCACAACATGTGACATGATCACAAGTAGATATGTGAAAATATCAAGGGTGGGAAGGAACTGTAGATGCTGGTCTTATAGAAACATATAAAATTCTTAAAGGATTGGACAGGCTAAATGCAGGAAAAATGTTCCCGATGTTGGGGGAGTCCAGAACCAGGTGTCACAGTTTAAGAATAAGGGGTAGGCCATTTAGGACTGTGATGAGGAAAAACCTTTTCACCCAGAGAGTTGTGAATCTGTGGAATTCTCTACCACAGAAGGCAGTGGAGGCCGATTCACTGGATGTTTTCACGAGGGAGTTAGATTTAGCTCTTAGGGCTAAAGGAATCAAGGGATATGGGGAAAAAGCAGGAACGGGGTACTGATTCTGGATGATCAGCCATGATCACTGAATGGCCGGCTTGAAGGGCCGAATGGCCTACACCTGCACCTATTCTTCTAGGTACTATGTTCGTAAACCAAAGGTAGACACAAAAGGTTGGAATAACTCAGACAGCATCTCTGGAGAAAAGGAATAGGTGACATTTCGGGTTGAGACTGAAGGAGGGTCTCAATCGACAACGTCACCTATTCCATTTCACCAGTGATGCTGCCTGATATTTTTAAGGCAGAGATAGACAAAGTCTTGATTAGAACGATGTTGAAGGATTATGGGGGGGAAGGAAGGATAATGGGATTAGAAGGCAGAGATCAGCCATGATTGAATGGTAGAGAAAACTCGATGGGCCGAATGGCCTAATTCTACTCCTATAACTTGTGAACTTGTGAACTTGTGACCTGCTAAGTTACTCCAACTTTTTGTGTCTGTGGGGATGGCAACTTGGTGATCAGTTGATGAGTAGTAGCAGTATTTCATTAAATTAGGGCTTGCAGAATGTTGCTGGGAATCCAAGATAAAAACAAAAATGATGAAAATACTCTGTCTGAAGAAGAGCCTACAAACCGAACGTCACCTATTCCTTTCCTCCAGATATGCAGTCTGACCCGCTGAGTTACTCCATTATTTTGTGTCTATCTGTGAAAATATCAACATGTTCATGTCCTTTACTCAATGTCCTTACCGGAACAACTTTTACCCATGGTTATAACATTGACAACTTACAGAACAGAATCCCATGCTGATAAAACCTGAATCCATGTGTGGGTTGAGAATCAAATAGAAACATATAAAATTATAAAAAGGACTGGACAAGCTAGAGGCAGGAAAAATGTTCCCAATGTTGGGCGAGTCCAGAACCAGGGGCCACAGTCTTAGAATAAAGGGGAGGCCATTTAAGACTGAGGTGAGAAAAAACTTTTTCACCCAGAGAGTTGTGAATTTGTGGAATTCCCTGCCACAGAAGGCAGTGGAGGCCAAGTCACTGGATGGATTTAAGACAGAGTTAGATAGAGTTCTAGGGGCTAGTGGAATCAAGGGATATGGGGAGAAAGCAGGCACGGGTTATTGATTGGGGACCATCAGCCATGATCACAATGAATGGTGGTGCTGGCTCAAAGGGCCGAATGGCCTCCTCCTGCACCTATTTTCTATGTTTCTATGAATTGAATTGTCAGGCTCAGCTCGTGTTTGACGTGGCCATGGCCATTTGTGTTGGCAATTTAAATTAAGGAAGTTGCAAATGGCATTTGAATGGTACGTGATATTAGCGCATTCATTTTCACGTCCGGTTCCTCTGCGTAATTATTCGTAACAGCCAGTGCAGAATGTGATGACAGACTACAAGGATTTGGAAATTGTGCAAAAGATGGAATTAATTTTCAATTCAATTTTATAACCAACCTCCCTTCCCATTGACTCCATTTACACCTCAGGCTGGCTCGGCAAAGCCAGCAGCATAATCAAGGACAAGTCACACCCTGGCCACTCCCTCTTCTCCCCTCTCCTGTGAGGCAAAAGGTATAGATGTGTGAAAACGCATCTATACCACCAGATTCAGGGACAGTTTCTTCCCAGCTGTTATCAGGCAAATGAATCATCCTACCACAACCAGAGAGCAGTGCTGAACTACTATCTACCTCACTGGTCACCCTCGGACTATCCTTGATCGGACTTTGCAGGCTTCACCTTGCACTAAACGTTATTCCCTTACCATTTATCCGTACACTGTAAATAGGTCGATTGTAATCATGTATTGTCTTTCCACTGACTGGATAGCACGCAACAATAGCTTTTCACTGTACCTGGGTATAGGTGACAATAAACTAAACTGAACTGAACTGAACTTTATTTACAAAATATGTTTAACCTAGTGGGGTGCTTCATAACAGTGACATCGTACTAGATGTGACACAAACATGTAGAGGTGGTCGGACAATTGACCGATAGGTCAAAATGATAAAGTGGATGAAGAGAAAAAAAATTCCAGATCTTTACCCTGAGCAACTTATGTTGCCCACTGCCCTAAATTGTCGCCAGTGAGACAAAATCTCGGCAGTTCGATGAATAATGTAGTGAATGGGAGATAGACACAAAATGCTGGAATAACTCAGCGGGACAGGCAGTATCTCTGGAGAGAAGGAATGGGTGAATGGAGTCTGAAGAAGGCCTCGACCCGAAACATCACCTGTTCCTTCTCTCCAGAGATGCTGCCTGTCCCGCTGTGTCACTCCAGCTTTTTATGTCTATCTTTGGTGTAAACCAGCAACTGCAATTCCTTCCTACCTACACATGTAGTTAATGGGTGTTTGATGGTCAACGTGGATTTGTTTCCATGATTATTTGGATCAGCCATCCACTAATACGCAACAGACAATAGTCAATAAACAATAGGTGCAGGAGTAGGTCATTCGGCCCTTCGAGCCAGCACCGCCATTCAACGTGATCATGGCTGATCATCCCAAATCAGTACCCCGTTCCTGCCTTCTCCCCATATCCCCTGACTCCGCTATCTTTAAGAGCCCTATCTAGCTCTCTCTTGAAAGTATCCAGAGAACCGGCCTCCACCCTCTGAGGCAGAGAATTCCACAAACTCACAACTCTCTGTGAGCAAAAGTGTTTCCTCGTCTCCGTTCTAAATGGCTTACCTCTTATTCTTAAACTGTGGCCCCTGGTTCTGGACCCCCCCAACATCGGGAACATGTTTCCTGCCTCTAGCAAGTCCAAACTCTTAATAATCTTATATGTTTCAATAAGATTCCCTCTCATCCTTTCAAACTCCAGAGCATACAAGCCCAGCTGCCCCATTCTTTCAGCATATGACAGTCCCGCCATCCCGGGAATTAACCTTGTAAACCGATGCTGCACTCCCTCAATAGCAAGAATGTCCTTCCTCAAATTTGTGAACCAAAACTGCACACAATACTCCAGGTGAGGTCTCACTAGGGCCCTATGCAACTGCAGAAGGACCTGTTTGCTCCGATACTCAACTTATAAAGGCCAACATGCCATTCGCTTTCTACACTGTCTGCTGTACCTGCATGCTTACTGGGTCTCGACCCGAAACGTCGCCTATCTCCTTCGCTCCTTAGATGCTGCTGCACCCGCTGAGTTTCTCCAGCTTTTTGTGTAACCCTGCTTACTTTCATTGACTGATGAACAAGGACCCCCAGATCCCGTTATAATTCCCCTTCTCCCAACTTGACACCATTTGGATAGTAAACTGCCTTCCTGTTTTTGCTACCAAAGTGGATAACCTCACATTTATCCACTTCAAACTGCATCTGCCATGCATCTGCCCACTCACCCAACCTGTCCAAGTCACCATGCATTCTCATACCATCCTCCTCACAGTTCACATTGCCAGCTTTGTGTCATCTGCAAATTTGCTAATGTTACTTTGAACATTATCATTTTGATCATCACTAGCACAAGGACTGCAGTATGCTTCATGTACAAACTGCACTGATGTTAGAATCCTGGACTACTGTGACAGCACCTTCAAAATCTGCAGTCTTACATTACATTTGTACAAGACCATGGTGAGGCTGTATTTTGAGTATTGTCTTCAGTTCTGGTCACCCTGCTAAAGAAAGTGTGTCATTAGACTGGAAAGAGTGCTGGAAAGATTTACGAGAATTTAACCAGGATTCGAGGGCCTGAGTTATAGGGAGAGAGATAATAGGTATGTTACAAAACTTACCTTTAGCAGTGCTGCAGTTCTGTCACTGGCCGTGTGCGCGACTTTGGCGCCTTTGAGGGGGGGGGCGGGGTTAAAATGCGGTTTTCCCTTGCCATCCGGAGCTTTATTTTCTCGGAGTGTGAGCTTTTTCTGGAGATTCGTTCCGACTGCCAGTAAATGACATTTTTTTTTAAATTCGCCCGACTATTTCAGTGCTGCAGTATAATAAAAATTAGCTCCTAATGCCGTGAACACTGACAATGGGGACGAATTTTACATAGGGGACAGGTAAATGAAAGTTGTTTATTTTTTCATATAAACTTGCTTGTTTAGATTACCTTAATCAACATTTCATGTTGTGAAACAGTGAGTTATTCCCCATATGAACAGGCAGAATGTTTCCTGCTGATATGGGGTTTAAATTCACCGCAACCGCAACTTTCCAATCCATCGCGTTCCAGAAAATCCCACTCGCAAGCTGATTTAAATGGCCGTTAATCTACAGGCATTAAACACAAAATTCCTTCAATTTGGTCTATAAATTAATGATAATTAGATTTTAAAATCATGTTATATTGTGAATTCTTGTGTGAATGTTATTTGGACACTTAGGCTTTAAAAAAAATGTTATTTTTTTCTTAGGAAATGGATGGATGTTTAGATCTAGTAATTGAATTTTGTAATTAGCTACAATTGGGTAACTAACTAACTATATGCTTTAATTTCAGGTCATCCAAGTAAGATTGTTTCATATTTGTTTCCAAATGCTTCAATTTAAAATAACTGAAAATTTATTTCAGTTCCCTTAATTTTTAAGAAAGTTATGGGCTTTTGACTGTCCTCGATCACAACTTTTGTGTCAAGTCAATAGAAAACCAATAGGAAACAAGTTGCTAATTTCCGAGTATGAAAATGGCCATAACATTTTTAATACTGAAGATATGGAAGTGAATTAGGTGTCAAATGAAACTTATTTTTATGCTTTATCTGGTAGGCTTCATTTTTAAAATCTCAAAATTTTGTAACATTGCTAGAGATAGGGCAGGCTATTGCTCCAAGCAATTCCTTGAAGGCAGGAGAGCTGTTCTTATGGAGGTGTATAAAATCATAGATAGACATAAAATGCTGGAGTAACTCAGCGGGCCAGGCAGCATCGCTGGAGAGTAGGAATGGGTGACGTGTCAGGTCGAGACCCTTCTTCAGACTGATGTCAGGGGAGAGGGAGATACATATATACAGAAGTATAATGTGTGAAAACAGAACAAAGGGGGTGGAGATCGACGAAAATGTAGAATTGTTAGCTGGGAGAAGGCAACAACAAAACAAACAGAGATAAAATGTACTCGGAGACAATAGGACTGGAACTGGGAACGGGGAGGGATGGAGAGAGGAAAAAAGCAAGGGTTACTTGAAGTTAGAGAAGTCAATGTTTATACCGCTGGAGTGTAAGCTGCCCAAGTAAAATATGAGGTGATGTGAATTTATAGGGAGAATGCACTGTAGAGTCTTCTAACCATGGTGGGGGAATCTAGAACCAGATGACTTGGGTTTAAGGTGAGTGTGGAAAGATTTAAAGGGACCTGAGGGGCAATTTCTTTACTTAGAGGGTGGTGGGTATATGGGACAAGCTGCCAGAGCAGGTAATTGAGGCAAGTGCTATAACAGCATTTAAAAGTAAGATGAATAGGAAAGGTTTAGCGTGATATAGGCCAAATGCAGGCTAATTGGACCAGCTTCAATGGGGTATCTTGGTTAGCGTGAAGGCGTTGGGCAGAAAGGTATGTTTCCGTATTGACTGTATCTGCCTTATGAATCTCTAACACTAACAAGGACAAGGACAATGGGCAGATAGAAGTATCATCACTTGCTGTCCATGACCAAGTCACCAATCATCCAAAGATAGACATAAAAAGCTGGAATAACTCAGCGGGTCAGACAGGATCTCTGGAGAAAAGGAATAGGTGATGTTTCAGGTTGAGACCCTTCGTCAGACACTAAACATCCTGACTTCTATTCATTCTATTTTCCAGCATCTGGGCATATCTAGCAAGGCTAGCATTTATTGTCCATCATTAACTACCCTTGAGAACCACTCAAAGGTAAAAGAGGGAATCTATGCTTATAGTCGGAGGATGTAGGTGACGTACTAAATTAGTACTTTGCATCTATATTCACCGAGGATGACTTGGAGGACAGCAAGATCAGAGTGGAGAATACAAATATGCTAGGGCAGTTTGAGATCAAGAATTAGGTGGTGCTGAGACTCTTGAATAATTATAATAATCATAATCATACTTTATTAGCCAAGTATGTTTTGCAACATATGAGGAATTTCATTTGCCATACAGTCATACCAATAAAAAGCAACAAGACACACAAAATACATTTTAACGTAACATCCACCACAGTGACTCCTCCACATTCCTCACTGTGATGGAAGGAGAAAAAAAAGTTCAATCTCTTCCCTTCTTTGTTCTCCCGCGGTCGGGGGCCTCGAGCCTTCCGTTGACGGGGCTATCTTGGCTCCCGTAGCTGGAGGTCGGGCCCTCTGCTTTGGGGCGATCAAGCTCCTGCATCAGGGGGATGTCAGCTCCCCACGCCAGGTGATCAGACCCCGGGTCGGGGCTGGCCAAACCTTCCGCGTCATTGCAACTTCCCGACTCAGTCTCTACCCGAGACCGCGAGCTCCTCGATGGTGAAATCCGCAGGCCGCAGTTGGAGCGTTGATCCCAGGCAAGGAATTGGCCCCGATGGTAAGTCCATGGCCCCACGGTGGGGCTCAAAGTCAGTCCCGAGAAGGCCCCCAGCTCCATGATGTTAGGCCGCAGAGCGACCGGAGATACGACCCTGAAAACAATTGCATCTCCGACAAGGTAAGAGATTGAAAAAAAGGTTCCCCTGACGCCCTCCCCCTCCTCACCTCCCGGCACATAAAATAAATCAGAGAACATTAACACAAACTTTTAAAACACACTAAAAATAACAAAGAAAAAGGGAAAAATCAGACACTGTTGGCGAGGCTGCCATTGTGTGGCGCCCCTTGGTGGTATATTAAGGTGGGTAAGTCTCCAGGGGGTCTATCCCAGGTTATTGAGGAAGGCAAGAGAGGAGATTGCAGGGGGCTTGACAAGGATCTTTGTTTCTTCTCTAGCCACAGGCAAGGTCCCAGAGGACTGGACAGTAACCCAATGTTGTTCCTCTATTTAAAAAAAGGAAGTAGAGATAATCCAGAGAACTATAGGTCGTTGAGCCTTACGTCAGTGGTTGGGAAACTATTGGAGAGAATTCTTTGATATAGGATTTACCCTCATTTGGTAGAGAATGGACTATTTTGGGATAGCCAGTATGGCTTTGTAAGTGGCAGTTCGTGTCTCACTAGCTGGACTGAGTTTTTTGAGAAGGTAACAAAGGATATTGATGAAGATAAGGCGTTGAATGGTGTATACATGGATCTCAATCAGGCTTTTGACAAGGCCCTCATGGTAGGCTGATCCAGAAGATTAAGATGTACGGGATTCATAACGACTTGGTCGTAGAAGACAATATTCATAGAAGACAGAGGATTGTGGTGTTAGGTAGATACTCTGGTTGGAGGTCTGTAACCAGTGCTATGAATCTGTGCTGAGACTTCTGCTGTTTGTGACATACGTCTAATAAGTGACTTGGACGTAAATGTAGATGGGTTGGTGAGTGATTCGCTGATGACACCAAAATGAGAGGAGTTGCAGACAGTGAGGAAGGCTGTCAGAAGAGATAGCAGATGGAGTTTAACTCGAGCAAGCGTAAGGGGATAGGAGTGTTGGGTGTTTGAATGTAAGGAGAGAGTACACAGTTAATGACAAGACCCTTAACAGCATTGATGTGCAGAGGGATCTTGAAGTCCAAGTTCATAGCTCACTGAAGGTGGCAGCACCGATAGGGTGGTTAAGAAGATGAATGGCCTGCTTTCCTTAATTGCTGGGGCATTGAATACAACAATCAGGAAGTCATGATGCAGCTCTATAGGACATTGATTAGGCTGCATTTGGAGTATAATTTTCAGTTCTGGTCACCCCAGTACAGGAAAGGCGTGAAGGCTTTGCAGAGGGTGCAGAGGAGGTCTACTTGAATGGTGCCTGTATTACAGGGTTTCAACTACAGGGGGAGGTTGGATATACTTGGATTGTTTTCCCTGTGGACTTGATAGGTGTATATAAGATTATGAGTGGAAAAGAAAGGGTAGACAGTCAGAATCCTTTCCCCAGGATAGACACGTCCAACACCTAGCTATAAGGTTGGAGGAGAAAAGTTTAATGAAGATGTGCTGGGCAAGTATTTTACACAAAGAGTGATCTTCTTCTTCTGTCATGTGTCGTTTAGACCTGCAGCTCCGTTGAGGCGAGCCAGGCCAACGTGTCATCATCCAGGCCAATCAGACCTCGTTCACCATTCAGTGGCCGGTGTTTAGGGCAACTGGTGACTATGTGCTCCACTGTCTGTGTTGGGTCCCCAAACTCGCAGGAGGCCCCACCTCTTCACCACTACTCCATAGCATACGATGCCTGTCCTCAAACGATTGAGGGTTGTCCACTGCTTTTGGGGCAGGTCCTGGCCAGGGACGTCCTTGGGGTCATCAATGTAATGGTGTAGCCTAGATGGTCTCGCTGACTTCCACTGGTCTCTCCATCTCGTCTTGACCCAGGCGGCCTGAGAAGCGTCAGCCGGTGTTATGCAGAGCAGCTCTTGGGCTTGCGTGGCAAAGGGGTGCTGTGACTTGAGGTGCACTCATCGTGGTGTCTCTGTGACAATCTGATGGAGGAGGTGGGATTCACTGGTCTGTGCCTTTCGAGAGAGGGCCAGCGTGGCTGCTTTTCGTCTGATGTTGGCTGGGGCGATGTCAGCAAGGACGGGTAGTTGGTTTACTGGGGTGGCTCGTAGGCAACCGGAGATAGTTGAGGGCAGCATCCAGCTTCTTGGCATGAAGGCTATGGCACCAGACACAGTACTCAGCGGCTGAGAACAGCAGTGCCAATGTGGACATGCGCAGTGTCTTCGTCGTGGCTCCCCATGTGGTGCCGGCTAGGCGGCGAATCAGTGCGGCACGGGCACTTGTCTTTGCCTTGGCACCTTCCAGGTGTTGTTTGAATAACAACTTTCTGTCATCGAGGTACGTGGGGACAGGTTGGGACCGTAACCGGGCGTTATCCACCAAGACGTTCACCTCCCTGTTGTTGAGGTGGAACATTGAAGATGTTGTCTTACCCATGCTGAGCTTGAGGCGCCAATTCCTCAGGTATGAAGACAGGATGTTCATGTCTTCAGAGAGGCCCTCTTCTGCTGCTTCCCAGGATGGCTTGCTGAGTAGGATGGCCAGGTCATCAGCATAGCCATACTTATTTGACTGGGTTGTAGGCAGGTCATGGATGTAGATATTGAACAGCATTGGTGCCAGCACTGAGCCCTGTGGGATGCCGTTCTTAAGTTTCCTCACCCTGATGCATTGCGCGTTGCCGGTGTGTTGCCTGAAGCTGCGGTTGCTCAGCATTTCCATGATGAAGCTCACCATGTGCTTGTCTGGGATGGTTTCCGGAAGCTTCACGTGTAGTCCACGCAGCCAGACAGTATCATATGCAGCTGTGAGGTCCAAGAAGACAGCGCCAGCCTTCTCCCCTGCCTGGAAGCTGTCCTCTATGTCTTGGCATGAGGGTCACCTGGTCCGCCGTTGACCTACCGCTTCGGAAGCCAGCCTGTTCTTTAGGCAGCTGCGGGTCGATCACTGGATTGAGGCGTGTGTGGAGGAGACGTTCCAGGAGCTTGTATGGAACACACAGCAGTGAGATGGGTCGGTATCCCTTGGGGTCATCGCTAGGCTTGTTTGGCTACACAAAGAGTGATGGGGGCCTGGAACATGGTTCCAGGGGTGGTGGTGAAGGCGATTACGATATTGGTGTATAAGGGGCTTTCATTTAGGGACATGGTCATGCAGGGAAGAGAGGGATATGAATCACATACAGGCAGATGAGATCTGTTTAACTTGGCATCATGTTCACACAAACATTGTGGACAGAAGTGCTCATTTCATTTCGGAGTCACGTGAGTGATTCCGTGAAGAAGCCGCCAGCCCGCATGTGCGTCAATACGTTGACGCATGGCGCAACGCTGACTGGTAGGTGCGCTGCTCCTGCCAGCAGAAAGATTAAACCTGAAGGTAAGTTTTTAAACTTTTCAGGTTAGGTGCCATTGCAGGAATCTCTTCTGCTGGATTTCGGGGCAAAGTTGGGATGGGCCACGGGGAAACCCTTATGGACCGCATCCCAGTCACGGACCGTGGGGAATCCCAGTCACGACCTCGGGGAATCCCGGCCACGGACCGCAGGGAACCCGCTCCGGGGACTGCAGAAGTGCGGGTAGCGGTGGCGGTCAAATTCGCCTTCAGAGTCACTGGCGGTGGAGAGAGCTGCTTCAGACTGGTGCCGGCAGGACCTTGGCAAACCCGCTTGGAGGGCAGCCACGGAGAAAGTCCATACGGCCCATTGACTCAAACGAGTCGGGCCAGGAGGTTTCCTGATGAAGAGGATCCCCTCCTTCAATGGGTAACATTCTTCGGACGTCAAACCCACATGGAGCACCTAATGGAGAGGTGCTCCACAATGGTATGCACCAAGGAGGGAGTTATATCACCTGTGTACAGGGCTGCACGCTGTCTCCCTCTCTGAAGAGGGGAGCAGTCGGGGTCAGTTCTGTCTGACACGGAGTTCGGAGGTATTGCCGGGAGCTTACCACGAGGCACGAAGGATATGGTCCGTGGAGGGGCCACATCAGCGCAGGTCTCCTCGGGGCCTGCGGCAACAGCACCGGTGTACAGGGCTGCACACTGTCTCCCTCTCTGAGCAGGGGAGCAGTCGGGGTCAGTGTGTAACTGACTCCAAACTTGGGAGTATGTCCGTGGCACATAAGAACAGCGCTATCAGGGGTGACGTTGGAGGGGCATAGTACCCCAGGAAACCAGCCGCCGTATCTGCTAGTCAGGTAAAACCTGTTCAATAGGTGAGACCTGCATGAGTGAGCTAAAGCTGTCGAACGGCAAGTATAGCCTCATCGTTTCGGTGACAATACACCCCACAACTCCATCAGCAGCAAACGGTTCACTGAAGCTGGTGGCAGCCAGCAAGCTGGGCAGAGGGCTTTTAGGCCAAGGCCCAAGCCGGTCTCAGGAAAAATATGGAATCCACGTACCCTACCAGCCCTCTCCAATCAAAGACGGAAATAGAACCCGCATGAGGGGCCTTTGGGCTTACCATAAGACCACCGGTAACCATGAAGGTAGGTGGGTCTGGTTCATTCCCGAAACATGGGGTATGTGGACCATTTACAAGTTGAAAACACTTGTAAAAACCTGTAAACAACCTTGTTGTTATGAAGCAGCCTCTATTCATCAAGAGTATTGGCAATATAGTGGCTGTGTTTTCAGCTGTGCATTTGTACCTTTGCATTTTCAGTGCCATGTAGGTCGTTATTAACAGACCTATTCCTATTACCAGTTGAAGCTATCAAAGTCACAATGGTGTATTCTACATTGCTCCTGTACTTTTGCTCAGTTACTCTTCAGTTATATTACAAACTGATACTAGTACTCAAAGATGAAAAATTACGAATACCATCTCTAGTTACGGAGGCGGATGGGCTTTGCATTCTCAACTCCAATTTGATACACTATGGTGGGGGCATTTGACGCTGGTGTATCATCACGTAATAATCTATGACAACACAGTAAGGATATTGTACCACAACGTATTTAATGACATTGTGGTTTGATGGAACACTGAATATCAATATGTTTGCATCCAGGCTCTATCACCATTGCAAAAATATGTGGCACAGTGGCAATAGATGTATTCTCGCTACACTGAGGAGGAATGTTCTTTATGTCTTTCCTCCATTTTGCCTCATCAGTCGGGTCTTGCTAAAAAACCAGCAAGATCTCGCCTCAGGCATTTCGTACTGCCTGAATGGCCTATGCAGCCATTAAATGTTCCTGCTAAATCTTGGGGATGATTATAGGACTTTATATGGTTGTCCTAAACACAGAAATTTGGTGGTTCACCCCGTGACTGAGGATACCATCCTCTGCATGATAAAATCAATTTATAGACTTGGAGTCTCTGAGAAGACCATTCGGCGGCACGGGTTGCCAGACCGACCCATGCACGTGCTCACTGCAAAATGCAGGGAGAGCACCGAGAAAGCAGCACATTTTTCCTCATCAGGAGATGGGAAGTGTTTTGGTTTTAATGCCAATGTTCCATATAATACGGCACAGATAACTAACGTCTCGGAGTTCATTTCAGATGGGTCTTTGACAATCACTTAAGTTATAGTACCATTAACTGTGCCAACGAGCTTTCTCATCATAGTTGCTGCAGCGATCAGGACCACTCTGTCGGGTCTCATTCTCTGATATCCAGATTTATAAGGATATCTTTAACATAATTCTCCCAGGCCCAGGTACTCGGAGACATGGGATGTTAGAATTGTTCTTAAACTGCTTCGCCAGTAGGGCCCAGCTACATCTCTATCCCTGGTCAAACTTTAATTCTTTAATTAATTCTTTAATTCAATCCTTAATTGCCATTGTGCAGTGTACAGTACAGAGACAATGAAATGCAGTTAGCATCTCCCCAGAAGAGCGAACTTAGAATAATAAACGGTAAAAAATATATATATGTACAAACAGTATCAGTAGTGCAATTATACTAGGGGAAGGAGTGTCCGGGGGGGGGGGGGGTGACTGGCAATCACCGAGGTGCAGAGTTAAGTATTGTAACAGCCGCAGAGAAGAAGCTGTTCCTGAACCTGCTGGTCCGGCAACGGAGGGACCTGTAGCGCTTCCCGGATGGGAGGAGGGTAAACAGTCTGTGGCTGAGGTGAGTCCAGTCCTTGACGATACTGTACGCCCTTTGCAGACATCGCTTGCTATGGACAGACTCAATGGAGCGGAGTGAGGAACCGGTGATGCGTTGGGCAGTTTTCACCACCCTCTGCAGTGCTTTCCGGTCAGAGACAGAGCAGTTGCCATACCATACTGTGATACAATTGGTAAGGATACTCTCGATGGTGCAGCGGTAGAAGTTCACCAGAATCTGAGGAGACAGATGGACCTTCTTTAGTCTCCTCAGGAAGAAGAGACGCTGGTGAGCCTTCTTGACCAGCGTTGAGATATTGTGGGCCCAAGAGAGGTCACCAGAGATGTTAACCATATAACCATATAACAATTACAGCACGGAAACAGGCCCTCTTGGCCCTTCCAGTCCGTGCCGACCATTTATTTTCCCCTAGTCCCATCTACCTGCACTCAGACCATACCCTTCCATTCCCTTCCCGTCCATATACCTATCCGCTTTACTTTTAAATGTTAAAATCAATCCTGCCTCCACCACTTCTGCTGGAAGCTCATTCCACACAGCCACCACTCTCTGAGTAAAGAAGTTGCCCCTCATGTTACCCCTAAACCTCTGTCCCTTAATTCTCATGTCATGCCCTCTTGTTTGAATCTTCCCTACCCTCAATGGGAAAAGCTTATCCACGTCAACTATGTCTATCCCTTTCATCATTTTAAAGACCTCAATCAAGTCCCCCCTTAACCTTCTGCACTCCAAAGAATAAAGACCTAACTTGTTCAACCTTTCTCTGTAACTTAGTTGCTGGAACCCAGGCAACATTCTAGTAAATCTCCTCTGTACTCTCTCTAGTTTGTTGACACCCAGAAACCTGAAACTAGAAACACGTTCCACCTCCGTCCCATTAATATGGATGGGGGTGTGCGTGCAACCCCTAGACCTTCTAAAGTCCACAATGAGCTCCTTGGTCTTCTTGGTGTTAAGGGCCAGGTGTTGTCAGCGCACCATGCTGCTAGGAGCTGAACCTCCTCCCTATAGGCTGACTCATCGTTGTTGCTGATGAGGCCAATCACCGTTGTATCATCTGCATACTTGATGATGGTGTTAGTATCATGTACAGGTGTGCAGTCGTAGGTGAAGAGGGAGTAGAGGAGGGGGCTCAGCACACAGCCCTGTGCAACTCCGGTGTTCAGGGTGAGGGTATAAGAGGTGTGGTTGTCCAATCTAACAGACTGTGGTCTGTTAGTCAGGAAGTCCAGTATCCAGTTGCGGGGGGGGGGGGGGGGGGGGGGTTGATGCCCAGGTCGCTGAGTTTGGTGATCAATTTTGAGGGGATAATGGTGTTAAATGCTGAGCTAAAGTCAATGAACAGCATTCTCACGTAGGTGTCTCTGTTATCGAGGTGGGAGAGGGCGGAGTGGAGTGCCGTTGAGATGGCATCCTCCGTACTCCTATTCTTGCGGTAGGCAAAGTGATAGGGGTGCAGTGTGGGAGGTAGGAAGCTTATGAGGTGTGCCACGACCAGCATCTCGAAGCACTTGGTGATGATGGGAGTAAGTGCAACTGGGCGGAAGTCGTTGAGTCTCGCTGCAGTGTAGTGTTTTGGCACCGGCACGATGGAGGTGGTTTTAAGGCACGTGGGGACAGCTGCTTGGGCAAGTGACAGATTGAAGATGTCAGTCCAGGCGTCTGTCAGCTGTGCAGCACAGGTCCTGAGAACGCGCCCGTGGATGCCGTCAGGGCCAGCAACCTTACGTGCATTAATCCTACTCAGTGCTAGATACACGTCGTAGTGAGTGAATGTGAGGGGCTGGTGATCAGCAGGGAGCATATCCTTGATGGCCATCTCTTGGTTGTCCCTGTCAAAGCGGCCATAAAAGTGGTTAAGCTCCTCAAGGAAGCAACTCACTTACAAAGTGGTTATGCTCATGGCGCTAGTCTCAGCGCAACTGGTCCAGCCACTACTTATATTGCGACTGGACAGGATGGTTACATCTGCTAATAATATAATATTTTATGTTTATGATGTAGGTAAGCAGACCAGACCAGGGGTGTCAGGTCCCAAACTATTTCTCATGGCATACCCCATGGATCTTTGGTTGTCTGTAGTCACTCATTTACAACAATACGTCAAGGTCACCAAGAGCCTTAGAGGATCTGCACTAGCAATGGTTGTTAGTTACTAAAAACCTCATAAAATGTATCTATCCAGACCATCTCTAGGTGGTCAAACAGGGTTTTGGCTTATGCAGAAGTAGATACTATATCTTCTATCCCATTCCACTAGGGCTGCTACTACATTAGCAGCAAGGGTCATGTATGTTCCACTGGGCCACACCCTAGCGGCTGCAGGATGGTCAAACAAATGAACTTTCCAACATTTTATACTAACCCATTGCCAGATCGGGTGTATTTGCCAAATTCCATTTATGATTTGTTTCATAGTTTCCCCCAGGATGGAAGGGGTCACTATTATTCTCCTTTGATGATTAAAGCATCAGCATTTTTAGCAAACTATGTTGTGGCTGAATGCATTAATCTTTTTCACTCATCCATGGTCAATTGATGCAGTGTGTGACGCCTGGACTCGTATCGGCATGAAATCACAGAGCTTTGAAGTCTTCACGGAATCACTCACGTGACTCCAAATGAAATAGTAAGATTAAATGAGAACTTACCAGTTTGAAGTTTGATCTTTATTTTATGAGGAGTTAGGATGAGCGATTACGTGCCCACCGCTCCAACCCCCGTATCATAAAGGTCATCTGGTAATTCTCAAGTTCTCTCCAACCTTACTATATTCAAGTCAACAAGTTATCTGTGATTTCAGACCGCTGCTTTGAAGATTGACGCGCATGCGGGCTGGCGGCTTCTTCACGTAATCGCTCATCGTAACTCCTCATAAAATAAAGATCAAACTTCAAACTGGTAAGTTCTCATTTAATCTTACTATTCCTGTGCTGTTCTATGTTCGGTTCTGTTGCGGTGCTGGCTCGAAGGGCCGAATGGCCTACTCCTGCATTTATTGTCCATTGTCTAAAATGACTGTGAGCCACCACCTTGAAACACTGCAGTCCTGGGCAGAGTACTCACCCTTGCAAAGAATGGATCGACTGGGCTAGTATTCACAGGAATTTAGAAGGATCTTATGGAAACATATAAAATTATTAAGAGATTGGACAGGCTAGATGCAGGAAAAATGTTCCTGATGTTGTGGGAGTCCATAACCAGGGGTCACGGTTTAAGAATAAGGGGTAGGCAATTTAAAATTGGAGGAAAATGAGGAAAAAAAAAAATGTACCCAGAGAGTTGTGAATCTGTGGAATTCTCTGCCACAGAAGGCAATGGAGGCCAATTCACTGGATGTATTCAAAAGATATGTTAGATATAGCTCTTAGGGCTATCGGAATCAAGGGATATGGGAAGAAAGCAGGAACGGGGTACTGATTTTTGATGATCAGCCATGATCATATTGAATGGTGGTGCTGGCTTGAAGGGCCGAAGGGCCTCCTCCTACACCCATTTTTTATGTTTCCATGTCTATATTTACTCAGATGGACTTCTAATATTTTGAACCGGAGCCAATAAAGAAATGGTAATATATAATGGTAGTTTGTCTTCAGTATGTATGGTCATTATTTCATTGAATGGTGTTGTTGACATCTGTCTTTGATGAGAGTTATCTCCCAAGATCTGAGATCAACATTACTCAGGGTCCAGTCATGCTTGGAGGTAGTGTCGTGCAGCGGGGTCAGTTTGCACAAGTTCAATTGTCTTCAGGTTGTTGGTGCCAATCTTTTTATTTCCCTTATTGAAGAAGAAGTAGAGCCTGAAGAAGGGTCTCGACCCGAAACGTCACCTATTCCTTTTCTCCAGAGATGCTGTCTGTCCCGCTGAGTTATTCCAGCTTTTTGTGCCCATCTTAAGTAGAGTCAGAAAAATCTACGGCATGGAAATAGGCCCTTCGGCCCAACCCGTCCATGTTGACCAAGTTGCCTAACCAAGCTAGTCCCACTTGGCTGCATCTGGCCCACACACCTTGAAATCTTTCCTATCCATGTACCATAGAAACATAGAAATAGGTGCAGAAACATAGAAATAGGAGGAGACCATTTGGCCCTTCGAGCCAGCACCATAATTCATTGTGATCATGGCTGATCGTCCCCAATCAATAACCCGTGCCTGCTTTCTCCCCATATCCCTTGATTCCACTAGTCCCTAGAGCTCTATCTAACTCTCTCTTAAATCCATCCAGTGACTTGGCCTCCACTGCTCTCTGTAGCTTAACCCTCTGTGTGAAACTATTCCTCTTTTGGTTCCTTTTAAATATTTCCGTTCTCACCTTAAACCTACACCCTCTAGTTTTAGATTGATCCACCCTGGAAAAGACCGTGGCTTCAATTTATCTTTCCTCGTTATTTTATATACGTGGAACGGCTCCCCTCAACCTCCTTCACTCTAAGGAACCAATTTCCTTATCTATGCAGCCTCCCCTTATAAGACATTCCCCCCCACCCCCCCCCCCCCCCCCCCCCCCACCCCCCCAGTCCTGGTAACATCCTTGTAAATTGTTTTTGCACCCTTACCAGTTTAATAATATCTTTCCCGTAACACGGTGAACTGAACCGTGCACAGTACTCCTAATGTGGCCTCACTAATGTCCTGTACTGCTGTAACATGATGTCCCAACCTCTGTACTCTGAACTCTGTAGGCAAATGTGATAAACACCTTCACCGCCCTTTTTACCTGCTTCACCACTTTCAAGGAATTCCATCCCTTCACCTCAAGGTCTCTCTGTTCTATGATACTCTGGAGGGCACTACCACTTATTGTGTAAGCATTCACCCGCCCTGTTTAGTTTCGTTTAATTTAGAGATACAGTGTGGAGTCAGGCCTTTCTGCCCACCGAAACCGCACTGACCAGCAATCCCCGCACATTAACACCATTCGACACACTAGGGACAATTTTCCGTTCATACCAAACCAATTAACCTACAAACCTGTGCGTCTTTGGAGTGTGTGAGGGCTTGTAGGTTAATTGGCTCCAGTATAAATGCGAATTGTCCCTACTGTGTGTAGGGTAGTGTTAATGTGCGGGGATCGCTGGTCAGCGTGGGTTCGGTGGGCCGAAGGGTCTGTTTCCATGCTGTATCTCTAAACTAAACTGAACTAAACTTATCCTTCAGCCGTTTGGCACCTCGGCCAAATATCTCGGCTAGGGATCGTGCAATTTCTTCCCTTGGACAATAACCAAATTTGTGACAATAACTGCAAATTTGAACTTGTAGACCCTTTGCATCTACGCTTCTGTAATCTGGACTCATTCAAGATACTATCAACATCCCTGTGTTGCCGAGCATCCATGACTTTCTCCACAATAAAGAAACACAAGAAATGTGAGTTTAGGATCATGCCCATTTCATATGGCTCCAAACATAGATGATTTGTTGATCCCTTAAGGGGCTCTGTTCTCTCCCTAGTTACTCTTTTGCTCTTAATATAGAATCAAACAGTATGGAAACAGGCCCTTAGGCCCAACTTGCCGATGCTGACCAAGATGCTCAATCTATTCTAGTCCCACTTGCCCATGTTTGTTCCTTATTTTGTCTTTCTTTGGATTTTCTATTTGGTTAATTGATCTTTCATGGACAAACTACACAAGATTTAAGAGTTGAGTATGAAGAAGGTTCCCGATCTATGTTCTCCAGAGATGCCTTCTGACCCTCTGAGATATACCAGTACTTTATTTACTTTATTTTGTAAACCAACATCTGCAGTTCCTTGTGTCCACGGACGAATTATAATTGATGCTAAAGGGGAAAATTAAGGGTGTTCCTGGTCCGGATCTTGACTCATTGACTTCTGCTGATAAAGTCATGTTGCTTCTCAGAATTGCAGATCCTGTCTAAACATAGATATGAAGAATAGGGCTTGTAATAGGTGACAGAGAGCAATGTGAACACATAGAACTCCCTCTTCAGGAAAGGAATCAAGACAATTGTCTGTACGGAGTTTGTACGTTCTCCCTGTGACCTGTGTGGGTTTTCTCTGAGGGTGGTTTGGTGGCGCAGCGGTAGAGTTGCTGCCTTACCACGCTTGCAGCGCCGAAGACCCGGATTCAATCCTGACTACGGGTGCTGTCTGTACGGAGTTTGTACGTTCTCCCCATGACCGCGTGGGTTTTCTCCGAGATCATCGGTTTCCTCCCACACTCAAAAGACTTACACGTCTGTCCGTTATATGAGTTGGTATAAAGGTAAAATGTCCCTAGTGTGTGTAGGATAATGCTAGCGTACCGTGATTGCTGGTCGGTGCGGACTCAATAGACAGTAGACAATAGGCACAGGAGTAGGCTATTCGGCCTTTCAAGCCAGCAGCGCCATTCAATGTGATCATGGCTGGTCATCCACAATCAGCACCCCGTTCCTGCCTTCTCCCCATATCCCCTGACTCCACTATCTTTAAGAGCCCTATCTGGCTCTCCCTTGAAAGCATCCAGAGAACCGGCCTCCACCGCCCTCCGGCAGAGAATTCCACAGACTCACAACTCTCTGTGTGATAAAGTGTTTCCTCATCTCCGTTCTAAATGGCTTACCCCTTCTTCTTAAACTCAGTGGGCCGAAGGGCCTGTTTCTGCGGTGTATCACTAAAACTAAAAAACTAAAACTAAATTAAGGAAGGAAGAATACATATTAAGTTGAAGGGGAGCAATTTTTAAACTATTTTTTACTATTTTAGAAGGTTATTGGGCATTAAAAGATTTGCTTTTATGTGTATTATCATGTCTCATATGTGCATTAAAACAAATCACGAAATAAATTACTGTGATTTGCAGTGACTGTTATGATGTCGGCAAACACCTAATTAATTAAAAACCCATTGAAGCTCTTTGTAGGGAATCTATCCCAGATCATTCTAATTGGGGAGAATGGGAATCACTAGGGAGATGGAAACAATAATGCAAGTAATTAGGTTTTAATTTAATTGAAGGTTTCAGAGGAGATGAACAATCTTCGGTGAAGTTTGACTGGTTTTATAGACATTATCATCCCCTAATTATTACATACCTTTTATTCATTTTTATATCTATTATTTTTATGTATTCGCTGCAGCCTCAATAAAACGAAATACAATTGACAATATTTATTAATGAAAGAGCTTCTTGATTAACAATGGTTGCAATTGTTGTGCATTAATGAGAGAATTTACAAAGGTGGTTCGACACAAAATGCTGGAGTAACTGGAGTGACGTCGGCCATTCCTTCTCTCCGAGATGCTGCCTGTCCTGCTGAGTTACTCCAGCATTTTGTGTCTATCTTTGGTGTAAACCATCGGCTGCATTTTCTTCCTACACAGACTGTTTTATATTCTGCACGATATGCTTTCTATTAATTTCACCAAAAAATCTTGTGCATCCCATGTTATCCTTGAATATCTGCAGAAGTCATGGGATATATCTGCTAGTCTCAAGAGTATCTCAAGTTGAGGAACCAATATGGGTAGATGATTGATCATCCAAATGCTGGGTTATGAGGGAAATGAGGATCTCAAACCTACTGACTGCAATTTTCCTGTTTTATTGATGCAGGGAATATTCTTTGCCTCAGTCGTTCAGCTTTTGACGAAAGCTCTTGCCTTCACTTGTCCACTGTTGATTGATAATCGATCTACCCACCAAATTCCTGTGAACTATCATACCAATCAGCGCTGGAAACTATTTCCTTGTGTTATTAACCTGTCTCACTGTCTGCCTCACTGTCTCACCAGTCTCAATATCTACCTCACTGGATATTGGGTGGCACGGCGAGGCGGCGGGAGAGTTGCTGCCTCACACCCAGGTTCAATCCTGACCACGGGTGATGTCTGTGTGGAGATTGTACATTCTCCCCGTGACCGTGTGGGATTTATCCGGGTGTCCCTCGCACAAGCGAAAGATGTGCAGGTTTGAACATTAATTGGCTTCTGTGAATTATCCTAGTGTGAAGGATAGGAATTGTGTATGGGTGATTGGTGGTCAGCGCGGGCTCGTTGGGCCAAAGGGCATGTTTCCACGTTGTGTCTCTAAAACTAAAACTGAAACCTGTGAATCTTCTCTCCAGGTATGTTGTACTTCTCCCCCGACAGACACAAAATGCTGGAGTAACTCAGCGGGACAGGCAGCATCTCTGGAGTAAAGGAATGGGTGACGTTTCGGGTTGAGACACTTCCCTGCACATGTTGAAGCTAATCGTGTTGGCATTTGAAAGTTGGTCTGGCAAAAATTGGCAGGGGTTATGGGGAGAAGGCAGGAGAATAGGGATAGCAGGGAGAGAGATAGATCAGCCATGATTGAATAGCAGAGTAGACTTGATGGGCCAAATGGCCCTAATTGTGTCTCTATCACTTGTGAAGCTTAGGGCTGCACGGTGGCACAGTGGTAAAGTTGCTGCCTTACAGCGCTTACAATACCGGAGACCAGAGTTCCATCGCGACTACGGGTTCTTTTGGTATGGTTTGTACGTTCTCCCCCGTGATCAGTGTGGGTTTTCTCCAAGTTCTTTGGTTTCCTCCCACACTCCAGACATACAGGTTTGTAGGTTAATTGGCTTGGTAAATGTGAAAATTGTCCCTAGTGCGTGCAAGATATGTGGGGATTGCTGCGCCGGCGTGAAACTGGTGGGCCAAAGGGCCTGTTTTTGCACTGTATCTCTAAACCATGCCACATAGTGGGCGGGCGCGACTCACGTTGCAGCGGCCCCTACAGCCTGTCTGTCTTTTTTTTAATTTTTTGTCTATTAAATGTAGTTGTTCGTGTTTTTTTTGTATTGTTTGTAACTGTGTATATGTGGGGGGTGGGGGGGGGGGAAGAGGGGGAAACTTTTAAATCTCTTCCCTGCACGGGAGACCCGACTTTTTCCCTGTCGGTCTCCGTTGTCGTTGGGGCCTAGCACCGTGGAGCGGCCTCCGACCGGGACGACCTGTGTGCTCCAGTCACGGAGCTGCGGACTCACCGTCATGGGGCTGGCTGGCCTTGAGCGTGGGGAGCGGTGGTGGCTCGCGCTGCGGCTCGACACCGCTGAGCTCCAGCTCCAGCTGCAGCTGCAGACCAGTGGACTATCGGGAGCTCGCGGGTCCGGGTGAGAGACCGCTCTCCGGAGCTCCCGCAACACAGCTTCTCCAGCCATGTCGCGTGGTTGGAGCGACCTGGAGCGGGGCCGTACATCGCCCGGCGCGGCTTTCATGGCCGCGGGACATTCCAGCGCCCGCCGGGGGCTCCAACGGTGACTGTGACCTTTGGGCCTAGAGCGGGGCCGTACATCGCCCGGCGCGGCTTTCATGGCCGCGGGACATTCCAGCGCCCGCCGGGGGCTCCAACTGTGACCTTTGGGCATAGAGCGGGGCCGTACATCGCCCGGCGCTACCTCAAAGGCCGTGGGATTTAACACCGCCCGCCTGCAGCTTGGACCTCGGGAGAGAGATGGTGCGGGGGAGAGAGAAGACTTTGCCTTCCATCACAGTGAGGAGGAGATTCACTGTGATGGATGTTTGTGTGATTGATTGTCTGTGTTTTTTTTTATGAATTGTGTATGGCGTGTAGAAACGGAGTTTCGTTCGAGCCTCTCTGAGGTTCGAATGACAAATAATAAAATCAAATCAAACTAAACTAAACTAGACCTTATGAACTTATAGCCAGAGGAGGCCATTTCCGAGGGTGGCTAGTGTTACGTTCACACCTATTGTTAACACAATTACAAATGCCATTGGTATTGTTCCCTGGTCAGTGGCACCACTTTTCCTCTGTTAGAAACATAGAACAGGAGGAGGCCATTCGGCCCTTCGAGCCAGCACCGTCATTCATTGTGATTATGGCTGATTGTCCCCAATCAATAACCCGTGCCTGCCTTCTCCCAATATCCCTTGATTCCACTAGTCCCTAGAGCACTATCTAACTCTCTCTTAAATCCATCCAGTGATTTGGGCCTCCACTGCCCTCTTTGGCAGGGAATTCCACATATTCACAACTCTCTGGGTGAAAAAGTTTTTTCTCACCTCAGTCTTAAATGGCCTCCCCTTTATTTCTAAGACTATGGCCCCTGGTTCTGGACTCGCCCAACATTGGGAACATTTTTCCTGTCTATGCATGCAAGTGTGTACAAACCTTGTGTTCTGAAATCCAGAGATAAGACGGATAAGACAGCGGAGAGGGAGTCACATTCATGAACCATTAAAGGTGGGCTCCAAAGATGAAAATATGATTTACAAATGGAAAACGGAGCAAGAGTATAAAACCTAAAGTGTGTAGGACGGAACTGCAGATGCTGGTTTAAACCGAAGATAGACACAAAAAGATGGAGTAGCTCAGCATCTCTGGAATGGGTGACGTTTCTTCCGTCTGAAGAAGGGTCTCGAAATGCCACCCATGTCCTTCTCTCCGGAAATGCTGCCTGTCCCGCTGAGTTAATGCAGCTTTTTCGTGCAAAACCTAAACTTCTGTATAGTATAAAACTGAGACTGAGGAGGAGGGTTCACATCGCTGAGAACAGAGGGGGACCCAGCGTGGGGGGGGCACCGAGAACAAGAGGGGACCCTGGTGTGTGGGAGGGGGGGGGGGGGGGGTGGGAAGGAGTGACCAACAATATTTAGGGATACCTTTGTACTTTGTCAACGGCATGTGGCAACTCTTTTGTGTACAGTGTTTGGAAAAAACAAAAAAAATCACTGTACCTTCATGGTATATGTGGGCAATAAAGGGGCTGGCCCACTTGGGCGACCTAATTGGCGAGTTAGAATAGTTTAGGAGAGTTTGAAAAAAATCATGTTGAAGACCTACTTCGACTATGTAGAAGACCTCCTTCAACCTCCTTCAACGATGTTGAAGACTAGCTTCGACTAGCTACGACTAGCTATGACTAGCTACGACTAGCTATGACTAACTTCTGGAAAATTGGACACCGAATAGTGGAGAGTGAAGACGACCTCCTTCGATCTCCTTCGACCTCCCTTCGACTATGATGAAGACTACCTACGACTACCTTAGACTACCTTGATTACCTATGACTTACATGCCGACCTACTACGACTACGACTACGACTACGGCGAAACAAACGAGTAAAAAAAGTATTGATTTTTTCCATGGCAACCTTTTTTTACTGACAGATTGAAAAATATGCCGCAAACTAGCTGAGGCCTCGAGTACGCGGAGACCACTCTCGAGCATGACGGAGAAATACAAAGACCTCCTAGGACCTCGTGTCGACCATGTTGTGAGTATGAGTCGAGGCAAACTCGCCAGAACTCGCGGATTAGGTCGCCCAAGTGGGACAGCCCCTTTAAGTATCTACCTATCTATCTACTTGAATAAGCGTACAATTGAAAGTTTTTTTTGGACTTTGAGTCTCAGAGAGGATATTGAGACAATGGTGATTTACTGGGTACCAACTATGAATGCATGAATATTGGATTGGATCAGGTACGGGTGTCAGAGGTTATGGGGAGAAAGCAGGAGAATGGGGTTAGGAGGGAGAGAAAGACCAGCCATGATTGAATGGTGGAGTAGACCAAATGGCCTAATTCTACTCCTATTACTTATGATCTTATGATATGAGATATGATACAATGCAAATGAAAGCACATATAAAAGTATAAAATTATAAAAGGACTGGACAAGCTAGATGCAGCAAAAATGTTCCCAATGATGGGGGAGTCCAGAACCAGGGGCCACAGTCTAAGAATAAAGTGGAGGCTATTTAAAACTGAGATGAGAAAAAACTTTTCACTCAGAGAGTTGTGAATTTGTGGAATTCTCTGCCACAGAAGGCAGCGGAGGCCAATTCACTGGGTGATTTTAAAAGAGAGTTAGATAGAGCTCTAGGGGCTAGCGGAATCAAGTGATATGGGGAGAAGGCAGGCACGAGTTACTGATTGTGGATGATTAGACATGATCACAATGAATGGCGATGCTGGCTCGAAGGGCCAAATGGCCTCCTCCTGCACCAATTTTCTATGTTTCTATGTTTTCTATGAATATTGGGGGTGTGGTTTGATCAAAGATAATGAGATAACACAATTAAATGTTTAAAAAGATGAGGATAGGCCGGAGTAGAAGCATTATTTAGATCATTCATATTGACAAAGATATTCAAGTCAATGTTAAGAGATCTAGGAAAAAGGTGGAGAAATTGTTCCATTGGGAAGGCTGTGTGGTTGTGGAATATCATTAAACGTACGATTAAAGGATGAATCATATTACATTAAAAAATTATAGAAAGGAGGTTGAAGCAATTGAAATTAAAGAATCAATATATACCAGTTGGGTCAATCAGCTTGTTTCATGTTATAATTCTGATATAATTCTACTGCAGTTTTATTAAATTAATAGTATTTTTACAGAGAACTAATTATGTGCAGGAGCTCTTGCTGGCATCTTTCGGCTCCTCATCAATCCTATTGCTGCTATCTTTTATCACCTCTATGCTGTTTTTTTTCCGTCCTCGCATGAATAACTAAATAGTTGGAGGATTATAGTATCTGAGTTGCTCTACATTGTCAGTGAGTGACATGATGGTTGGCGATGTGGGAATAATCCAGTTTGATTGCATGCTGAACCTGTTTCTCTGCTGCACGAATGATGGAGCACTCGAAGTACACCACACATTCAGCCACGGTGTTGTCGTTGTATTAACTGTTAAACACTTTCAATCAGTCAATGTTATGGATATACTGCAGTAATGTATAGCGTACATCATGGGGCGTGTGATTAATGTGATCCATATCAGATGGTCTGCGTGGCCCACCAGCCCGCTCTTCCTCAATTCCGGGGAGATTTCCATCTCCTGCGACCACATAATTCCATAAATTGTTGATCATGTTACTTTCTTCCGTTCTAGTCCAACACCTGTCCCATTGTGTTAAAGAAGGAACTGCAGATGCTGGAGAATCGAGGGTTACACAAAAAGCTGGAGAAACTCAGCAGGTGCAGCAGCATCTAAGGAGTGAAGGAGATAGGCGACATTTCGGGTCGAGACCCTTCTTCAGGCTCCTTCTATTGTGTGCTCTGAACATAACAACACAGCATATTAGCAACATGTTTGCCTCATGCAGTGTCTTGCTGGAGCATGTTTCCTTTACTTTCATGTGTATGAAAGAACTGCAGATGTTGGTTTAAACCGGAGGTAGACACAAAATGTTGGAGTAACTCAGCGAGTGAGGCAGCATCTCTGGAGAGAAGGAATGGGCAACATTTCGGGTCGAGAACCTTCTTCAGACTGATCAGTGTGAGGAAGGGTCTCGACCTGAAAAGTCGCCCATTCCTTCTCTTCAGAGATGTTGCCTCACTCCTTTACGTTCATGTCACATCTGTCATTTTTGTCTTACTTCACATTCACCTTACCAATATACCTGACGTGTAAAATCAAACAACTTTCCTCTGAAGTTATTGCATAATAATATTCCCGCCTAATCTTGGTCTGAAATTTTTTCACATGTAGTAGTTTCTTCTGGACCTCAATTTACCAACAGAGCCATCATGAAGAAGGAACAGGAGCCTGTAAATTGTAAAGTCCAGGATCAGGAACAGCTTCTTTCCTACTACCATTCGGCGATTAAACACTTCTACCTCAAATAGGCTCTGAACTACATAGATTATTATTATTATTATTGAATTATTATTGTTTGTTTGTTTTTTATGTGTAAATATGTGTGTGTGTGCATATATATATATATATATATATATATACACACACACATATGTACACATAAAAAACAAACAAACAATAATAATATATATAGACATACTCACATACACACATATATATAGATCATATATATAAAGATTATATATATATCTAGATCATATCTATATATATATAATCTGTATATATGTATGATCTGTATATATATGTATGATCTGTACATATGTGTATATGTGAGTATGTGTATATATACACACTGAACTTTTTTTTCTCATTTATTATATTGTTTACAGTGTACCAATTTACATATTCTGTTGTGCTGCTGCAAGTAAGAATTTCACTGTTCTTTCGGGGACATCTATATACTATTAAAAGAGTCATCTTGTATGTATGTGTGTGTGTCTGGATGTGTGTGTGTGCCAGGATTTAGCCCTAATGTTGATAAAGCAATTCTCTGCCATGGAAGGCAGTGAAGGCCAATCCACTGGGATGTATTCAAGAGAGAGTTAGATATTGCTCTTCAGGCTAACGGAACCAAAGGATATGGTGAAAAAGCAGGAACGGGGTACGTATTCTGGATGATCAGCCATGATCATATTGAATGGCGGTGCTGGATCGAAGGGCCGAACGGCCTACTCCTGCACCTATTTTCTATGTTTCTATGAATGTTGGGTGATATTTCTCAAAAGTTTTGTCGAGACGATTGAGTAAAGTAAAATTCTTTATTTTAAAGGACCATAAAGCAATTTGAACAGCCAAAAGTACGAAGCTCCTTCTTACAGGGGAGCTTGAATGAATGCTTTGCCCAAAGCCAGCGAAAACACTCCCGCGATCAGCTGACCATGCCAGCCAAAGCGAGGGTTTGTGATTCCCCAGACCACACTAGATGCTGCTACAGGAATCGCCCCCCCCAAAACCCGAGGTACGGAATCGAGCGGGAGGCCGGACACGACGACCGGACCGAGTGGAAACAAGGGACAGGACGGGCAATACCATTGGGACTGGCGAAACAGAGCCAGGAGACAGTAACGGTGCAGGGGAAACAGGCACAATGGATGAAGGGGAGACAGGCACAACAGGTGCCACCAGAACGGCCAGCGGATGGCCCCTACGCCAGGGTTGAGCAGCCACCACCACCGGGCTGTTGACATCCAGATGGGCAGGCTTAACATGAGCGACCGAGACAATCTCCACGCCCCCGACATCCAACAAGAAAGTCGCGACGCCAGGCACAACACCCGGAATGGACCCTCGTAAATCCGCTGCAGCGGTGACCGGTGCAAGTCCCTGCGGAGGAATACAAAGGCAGTATTCAGCGGCACATACACTGGGGCTGACCAATGTCATGAGGTGGGAACAGGAGCCACACCACTCACTTTCTCCCGGAGACGCGCCAAAACGGCCGAGGCAGGCTCCGGTTGGTCCCGAGCCGCAGGAAGGAAATCCGCGGGAACCCGCAACGGAGAGCCGTACACCAGCTCAGCGGACGATGTGTCCAGGTCCACTTTTGGGGCCGTACGGATGCCTAACAACGCCCAAGGCAACTGGTCGACCCAGTCCCCACTAACCCGTTGGCCTGGGGGTGACAGGCGGTGGTGTCATGCAACTGCACCCCGTACAGCTGCGCCAGCGCGGTCCACAACGTGGAGGTGAACTGGGCCGCACAAGACGGCGGCAGTGGACCTACCAAATCCACGTGGATGTGCTGGACACAGCGAGAGGGAACCACAAGATCTTGTACCGGTGCCCGCACATCACGCTGGACCTTCGATACCTGGCAGGGGATGCAGGTTCTGTCCCAAGCCGCGACCTGCTTACGGAGGACCTGCCAGACGAATATGTCCGGCACTAGCGCAGAGGTCGCTCGGATTGAAGGGTGGGCCAGGCCATGGATGGCATTGAAAACCCGGCGCCACCAACCCACGGGAACAACCCCCTCATTCTTCTAAACTCCAGCGAGGACAGGCCCAACGCCATCAAATGCTCATCATAGGTTAACCCACTAATTCCTGGGATCATTCTTGTAAACCTCCTCTGGACCCTCTCCAGAGCCAGCACATCCTTGCTCGGATATGGTACCCGAAATTGTATTGGCTTTCTGCTGACTGGATAGCACGCAACAAAAGCTTTTCACTGTACCTCATTACACGTGACAATAAACTAAACTGAACTCCATTCCTACTTTCCAGAGGTGCTGCCTGACCCACTGAGTTACTCCAGCATTTTGTGTCTACCTTCGATTTAAACCAGCATCTGCAGTTCTTTCCTAAACAATTAGATAACTTTGTTTTACAATCCTTCACTGACCTTGTTCACTGACACTCTGAAGCTGGTTGGTGTGAGGGAATTTGTCATTAATTTACCATTAAACAACACAAAATATTTGATGCAAAATAACTGAGGTGGTATATTAAAGTGTGTGGTGATATGTACTGTGGCATTTCAAGCTGCATGCAGTACTTGTTTATAGACATAGAATGCTGGGGTAACTCAGCGGGATAGGCAGCATATCTGGAGTGAAGGAATGGGTGACTTTTCAAGTCGAAACCCTTCTTGAGACTGAGAGTCATGGGAGAGGGAGACACGGATTGTGGGAAGGTAAGGTGTGAAAACAAGACATCAAAGGGGTGGCAGTTCAAGGCAAATGTAGAATTGATAGGGGAAGGTGACAACGAGACATACAAAGATAAAATTTAATCAGGAGGACAGAGACTGGTAGGAGAACTTGGATGGAGGAGGGATGGAGAGAGAGGAAGGGAGAAAGCAAGGGTTACTTGAAGTTAGTGAGGTCAATGTTCATACCGCTGGGGTGTGAGCTGCCCAAGCGAAATATGAGGTGCTGCTCCTCCAATTTGCGCTGGGCCTCATTCTGACAGTGGAGGAGGCCCAGGACGAGAAAGGTGAGAGTGGGAATGGGAGGGGGAGTTAAAGTGTTTAACAACCGGGAGATCAGATAGATTTAGGCGAACTGAGATTTTATTTTGACTCTCAAATAGTTGCTGAGTTTGGGGAAATAAATTGAAATTCTCCTCGCAGCCACCCTTTATTTTGGTTTTGGGCAGTAGCCTCTGGACATAATTACTCCAGCAAGGGTCACTGTGGAGTCAACTGTTGAAATGGATGGATAGAAAGAATTAATAGTAATTTCTTTCATAGTTTTCATGCTATGCTTAAGATGTCATCTTCTTGTATATTATGTATATTTATACTCAATTCCTCGGGTGCCAGTGAAATGTAATTGAAGTGGGGGGGGGTGGGGGGGGGGGGGGGGGGGGGGGAAGAGAGAGAGTAAATTCTGTTAGTATTCATGTCTCCATAAACTGGAGTTCAAAGACAATCCCCTGTCAGGCGACCTTTTCTAATAGCAACTCGTCAGAAATGAAATAAGCTGTCGTATTCTCAGTCTAGTCATTACACGTTATGAATGCACTACCTAGATCATTTACGTTTGGTGCTTTTACAGTCCAGAAATTCAGCCAGCTGGAGATATACTACTCCCCTCTGACCAGTCAAACTCTGGGATGAACCACTACCGAAATAATAATATCGTAAGCAAAAAAAAGGTGAGTTTTTGAATGTTCCACTGAATTGGAGGGAGGCAGGCTTAGAAAAGCAATCACCAAGAGCCGAGACTCTGGTTTCAAAGACACCTCTCTGCCTCTGAGGGCGGTGGAGGCGGTGGAATTCTCTGCCTCAGAGGGCGGTGGAGGCCGGTTCTCTGGATGCTTTCAAGATAGAGTTAGACAGAACTCTTAAAGATAGCGGAGTCAAGGGATATGGGGAGAAGGCAGGAATGGGGGTACTGATTGTGGATGATAAGCCATGATCACATTGAATGGCGGTGCTGGCTCGAGGGGCCAAATGGCCTACTCCTGCACTTATTGTCTATAAATGGTTCTACACCTTCTGAAGAAGGGTTCAACTCGAAACGTCACCATTCCTTCTCTCCAGAGATGCTGCCTGTCCCACTGAGTTGCTCCAGCATTTTGTGTCTATCTTCGGTTTAAACCAGCATCTGCAGTCCCTTCCTACACTCTTCAACTTCCATGGTGGACCTATGCCACCAAAGGTTATAGAGTTAGAATGACAAATGACATAATTGTAACAATGTTTTTATGCATTCATGTCATTACTCTGCGTCTCTCATTTCTAAGTGGGAAATGAAATGGAATTAACTCAAAATATTATCTTTTAAGGACTGCTAAGCTTCATAAATCACGTGAAGGGTGCATAAAAAATGAATGGATGGAGACACAAAAGACTGCAGATTTACTTTAAAGGAAGACAAAAATGCTGGGGAAACTCAGCAGGTGAGGCAGCATCTATGAAGCGAAGGAATAGGTGACATTTTGGGTCGAGACCCTTCTTCAGACTGATGTGGGGAGTGAGAGGGGTTGGAAGAAGAAAGGAGGAGGTGGAGACAGTAGGCTTTGTGGGACAGCTGGGAAGGGGAGGGGAAAGAAGGAGAAAGCAAGGACTACCTGAAATTGGAGTAGTTAATGTTCATACCGCTGAGTTGTAAACTACCCAAGCGAAATATGAGGTGCTGCTCCTCCAATTTGCGGTGGGACTCACTCTGACCATGGAGGAGGCCCAAGACAGAAAGGTCGGATACAGAATGGAAGGGGGAGTTGAAGTGCTGAGCCACCGGAGATCGGGTTGGTTAATGCGAACTGTGCGGAGGTGTTGGGCGAAGCGATCGCCAAACCTGCGCTTGGTCTCACTGATGTAGAGCAGTTGACACCTAGAACAGCAGATGCAATAGACCTCTGCCTCACCTGGAAAGACTGCTTGGGTCCTTGGATGGAGTCAAGGGGGGAGGTAAAGCGACAAGTGTAACATTTCCTGCAGCTGCAAGGGAAAGTACCAGGGGAGGGTGGTTTGGGTGGGAAGGGAAGAATTGACCAGAGAGTTACAGAGGGAGCGGTCTCTGCGGAAAGCCGAAAGGGGAGGAGATGGGAAGATGTGGCATCCCGTTGAAGGTGGCGAAAATGTAGGAGGAATATTTGTTGTATGTGACGGCTGGTGGGGTGGTAGATGAGGATAAGGGGGACTTTGCCCTTGTTACGAGTGGGGGGATGGGGAGTGAGAGCGGAGCTACGGGACATAGAAGAGACCCTGGTGAGAGCCTCATCTATAGTCGAAGAGGGGAACCCCCGTTCCCTAAAGAATGAGGACATCTCCGATGGCCTGGTTTGGAATTTACTTTAGGTTAGTTTAGAGATACAGCACGGAAACAGGCCCTTCAGCCCACTGAGTCCACACCGACCAGCGATCTCCGCACATTAACACTATCCTACACACACTAGGGACGATTTGCAATTACACCAAGCCAGTTAACCTACAAACCTACGTCTTTGGAGTGTGTGAGGAAATCAAAGTTCTTGGAGAAAACCTATGCAGGTCACGGGGAGAACGTACAAACTCTGTACAGACAGCACCCGTAGTCAGGATTGAACCCGGATCTCTGGAGCTGTAAGCGCTGTAAGGCAGCAACTCTACCACTGCGCCACCGTGCACCAGATGCTGAATTATTTCACCCGACTAGCCTCACACCCTCTGCAGATGGAACAAATAGAGTTCCCCTATTCTTCACCTTTCACCCCACCAATCCCCACATGCAACTGAATCATTTTCTGACATTGCCACCACCTTCAGAGTGATGCCGCTACCAGTCACATGCTGTGGGGATGCTTTTCTTCAGCAGGGACAGGGAAGCTGGTCAGAGTTGATGGGAAGATGGATGGAGCCAAATACAGGGCAATCTTGGAAGAAAACCTGGTAGAGTCTGCAAAAGACTTGAGACTGGGGCAGAGGTTCACCTTCCAGCAGGACAACGACCCTAAACATACAGCCAGAGCTACAATGGAATGGTTTAGATAAAAGCATATTCATTTGTTAGAATGGCCCAATCAAAGTCCAGACCTAAATCCAATTGAGAATCTCTGGTAAGACTTGAAAATTGCTGTTCACAGACGCTCTCCATCCAATCTGACTGAGCTTGAGCTATTTTGCAAAGAAGAATGGGCAAAAATCTCAGTCTCTAGATATGCAAAGCTGGTAGAGACATACCCCGAAAGACTTGCAGTTGTAATTGCAGCGAAAGGTGGCTCTACAAAGTATTGACTCAGGGGGGCTGAATACTTTTGCACGCCACACTTTTCAGTTTTTTATTTGTAAAAAAATTTGAAAACCATGTATCATTTTCCTTCCACTTCACAATTATGCGCCACTTTGTGGTGGTCTATCACATAAAATCCCAATAAAATACATTTACGTTTGTGGTTGTAACGTGACAAAATGTGGAAAAGTTCAAGGGGTATGAAAACTATTGCAAGCTACTGTACATACCAAATTTCACTCTCCATTGACGTAAAGTGAGCTAATGACCAGCCATTAAACAAGGCTCTGTGTTCTAATATCGCTCAATCGAAAGAACAATGCAAATAATCTTTATCACAAAAACAGAGTAGGAAATGCTAGGAGCAGATCGGACCAGCACTGTATTTGAAATTTATCTGCTTCACATCAAATCACTATTGCTTTAAAATTTAAGATTGAATGTACATTCTCTTACACACCCTAATATTTATTTGACTGCAAAACATGTCACATAAATGTACATGCTAAGTACAATTTACTGCCTGTGACACCAAGCTTATGGGCCTGTCCCACTTACGCGACTTTTAGACGACTGCCGGCACCCGTCATAGGTCGTTGCAGGTCGCTGAAAATTTTTAACATGTTGAAAATCCAGCGGTGACCAGAAAGACGCTACGACTCTTTGGGCGACTGAGGAGACAACTCACGACCATAGGGGCGTCACCCTGGCAACATGTCATGGGGTGAATCCTGTATGGTCGTGAGTAGTCACCCAAAGAGTCGTACCTTGTTCTGGTCGCCGCTGGATTTTCAACATGGTGAAAATTGTCGGAGACCTGCAACGACCTATGATGGTGCTGGCAGTCACCGAAAAAGTCGCGTAAGTGGGACAGGTCCATAATATGTTCCACTGTCATTATCACAGAGAGTAAAGTTTCAAGAGGTATCCATAACATTTACACATACACAAACCTCATGAGGGAACTGGAACTCAGTAATGTTAATTGAAAGAATACCTGAAAATCTTCAAGGATTGATCATTAAATCCAATAATTGCTGGAAGTCATTGTGCAGCTTGAGGAAAGCAAATTGTCAACAGAAATAGGAATATTAAACGAGAACTTACCAGTTTGAAGTTTGATCTTTATTTTATGAGAAGTTGCGATGAGGGGTTACGTGAAGAAGCCCGCCAGCCCGCATGCGCGTCAACCTTCAAAGCAGCGGTGTGAAATCACAGAAAACAGTGGCTCAACTGATTATAGGAAGATTCGAGAACTAGACCTACCACATGATCATTTTGAGAAGAGGGTTGGGAGTGGAGGGCACGTAATCCCCCATTGCAACTTCTCATAAAATAAAGATCAAACTTCAAACTGGTATGTTCTCGTTTAATCTTCCTATTTTACTTCGAAGTCACCTGAGTGACTACGTGAAGACTTTAAAGCTCTGTGATTTCATGCCGTGAACACGAGTCCATACAACACACTGCATTAGTTGACCAGAAATGATTGAAAAGATAATGCATTCAGACATGACATAGCTTTAAAACATGCTGATGATTTTAATAAACAAATGATAATAATAATGGTGATCCCTTACATCCGGGAAAGCAAATTATTGAACAGAACTTAAAATTGAGTTGGCAAACGAACCCGGCCTGGCAATTGGTTTATTATAAAAGGTTTGGAAAGTCCGCTCCTTTGACCATCCTGCAGTCGCTAGGATGTGGTCCAGTGGAACCTCCATGAACCTCACTGCTGAAGTTGTTGCAGCCCTGGTGGAGTGAGATTTAAAAACATCAGTGTCCACTCCTGCACAAGCAAATTCATGTCTTAACCACTTGGAGATGGTCTGCACTGATACTGTCTTGTGTGATTTTTTTATGACCACAAAACATTGCCTCTCAGGTTCTTTGTAGACTTAACATATTGTTGAATATGTGTGACCACACACAATCTATGGTCCATGGGATAGGCCAAAAATTCCAGCTTTAGCCCTAACACCCCTGGTCTGCTTTGTTTAATTAGCTCATGTACATAAAACGTTATTTTGTTGGTAGATATAACCATTTTGTCCAGCCGCAGCTTATGCAATGACTGGACACGTTGCGCTGAAACTAGCGCCATGAGCATAACTACTTATATGTGAGCCTGACCAAAGATAGGGATGTAGCTGGAGCACACTGGCGAAGCAGTGTTAACACAATGTTAACATCCCATACCTCGGTGTACCTGGGCCTGGGAGGATTTGTGTTAAAGATACCCTTCATAAATATGAATATCAGCGGGTAAGACCCAACAGAGTGGTGTCCCGATCCCAGCAACAAGTATGATGACAAGGCACTTTCGGCACAGTTAATGGCACTATAACTTAATCTTTCATCAAAGATCAGTTTTGAGAGAAACTCCAAGACATCAGTTATCCGTGCCGTATCATACGTTATGTTGGAATTAAAACAAAACACTTCCCATCTCTTGATGTAAGAGATGTACTGCTCCTTGGTGCTATCTCTCCAAGCTGCAGTGATCACATCCATGGTTCGGTCTGACAATCCGAGCCCCAGGAAAGGTCTTCTCAAAATCTGCAATTCAATAAATTGATTCTATTGTGACGTCAGCCATACACGGGCCACTTGTGCTCGAACCCTCGTCAGGAGATACGAGGGCGTGCACGTGACGTCATGGGCTAGATGGAGTGTCCTGGTACTCAAGGTCTCTCAACTCAAGACCTAGAGGAGTCAACAGGTAGCTGAGCCCGAGAGTACAACCTCGCTCAGCTACAGCAACGTTGTAATATGGCATTGTAATATGCACCAACTTAACGTGTCACCACTGAATAAACAACAGTTTGAAGTGGCCTGACGTCTCACCTTTATTCACAACGCTTGGTTCCGCTACATTGGTGACCCCTGACTGTCCAAATTGAAATTTGGACTCACCTGAAGCACACAGCCTCGGGAGACCTGATGTCTGCAGCCGGCTGCCCAGCCCTCCAGAACTACGCTGCCGCCAACCCGGCCCTGCAGTGAGGTATGCCTCCTCTTCCCCACCAGCTGCTGCTCACCGGAGCTGAGAAGCTCTCCCGCTCCCGGCAACGGGGCAGGCCCCGCTTCCAACCCCCACACCACTCCACGCCTTGTGTGACGGCCGCCGAGCTCCTCCGCATGACCTGCCCGGAGCCGACCACCGGAGTGAAGAGGTTGTACCAGCCGCTGCTGCCTCACCAGCTGCTGCAGGAGCTGTGAGCGTAGCAGCCTCCTGCCCACAGCAAGGCCGACACACGCCCGACAGCACTGGGAGCAGAGAGAGATTACCTGCCTCTCTCTCGCTCCTGATAACGGACCAGGGCCCGGCCTCACACCACAAACACGGCTCCAGGCCCTGCACTGCACCGGGCCCCACCGCTCCAGGCCCGGCACCGGCCTCACCATCATCCACAGCGCCACCTCCTGGCCGGATACCATCACTGCAGCCTCACCGCCGCCCACAGCGCCACCTTCCAGCCGGATGCAGTTCCTGCAGCCCGACCACTGGCAACAGCACTTCATTCAGGCCGGAGGCTGCCACTGCCACACAGCTTTCCTATCGTGCACTATGAACACTGGACAATTTGAACTTTGGACCCTGATTGCACTGTCATTTGTCTTTTTACTGTTCATTTTGTGTTCACTGCATTTCCACGCCCGGTTCAGGAATTAGTTTGTTTATTTTATTTAGTTTTTTTATCCCCCATCGTTGCAGGGGGCCGTATTTCACAGGACACTCTCCCTTCGCTGGTCGAGGAGATGGGACCGTGTCTCGTCCATCTGGCGGTTTCTGCATTAGTCTCCTCGCACCCGTCGGTACCTCGGCGTCGCCCACGCAGAGCATCACTGCGCTCGTGGAGCCCTCCGTCCCGACCCACGACCGGGGTGTCCCAGACCCACATGCAGGAGCCGCCCTCGACCATGCTATTCTTTCCTCCGGTTCTGGGGGGGGGGGGTCCTGTGGCATCAGCCTATACACGGGCCACTTATGCTCGAACCCTCATCAGGAGGTACGAGGACGGGCACGTGACGTCATGTGCTAGATGGAGTGTCCTGGTACTTAAAGTCTCTCACCTCGAGACCTAGAGGAGTCACAGGTAGCTGAGCCCAAGAGTACAACCTCGCTCAGCTACAGCAACATTGCAATATGGTTAGCGCACCAACTTAACGTGTCACCACTGAATAAACAACAGTTTGAAACGGCCTGACGTCTCACCTTTATTCACCACGTTTGCTGCCGCTACACTATCATGCAGAGGGTGGCCTTCCCGAGTCACGGGATGAACCAGCAAATGTTTGTGTTTCGAAATAACCATATAAGGCTCTATTATCATTCCCAATATCAGCGGGAACCATGGCTGCGTAGGCCAGTCAGGCACTACCAAAATGCCTAAAGCGGAATCTTGCTGGATCTTTTGCACCAACTGTTGCAGCAAAATGGAAGAAATGCATAAAAGAACATTCCTCCCCAGTGTAGCAAAAATGCATCTATCGCCACTGCCCCTGGGTCTGGCTCCCTTGCAACATACTTTGGTAACTGATGATTGAACCTAGATGCAAACAAATCGATATCCGGTGTTCAATACCGAGCAACAATGTCGTTAAATACTTTATGATCCAACATCCATTCTGTGTTGTCATTTAATTTGCGTGACCATGTTAAACCTACCTGGCAAGTAGGTAGCTGAAATCCAAATGCTTTTTTCGATACACCAGTGCCAAATGAGGTTAGTTAAATTATCACAGGATACTGACTTGATTCCACCCATGTGATTAATATATGCCACTGCTGTAGTGTTGTCAATCTGTAGTTGAACATGCGAATTATGCATATTCCCACAATAAGCTTTTAACCCATAGAATGCCCCCAGCATCTCCAGGTAGTTGATACCATGTAACTGAAGAATTGATAACTCATGCATATCCCATCTGCCACCGCAACTAGAGATGGTATTAGTAGCTCCCCATCCTTGAGCACTAGCATCAGTTTGTAATATAACTGAAGGTTTACTGACAAAAATGTTACTGTAGCAATGCCGAATATTGGTCGTCCACCATTATAATTCTGATATAGCTTCAGCTGGTAATAGCATAGGTCTGCTAAAATGAACTAAATGGTATTTGAGTGCTTGCTCCTTTGCACATTGTAAATTCTGATAATGCAAAGGCCCAAATTGTGCAGCTGGTAAAACAGCCACTAATTTGCCAATTATACTAGCCACCTCTCTAATCGATGGCTGCTCCATAACAACAAGGTTGTTACAGGCTTTTATTAATTCTAATCTCTTGCCCCAGGGCAGAGTCACAAACATATTAATAGAGTTATGGTAACTCCCAAATAATTAATAACTCTAGTTGGTATCAACTTGGATTTAACCTGATGGATGAGAAACTTCTCAAATATGCGTTTCATGGCTGAAACAGCTAATTTAGCCAATTTCAGCATTTTTGCTATGATTAGAATATCCTCCAGATATGCCATAACAATGTGTTTGTGAGCTCTAAGCAGCCCAAGCACCGGCTTTAATAATTTGGTAAATATCCTGGGGGCTGAAGTTAACCCATTAGGCAATGCTTTAAACTGCCACAGTTGCCCCATCCAGCTAAATTTAAAATATCTTCGGTGATCCCTGTGAGTATGCACCTTTGAGATCAATGCATGCCATAAAGCATCCTTTGGAATTCAGTTGTTTGGCAGTAACAAAGTTTTCCATTTTAAAATGTCTATACTGCACATAAGAGTTAAGTTGTGTTCAATCAAAGATGATCTGACATCCTCCATCTTTTTTTTTGTCTAGAGAATATATTGGAGATGAATTGATGATGTTCATGACTTGACTTCTCGATTACCCCTTTTGTGTATAATGTGTGAATTTCAGTCCGTATATCCAAACCTTCTTGTTTGGAATGAACAAATGACCAGCTTGGTGTATGTTGTGTGGGTGGCAATGAATTGGGAAGAAATTCAATTTGGAACCTTTGTATACTGTGCAGTATAAATGGATCTGATGTTATCCATTCGCCATTCGTTCAAAAACAAGTGTAATCTACCACCAATTTGTAACTGGTCCACACACCCCATGTTCCAGAAAGAACCAGCCCCACCTACCTCCATGGTTACCGGTGGTCTTATGGTAGGCCCAAAGACCCCTAATGTGGGTTCTATTTCCGTCCTCGAGGTTTGGAGGGTAGGACTGCTGGGGTGAGTGGATTGCGCATTTTCCATGAGAGCCGGCTTGGGCCTTGGCGTAAAATATCTCTGCCCAGAGAAATCAGCTTTTGAGCTACCACCAGCTTCAACGAACCGCATACTGCTGATGGAGGCCTAGGGGTGTTGTTGCCGAAACAGTGAAGCTTTGCTCATCGTTGGTGCCTTGATTAGCCCGACAGCTTTTGCTTCCTCATCCAGGTCTTATACCTGTTTGGGTAGATCTTCCCCGAACAGAAGATTCGGCGGCTGGACATTGCTGGTCTTACATAAGCCTTCAAATTTGGGATTTAAGGCAGGTCTGATGGCGTTTTTCCGAAAACAGTTTATTTCGAAGTGTGCATTGCACATCAATGCCAGGGCATCCTGCTGGACGTCCGATAAGGGCCTGCCATCCACAGATCTGGCAAATGCCGAGATGCCTGAAGCCAGTAAATTTAAAATTCTTTGGAGTTTCATTTCCTGGGCTTTGATGCCCCCTCCAATGTATCCCCACATAGAGCTGATCACTGCGGCACTTTCAGGGATGCTCAATTTTCAGGTGTATGGTATTTTGCTGCCGTTTCAACCATCACCTGTTCCTGTAATTGATGCAATGTGAAGTAGTTTATGCTGGAAGCCAGCTCTTCTTGCAGCGGTTCCCCTGTTTGCGAGGGTATCGCAAACCTTGATGCCATGGCAGGCATTTCTTGAACCTCACACACATCATGCATTCCAGTATGTTCCACGGACATACTTCCGAATACGGAGTCAGTCATATTCTGACCCCGTACACTCCCCTCCTCAGAGTGAGAGACATTAAGCAGCCGTGGACCAGGCGCTGCCACAGGCACGAAAGGAGACCTGCGCTGATTTCCATAATTCGTTCAGCAATTGGAACTCTGTAACAAGAATTTTTCACCAAAGAAACAACCTCAAAATAAGTTAGAAACTTACCTGCAGGGTTTTAAACTTACCGCTAGAGGAGCGACGCTCCTCCCAGCCAGTCATGCGCCATGCATTAGATGTATTGACGTGCATGCAGGCTGGTAGGCTTCTTCATGTAGCCACTCACGTGACTTTGAAGTAAAATGACCACATGGACCTCGAAACTCGAACTCCATTCTATTAACACTGAACTCAACAGCATAGTTGGTGAGAGCAGATATTGAGGAGAAGATAGGTTGTTCTGGGATACCAGATCTAACTGCTGAGCCTTCCCGAGATGTCGTGGGCCTAAAGGGGCTGTCCCACTTGGGCGACCTAATTGGCAAGTTTAGAAGAGTTTGAAAAATGACATGTTGAAGACCTCCTTCGACTATCTAGAAGATCTCCTTCGACCTCCTTTGACTATGTTGAAGACTATCTATGACTACCTTTGACCACCTTCGACTACCCTCGATTACCTACGACTAACATGCCAACCTACTGCGACCTACTACAACGAAACCTACGAGTAAAAAAAGTATCGATTTTTCCATGGCGACCTTTCTTTACTCGCGGGCATTTTTTAACATATTGAAAAAAAGCCGCGACCTAGCTGAGGCCTCGAGAACGCGGAGACCACTCTCAAGCATGGAGTGTTACAAAAACCTCCTACAGCATCGTGTCGACCATGCTGCGAGTATGAGTCGAGGGCAAACTCGCCAGAACTTGCGGATTAGGTCGCCCAAGTGGGACAGGCCCTTAACTCAACAAAACTCCAATGAAGCGAGGTGCCCATTTAATAACCCCAATGATATACTTGTGTCTACACTATCAGTTTTTTTAAATGTGTTTGTTAACATGTAGGTAGCATATTATTGCATATGGAGTTAGTTATTGTCCTTAGTATGAGTTTGTATAATCAGTTTAGATAGTACTTTGGCTTTGGGCTTGATATTCTTAATCGAGTGCTTATTTTAGCACAAGTATGATATGATACAATACAATATGATGCCACTTTATCTATCCCAGAGGAAAATTGGTCTGCCACCAGTCAAAAGATATGGTTGGGGTGGGAGATTGCAACCTTCACGTGGTCCACCCTGTTTCGACGAATGCAATCATGGCGTGCACAAACGGAAGATCAAACAGAACGAGTTGTCTTACAACTTTAGGCTGTGCAAGCCATGTGCAAGAAGAAGAAGAAAAGATACGGTGACAAACATGAAATTAAATAATCGAGTGGAAAAGTCCAGGATGAGGGATGTGCAAAGATTGGGGGGGGGGGGGTAGTCAGTCTACCCCACGACGGAAGGGGGAGGAGTTGTACAGTTTGATAGCCACAGGAAAGAAGGATGTGCTGTGGCGTTCTGTACTGCATGTTGGTGGAACCAGTCTGTTGCTGAAGGTGCTCCTCAGGCTGACCAGTGTGTCATGGAGGTGGTGAGATCCTTGAAGGCATTCAGGGATTCTTTCAATTAACACTAATTGGTTCTAGTTGCCTCGTGAGATTGTCCAAGAAGCCCCACAGTTTGAGGAGCATCCTCCTTTTTGAGGCCACCTTCCATGAATCCGGGATGGAGCCAGCCTTCCTGATGAGCTTGTTGGCGCCCGCGGTCTTCGCCCTGCTGCCCCAGCACACGACAACGTAGAAGATGGAACTGGCCACCACCGATCGATAAAACATCTGCAGCATCTTACTGCAGACGTTGAAAGAGCAGAGCCTCCTCAGAAAGTACCTTGTGTTTTAATTGTAATTTGTAAGTTGAAGAGTTGGGCAACTGGAATAAGAATCTGCATTTCCAATGGCCCAAGAAGTCTTAAGCGCTGATGTGTAGAAGCAACATAAAGAGGTTAGCAGTAAGACTACTGCGCAAAGGACTAAGGGGCCTGTCCCACTTTGCGATTTTTTCGGTGTCTGCTGGCATGACGTATCAGATTACCAAAAAAGTTGCAGCATGATGCGGCGGTGACGCAGCATGACACGGCGTGATGAAGTATTGACGCACGGTGTTTGCTCAAGGGTCACAACATCTTTTTTTGTCGCCGCTGGATTTTGAAATGTTCAAAATCTTTTGGCGACGCTGGTATGACTCTGGCAGCCGCCGACAAAATCGCCAAGTGGGACAGGCCCATTAAGAGGAGTTGGGGCCAGAGGCAGATTTCCTATCGTCGTATTGAATGGCAAGGCGGGGTTGAGGAGCCACGTGGCCTATTCCTTGTATTTTTATTGTGCTTTCTTGTGACCTCTTTCCAGTGCCAGAAGAATAATTAATGACCACAAATGTGGGGTTAAAGTGACTGAACACAGCACAAAGTCCAGTACCAACACATGCATATTGAACTGGTACACTGTTCCATGCATCGTGCACCATTACACAGTAATGATTGCTAATAATCAACATTTCTGCCTGAAGCTATATGTTCGTCCAAAATATTGCACCTGCTGGCACAGTGGTTCAGGGTGGCAAAGTGACGTAGCAATAGAGTTGCTGCCTTCCAGTGCCAAAGACCCGGGTTCAATCCTGACTACGGATGCTGTCTGTACGGAGTTTGTGTGTTCACCGCGTGGGTTTTCTCCGAGATCTTCTGTTTCCTCCCACACTCCAATGACGTACAGGTATGCAGGTTAATTAACTTTGGTAAAAATTGTAAATTGTCAGTAGTGTGTGTAGGATAGTGTTAGTGTACAGGGGTGATCGCTGGTTGGCACGGACTAGGTGGGCCGATAAGTCTGTATCTCTAAAGTCTAAAGTAAAAGTCTAAAGTGTACAGCCTGTCTCACTGTGTTGAGAGGTGACCGTGAGAGTGGGATCCAAATGGGAATGTATTTTTCCCCCTTTCTCATCCTCTTTCCTCTTCCCTCTGCTGCACACTGGATAAACATGCCCTCGTCATGGTGACAATAGGAAGGCTCTGGGAAACTCTGCGGAGAAAACTGCAGGGCACTTCCTGACAGCTTCAAGCAACAGAATGCAATTGAACGGCTCAATGGCTATTCCCACAAATAATCATGTGGGAGCCATGGATGATGTGGTGTAGTGTTTGTGAGAATTTTACAATAAGTACCTGCGTGTGTGTGTTAATGTGTGTATATCTGTTTGTGTATGTAAATATGTGTGCCTGTGTGTGTATGTGTGCACCTGTGTGTGTCTGCATATCTGTGCACGTGTCTGTGCGTGTCTGTGTCTGTGTGTGTGTTAGTGTGTGTGTATCTGTTTGTGTGTGTAAATGTGCCTGTGTGTATGTGAGTGTGCCTGTATGTGTGTCTTTGTGTGTGTGTGTGTGTGTGTATGCGTTTATGTGTGCGTGTGTGTGCGCCTTTGTTAGTGTGTGTATTTGTTAGTGTGTGTGTATGTGCATGTATCTCTATGCGTGTGTGTCTGTATGTATGTGTGTATTAGTGTGTGTGTGTGTGTTTGTGTGCCTTTGTGTGTGTATGTGTGTGTGCGTGCGTGTGTATATGTGTTTGTGTGTGTGTGTGTGTGCGTATGTGCTTGTGTGTATGTGTGTACATGTGTGTATGTGTGGGTGTGTGTGTGTGCATGTGAGTGAATGTGTGTGTGCGCGTGCCGTTGTGTGTGTATGTCCGTATGTGTGTATGTGTGTGTGCATGTGTGTGTGTGTGTGTATGTGTGTGTGTGTGTGTGTATGTGTGTGTGCATATGCGTGCGTATGTGCGTGAGTGCGTGTGAGTGTGTGTGTGTGTGTGAGTATGTGTGTATGTGAGTGAATGAGTGTGTGCATGTGCCTTTGTGTGTGTATGTCTGTATGTGTGTAAGTGTGTGTGCGTGTGTATGCGCGTGTGTGTATGTGCGTGTATGTGTGTGTGCATGTGTGTGTGCATATGCGTGCGTGTGCATGCGCGTGTGAGTATGTGTGTGTGAGTGTATGTGTGCGTGTGCATGTGCGTATGTGTGTGTGAGCGCATGTGTATGTGTGTGTGTGTGCGTGTGTGTGTGTGTGTACGCGTATGTGTGCGCATGTGTGTGCGTGTGCGTGTGTGTGTGTGTACGCGTATGTGTGCGCATGTGTGTGCTTGTACGCATGTTGACTTGTAGTGATGTGAGATATTAATATATTAATGTGGTAGGTGTAGTGACAGAGTTGTGGCTGCCACACCTAACTGCCCAAAGAGTCATATTAACTCGCCAGGTATAGAGCATTGATCATACAGATACACTGATGGTGTTCGCTGATCCATGTCCAGATCTGAGGAGTTGAACAGTGGTCCCAATCATTCACTTACCTGTCATGTGCATTTTGTCTTAGTCATAGTCATACAACGTGGAAACAGGCCCTTCGGCCCAACTTGTCCATGCTGACCTAGATACCCAATCTAAGTTAGTCCCATTTGCCTGCTTTTTTTCACAGGCGTGGTTCCTGAATACTGGAGAGTAGCCAATGTCTGAAGAATGGTCTCGACCCGAAACATCGTATGACAAAGCTGACCCTGTCTAATTAACCAATTCCCTTCCTAATGAGAGTAAATTTAATCCCAAAGAATCCTCTCCAATAGCTTGCCAATTGCTGATGTGGGGATCACCATCCTATCATTTCCTGGATCATCTCTGCTTCCATTCTTAAACAAAGGAACAACATTAGTTATAGACACAAAATGCTGGAGTAACTCAGCGAGACAAGTGACATCTCTGGAGAGAGGATTCTATGCAATTAAATTTACTCCCATTTGGAAGGGGATTGGCTAATTAGACAGCGTCAGCTGTGTCATGCGATGTTTCGGGTCGAGACCCTTCTTCGGACATGGTCAGCTTTGTCATGGCGTGGTCATGTCTTTCAATCTTAATTTTTTAGTTCTTGAGGAGGCGATGCAGGTGATCGATGAGAGTGGATCGATAAGGCAGAGATAGATAGATTAGTGATTAGTACGGTGCCAGTGGTTATGGGGAATGGGATAAGGAGAGAGCGATAGATCAGGCATGATTTAGTGGCGGAGTAGACGATGGGCCGAATGGCCTAATTGTACTCCAATCACTTATGACCTTATGTAGAAGGTACAAAATACTGGAGTAACTCAGCGGGTCAGGCAGCATCTCTGGAGAGATCGAATGGGCGACGTTTCGGGTCGAGACCCTTCTTCAGACTGATGTCAGGGGAGTGGGTGGGACAAAGATAGAATAGTTGGAGACAGTAAGACTGGTGGGAGAACTGGGAAGGGGAGGGGATGGAGAGAGAGGGAAAGCAAGGGCTATCTGAAGTTAGAGAAGTCAATGTTCATACTGTAGGTATGTTACAAAACTTACCTTTACCGGCGCTGCACTTCTGCCGCTCCCCGTGTGCGCGACTTTAGCGCCTGTCAGAGGGGGGCGGGCTTAAAGTGCCGATTTTCACCAGACCAGGATAATCGATGAATGTCGGGCGATTTAATTGCGGAAGAAAAATCGCTCCGACATTTCATCCATTAAGGTATTTTTAAATTACCCTAAGTTATTTGTTAACTAGAGTAATTTAAAAATCACCTTCAAAAGCCGTGACCGCAGACCACCGGAAGCATTTTCCGTAGGGGAGAAAAAAAGGTAAATACTTTATTTTTTTATTAAAAGTTGGTTTTTTGGGAGGCATTAATAATATTTTTATGTTGCGAAATGGGGTCCCCAAAAAATGTATGAACCCCCAGTATTTTTCCTCCCGACTTCACCGCTAACCGCAACGTTCCAATCCACCGCATTCCGCTAAAACCCACTCGCTAGTTGATTTAAATGGCCATTAATTTACAGGCATTAAACACTAAATTCCTTCCATTTGGCCTATAAATTCATGAAAATGAGATTTAAAAATTATGTTATATTGTGGATTATTGTGTGAATGTTATTTGGACACTTAGGCAATTAAAAAAAAGTTTATCTTTTCTTAAGAAATTGATAGATGTTTAGATCTACTCATTGAATTTTGTAATTAGCTACAATTAGATAACTAACTAATTATATACTTTAATTTCAGGTAATCCAAGTAAGATTGTTTAATATTTGTTTCAGAATGCTTCAATCTATAATGACTGAAAATTTCATTGAGTACTCTTAATTTTTAATAAAGTTATGGGCTTTTAATTTTTCCAGATCACAGCTTTTGAGTTAAGTCAATTGAAAGGCAATGGGAAGCAAGATACTCATTTCCGAGCATGAAAATGGCCATAACTTTCTTAATACTGAAGATATGAAAGTAAATTAGGTGTCAAATTAAACTTCTTGTTATGCTTTATCTGATGGGATAAATTGCAGACTTGATTTTTAAAATCTCAAAATTTTGTAACATTGCTACATACTGCTGGTGTGTAAAGGGCCTGTCCCATTATACGAGTTTACCCAAGAGCTCTCCCGAGTTAAAAAATAAATAAAACTCGTGGTAAGTACGTAGAATGTACGTAGCGGGTACGTCGGAGCTCAGGACGTCTCTTCGTAGCAATGTTACAAAATTTTGAGATTTAAAAAATCATGTCTGCAATTTATCCCATCAGATAAAGCATGAAGATAAGTTTAATTTGACACCAAATTCACTTTCATATCTTCAGTATTAAAAAAGTTATGGCTATTTTCATACTCAGAAATTAGCATCTTGTTCCCTATTGCGTTTCCATTGACTTCTCAAAAGCTGTGATCGAGGACAGTCAAAAGCCCATAACTTTCTTAAAAATTAAGAGAACTGAATGAAATTTTCAGTTATTATAGATTGAAGCATTCTAAAACAAATATGAAATCATCTTACTTGGATACCTGAAATTAAATCATATAATTAGTTAGTTACCTAATTGTATCTAATTACAAAATTGACCGTTGTGACGGAAATAGTAATAAACACCCAGACGGCTTTAAAAATTCAAAAATGTGATATTCTCAAGATCAGAACTTTAATATTATTGTATTATATGCTGTAAGTCCGTTATAGATAGGTAAATAATTTACAATTTCTAGCAAAAGACCAAGTCTTTATGGAGAAGATCAGCTGCTAGCTGGTACATTGCATTTCTTCTTCGGAGACATCTGTTTATAATGTAAATTACAAAAAACACTGAACAGCATTAACAGAAAAAGTTATTATTTGTAGTTTTAGAAAAAAAAGGTAGAAATGATAAAGTTAAACGCTAAAACAAATAGTAAATACCCAACAAGAAATTCATATTCACCAGTTTCATTTAAATTCAATTACTAGATCTAAACATCTATCCATTTCTTAAGAAAAGGGCCCTTATTTCAACTCGCGAAATTTGTCCTGAATCTCACTGCAGTTCCTCCAGTTCTCGTGCATAAGTTCACATGCTCTGTGATGCGCTGCCAACATTTGTCTCCAGACCTTTCTTCTGATCTGGCTGCCTGAATGAAAATATGTTCCTTCCACAGCGTGACTTAGGCCACATGAGCATTTATGATATGTGTCACACAAACAGTACTTTCAAACTTGACATCAAGCCAATAGTTCAGTTTAGTTTAGTTTAGAGATACAGCACGGAAGCCGACCCTTCGGCCCACCGAGTCCACGCCGACCAGTGATCCCCCTCCACTAACACTATCCTAAACACTATGGACAATTGACAATTAACCTATCAAGGTTCATTAATCATTAAGAATGAAGGGGGAGCTCATTGAAATGTACAGAATAGTGAAAGGCTCGGATAGACTGGATGTGGAGAGGATGTTTCCACTAGTGGGAGAGTCTAGAACTAGAGGTCATAACCTCAGAATTAATGGACATTCCTTTAGGAAGGAGATGAGAAGGAATTTCTTTAATCAGAGGGTGCTGAATCTGTGGAATTCTTTGCCACTGAAGACTGTGGAGGCCAAGTCAGTGGTTATTTTTAAGACAGACATAGATAGATTCTTGATTGTTACGGGTGTCAGGTGTTATGGCGAGAAGGCAGGAGAATGGGGTTAAGAGGGAAAGATAGATCAGCCATGATTTATAATAACAATTAAAAGACAAAATGTGTAGAAAGCAACTGCAGATGCTGGTTTAAATCAAAGATAGACACAGAATGCTGGAGTAACTCAGCAGGACAGGGAGCATCTCTGGAGAGTATTCCTTCTCTCCAGAGATGCTGCCTGTCCCGCTGAGTTACCCAGCAATTTGGGTCTATAAAACATTTAAAATACATTTGGAGTGGTACATGGATATGAGAGAAGGTTTCAAGGGATATGTGGCAGATGGGACTAGCATTGATGGGTATCTCGGTTAGCATGGGCATGTTGGGTTGAAGGTCCATTTCTCCGCTTTGTGAGTCTATGATTCTATAACTCACAAACACACAAAAAGTTAAGGAAATATTATCTTTCATCCAAAAGGTTTGGCATGCAAAGGATCAATGCAGATAGATGTGAAGTCAAGGTACAGATTAAGCACCTACATCACCGGAGACCCGGGTTCGATCCTGACTATGGATGCTGTCTGCACAGAGTTTGTAATTTCTCCCCGAGACCTGCGTAGGTTTTCTCTGAGATATTCGGTGTCCTTCCACACTGTTAATTGGCTTGGTATAAGTGTAAATTGTCCCTAGTGTGTGTAGGATAGTGTTAATGTATGGGGATTGATGGTCGGTGCGGACTCAGTGGGCTGAAGGTCCTGTTTCTGTGCTGTATCTCAAAACTAAACTAAATCAACTATGATTGTATTCAATCTTTCCCCTCTCACCTTGAACCTACAGTATGTCCTCTGGTTCTTGATTCCCCTGGTCCCGGTAAAAGACTCTCTTAATTTACCCTAGCTATCGAACTCATGGTTTTATACACCTCTTTAAGATCAATCCTCATCCAACTGTGCTCCAGCGAATAAAGTCCTATGGTCTAATCTGTGGTTGATGAAATTCTGTCAACATGCAAGGTGCCCAGAAGTACCTTCTGTGTGTCCATCCATTGCTGTGTAAACTGGCCTTGCTCTTTGAGGTGGCTTGTTCATTAAACTGCTAAGCTGCCAGAGCTGAACACACTATGCTTTCTATCACAGATCTTTCCCTACAGTCAAAGAGTGATACAGTGGAAACAGCCACTTCGGCCCAATTTGTCCATACCAGTCAACATGTCCCAACTACACTAGTCCCACCTGCCAGTGTTTGGCCCAAATCCCTTCAAACATGTCCTATCCATCCAGTTCTCCTATCCCTGTATCCGTCTAACTGTTTCTTAAACGTTGGGATAGTCGCTGCCTCAACTACCTCCTAAGGCAGCTTGTTCCATAAATCCACCACCCTTTGTGCGGCAAACGTTACCCCCCAGATTCCTGTTAAATCTTTCCCTCAGATCCACGATTCACCCACTGGGCAAGTGACCCAATCTATTCCTCTCATGGTTTTATAGGCCTCTATAAGATCACCCCTCATCCTCCTGCGCTCCAAGGAAGAGTCCTTGGCGTGTCCATGGTGAATTTTGATCTTCATCGTCCAGGGCTCACCAGACCTCAATGTTCGCAAGTTGGTTGTAACATTATGCGGTGATGTGAGAGGGGAATATAAGCAATCCCACCTCCACTGAGATCTTAATAAATAGAAAAAACTTCTGAAAGACATTTTCCAGAATGATGGCCAGAACAATGCTCTACTTCCAAGGAGAATTATTATCTTTCCCCTTTGGAGCTGAAACGTGAAACAAAAGAACAAAAATACTTTGTGACAGCCCGGGATGGTAAATGATGCTATAACATTCTAAGTTTTTTCTTGAGGTGCCATTATTGAACTGAAGGCACTCCAGCCATACATTCAGTGACCTAGGTTCAACCCTGACCCCCTGTCTTGTCTTCGATCATGTGAGTGTCCTGTTCCTGCGCTGTATCTGGAAACTAAACAAACTAAACTAATATGCAAGACATGTGGAGTACTGTGCAGCTTAGTCTTGGAATCAGTTCAGCATTGCACTGACATAAAGATAGATTCCTGTATTTGGTTGACTGCAGATATTTGGAATTCTCTACCTCTGAAGCCTGTGGATCTATATATTTAATGGCAGAACAAGTTTGAAAGACTCTTTCAGGTGCTCCTGTTTCCTCGCACAATTCCTCACAAATAGCTGAACACAATCAAACCTAGGCCATATGGTTCAACGAAAGGTAAATCTTTGCACATTTCAAAGATGGATGTCAGGTCAGTTTTCTGCTTTAATTGCCACCAATGCATTTGAGTAGAAGGGGAATCAAGGCTCGGTTAATGGGCATGTAAGAGGCAGCAGGTTTGCAGGGAAATAAATGGAAGATGAGGACTGATGGGAATGGCCTGAAAGCTGGCATTGACTAAGGTCATAAGGTATAGGAGTAGAATTAGACCCATCAAGTCGACTCCACTATTCAATTAAGGCTTATCTATCTCTCCATCCTAACCCCATTCTCCTGCCTTTTCCCCATAACCTCTGACACCAGTCAAGAATCTATCTATCTCGGCCTTAAAAATATCCACTGACAGTCTCTACAGCATTCTGTGGCAGAATTCCACAGATTCAGCACCCTCTGGCTAAAGAATTTTCTCCTCATCTCGTTCCTAAAAGAACGTCCTTTAATTCTGAGGCTATGACCTCAAGTCCTAGACTCTCCCACTAGTGGAAACATCCTCTCCATATCCACTCTATCCAAGCCTTTCACTATTCTGTCCGTTTCAATGAGGTCCCCCTCATTCTTCCAAACTCCAGCGAGTAGAGGCTCAGTGCCATCAAACGCTCATCATAAGTTAACCCACTCATTCCTGGGACCCTCCCCAGAGCTAGCACATCCTTCCTCAGATATGGTGCCCAAAATTGCTCACATTATTCCAAATGCGGCCTTACCAGCGCCTTATGGATGAGCCAAATGGTCTCTTCCATGTTGTGAGGAACTGGGACAAATTAGGAGCAGAGATAAGCCCTGCAGTCTTTCAAACACGTTATGCCATTACATATATAGATCAAACAACCATCTACATGACTCAGAGGTAGAGTATTCCAAATATCTGCAGTCAACCATATACAGAAATCTATCTTTTTGTCAGTGCAATGTTGAACTGATTCTAAGACTAAACTGCACAGTACTCCACATGTGCTGTCTTGAAAGTCTTGCATAGCAGTTTAGTTTGTTTAGTTTTGAGATACGGTGTGGGAACAGGCCCTTCGGCCCACTGAGACAGCGCCAACCAGCGATCCCCGCATACCAATAGTACCCTACACACACTAGGGACAATTGACACTTATACCAAGCCAATTAACCTACAAACCTGTGAGTCTTTGCAGTGTTGGGGGAAACTGCAGATCTCAGAGAAAACCCACGCGGTCATGGGGAGAACGTACAAACTCCGTGCAGACAGCACCCGTAGTCGGGAACAAACCCGGGTCTCCGGCGCTGCAAGCGCTGTAAGGCAGCAACTCTACTGCTGTGCCACCGTGACTGCCCTTATCTGACAAATGTCCTGATTTTAGTTGTCCAAACCACTTGTGATTAAAGCCAGTAAATAACTTGTCTTTCTAATCCAAATAAAATATATCTACGACTTTCCCCTTATCAACACTGTCTGTTACATCCTCAGAAAATTCCGATCAGTTTTGTCAAATCAATTTAGTATTCATAAATCCAAACTGCCTCAACCTATTTATGTGCAAGTCTTCCCCCAATTAGTGAACATTTACTTAATGAATCTTCAGTACAATGAAAGGTTTTATTTAATTTAATTTGTCACTTAATAAAGGTTTTATATGCTTCAGGGTAGGGAATACAATTGCAAACTATCTGTCAAAGTCAAGCCCATGAAAACCAATAAAGTTTAAATGGCTTTGATCAATGTAATGGAATTGAATATGTGAAATAAACAAGATATGTAAAATTAGGGTCCGGGGGGGGGGGGGGTAATTACTCTTCCAGTTGGCAGGCATCGCCATTGGATGAATGATTTGTAAGTAGCACTTCAATGTTTCAGTTTATCAAAATAAGTATGGTTTGTGTTTAGGAAGAAACTGCAGATGCTGGTGTAAACCAAAGATAGACACAACTCAGCAGGTCAGGCTGTATCTATGGAGAAAAGAAATAGGTGATGTTTCGGGTTGAGACCCTTCTTCAGACTGAGAGTCAGGGGAAAGGGAAACGAGATATAGACGGTGATGTAGAGAGATAGAGGACAATGAATTAAAGATATTCATTTTGTATTTGATTTATTATATCCTTGCTGGAAGGAGATTGATGCGCTTATTACTTCTCTTTGCACCATACATTGCAACTGATAACCTTGTCAAATATTAAGAGTTTACTGGACTTCCCACTATATAAGTTAATTTTCCGAATGTGTTATTATATTTTGAGCAAACTTGTCAAACATGATGTACCTTTCATTGAACCATATTGACTAGGTTTGATTGTGTTCAGCTAATTCCTTATGTCATTATCTTTATTCCATTATCATTCATAATGGATTCCAGTGTTGGCAGAATGGGTCAGAAATGTCTCCAACTGATCTTTTCTTATATCTCCAGTATGTTTGTTTGAACAGTAGTGTCAAATTTAGTTAGTTAGTTGGTTTAATTTATTGTCACGCGTACTGAGGTACAGTGAAAGGCTTTTGTTGCGTGCTACCCAGTCAGTGGAAAGACAATACACGATTACAATCGAGCCATTCACAGTGCAGACACATGATAAGGGAATAATGTTTAGTGCAAGGTAGAGCCAGCAAAGTCCGATCAAGGATAGTCCAAGGGTCGCCGATGCGGTGCTCTTGCTTATGCTTCAGCGTACATGAAGAAGCCCGTGCTACTGACTGCAGGTGAAGAAAAACGTCATCATGCTGATCAGTACAATGAACTCTTGAATCCCATGAGCGAACTGAAAGACGGGTGGCTTGGAGAATCGAAAGGACTAAACTACTCACTTCCCACATCCATCGTCGAGCTGTCAAATCTTCTTGGCAGTTATGATGAGGCTAACCAGCCAGCTATTTCACTGAAGTCTTGCCTGCTTAACGACTACAATGAAGGCAAGGCCTATAGCTATTTGGATGTCAGATGGCTGAAAGAAGTCTCCTTTCATCCCATCTCTGATGATTCAGCAATGTGTTTTTTAGTACTGATGATTTTTTTCTGCCGTTCCCAATATCGCATTTTCATTGTTTTATGCTTCACATACTCGCACAGGTTGGCTAAGTCTTCCTTCAAAGAAAGCCCTGTCAATCTTCTCACATTTCGGTCAGTCTTGATATTGCTACAACAACGCTTTTTAGCTGCAGCATTCTTCAGTTTTAGTTTCAACTAGACTAAGTGGGACCCGTTGGGTCCCATGTTCATATGGGAGGGCTGGTCCCACAACACAATATTCCACCTCTCCACCAATTCCAATATTGGTGGCCAATGGGGGGGGGGGGGGGGGGGGGGCTTTCTGGAGTGGTAGTATGGATGTTGTGGGCCAAAGGGACTGGTTTCCAGAGGGCTAGTATGGATATTGTGAGCCGAATGGATTCTTGGGCTGACAGCTCTGTCACTCAGGCCTGGTGGACTGGCAGCTCAGTCACTCAGGCCTGGTGGGCTGGCAGCTCAGAAACTGCCAGAAATTCTGCCCAAAACAGGTGAGAGACTCTGTGAGAGAGAATAGGGACAGGTGGAAAATCAATTTTAGACATTTTTCATCCTTTTCTGCAGATCACAGCAATGAAGGAGGATAGTCTATCCTGGCCTGGATTTCACAGGGAGCCAATGAAGGGAAGGAGAAAAATACTGGGGTGAGGTTTAATACTTGCAGGGGGAATACTTACTGATGGGCCGGTGACTCCTCCTGTGCTAGTACAGGCCTGATGGCCGAACGGGCTCTTTTAAAAAGAAATCTCCATGAAAAGCACTTTTTCTGGACTTTTCCTGGCCTGGCACGATCATCCTGGGCTAATATGGGCATTTTGGGCAAAACAGACTGGTTTCTCGGCTAATACGGGCCTTGTGGGCTAGAATTAGTGGTTTCAGGCAGGCCAAACAACTAATTTCATTTCATTTCAATTTCCATTTCCATTTCCATTTCAAGCACAGGGCAGGCCAAACAGCTCATTGCATTTTTATTTCATTTCCATTGCCATTGTAGTTTCAAGCACAGGGCAGGCCAAACAACTCATTTAATTTTCATTAAGAGCTAACAAATAATTTATTGCAAGTACATTGCAGACTCACAGTTCTGTTGATTCACTGCTTAGAATGACAGTCGTGGCCACTCCCTCGCGATCTTGCAGTGACTGACTCATGTCCAGGCATCTGGGGTTTTATAGTCCTGCCCCCCTTCCCCCCCCCCCGGAAGGGGCATTACCTTCATTGCGGTGATTGACAGGCGAGAGGACCAATCAACTGATCTCAACACTCATAACTGTTTTATTTTTCATCGATGGGACTGCCTCGGGGAGGAGGGCTGTGAGTAAGATGGCCAAAAATCACAGCGATACAGGGTAGCTTTTTTTCTAAAATCAATATACAGGAAGTGGGCAAGATAACACTTTTAATTATATAGATACTTCTACCTTGCCTTCCAACATTTCGACTTTGTTGGTCTGTTTGTTTACTGTCCTTCTGTTTTATTGGATGCATCCCGTGCAATTACAGTTCTCATGACAGCTGCATTTGTACACATGAGCATGATCTACAGCAATAGCTCGTAAATGCTTGTTGTCTGGTCCATCGTCAACATGGTCAACATGGTCAACATTGGTGTGCGTTGCTGTTGCCGACTTTCTCTTTTTATTTGAAGATTTTCCATTCCTGCAAGGGAGCGCCCATGGGGACATTGGGGAGTTCGATACCAAATAACCAAGATTCAGGACCGAGTCTAGATTGAGCACTTGCACAAAGTGCTTGGAGCAGTGCTTCTTAAACTATTTCAGTGTCATTCACCATTGAGTCTTTATCACAAAATGCCATTCACCCTCGACTACATTTTCTCATGTTTTTTAGTAATTTTTGTCTTTTTTTTTTAATTTATTTTTGTTAGAAGTAGGTACAGTAATGTGGTACCTAAGTACCTGATGCATACAGACATGTTACAATTCATGTACAACTTCTTATTGTTAATTTCATAATAAAAGAGCAGTGATAGAAAGAAGAAAATAGAGAGAGTCGAGATAGACAAGAGAGTAGAAACGAATAGCGAGAGAGACAGAAAGAAGAAATAAGAAGCTAAGGAGATTGAAAAAAAGAGGGAAAAAAAGGAAAATAAATTAGGAGAGATATACCTATTTAATATCTTTACCCATCTGTCACCCGGTTCTGAACCATTTAATTTCTAAGGTTATGTTATGTTGCACCATATGCTTGTAAGAAGTCGATAAAAGGAGACCAAATCTTTAAGAATTGGTCTACTTTGCCTAGTAGGAGGAATCTCATTTCTTCAAGATGTAGCATTTCCGACATATTTGAAATCTACATTTTAAACGTTGGCGTGGATGCGTTTTTCCAAAATGTAAGTATAAGTTTTTTTGCTGTTATTAAACCATAATTAAAGAGAGCTTCGTGGGACGTAGTTAGCTTACGCCCTTCTTCCATTGATCCGAAAATAATCAATTCTGTATTGGGGTTCAATTTTGTGTTAAACAGTTTTGTAAAAATTCCAAAGATTTCATTCCAAAATTGATGAAGTTTTGTACAGGAGACAAAGGAATGTGCTATAGTGGCATTTTGAGTTAGACATTTGTCACAAATGGGGGAAACGTTTGGAAATATTTTATGCCATCTAGTTTTTGAGTAATAAAATCTATGTAAATTGTTTAATTGAATTCAGTTATGCCTTACATTAATCAATAATTAAGTACATATAATAAGTTTTTTTCCCATCTGTCTTTTGGGATTTTTATCAATAACTCTTGTTCCCAGTCCCTTCTAATTGCCTCTGTCATTGGTGTTTCTATATTTTAAATTATTTTATATATATATGATATTAAATTACTTGATTCTGCCTTTCTGTTCATTCCTTCATCTAATAAATCTGAGGTTAGAGTTTGATATCCTTGTATATGTTTTTTTCAAATAATCTCGAATTTGAAGGTATTTTAAATATTGGTTACTTTTCAGATTATATTTTAGTTGTAGTTGTTGGAATGATAGGAGTTTTCCCATTTCATGCATATCTCCAATCATTTTAATTCCCATTCTTTCCCAATGGCAATGCCTTTTTTAAGTATGGAACAAAATATATAAATATCTGAATAAATTAAGTAATTCACCCTTCATTCACCCCTCTAGTTTCATTCACCCCAAAATAATCTAATTCGCCCATGGGTGAACCATTCACCAGTTTAAGAAGCATTGGCTTGGAGCACACGCGGCTGTTGCCTTTGGGCTCAGGCTGCAAATTCTTGCCTTTGCCATCCTTTCGGTTGACCAGGTTGGACCAACGCAACCGGACTGCTCTATCCTTCTTCTCTGTCGGAAATGGGTAGGATTTGAATGGAGATGGGCAGAAACAGCTTTCCGTTACAAATTTAGAGTTGTGGCTGTCACACACACATTCTGCATCTGCTTATTCAGGTGATACGTGATGTTCCCACAGCCCATTGATAAAAATGCATCTCTTGATGCTCCTGAACACGTCATCAGTAATGTAACCTGGGGTCATTGGGTGTTTCGGGTCTTTCAACATCAGACACCCTCACCGGGGTGACCCAGCCGTGGTTGATCAGAGCACGACTTGTGTTCAGGTGGTATTCGCTCCTCCCCATGGACCTCCTCTCCTGACCCAGAGCCATCTTGAGGCCTTCTCTGCTGCCTCTGTGGTGTTCTTGATGGCTCTTCTCCTCTCCATTCCGTTGATGCCCAGTGCACTCAAGGCTTTGTAGAGCGATTGCCCTGCAAAACTTCTGCAGCCAACCTCGATGGACACACACCTTGCCTTCCAGCCCTGCTTTTACCGCAGTCTATGACCAGCTCTTCGTACGTGGTCTTCTTCCTCTCATGGGCCTCCTCCAGACAGTCCTCCCACGGCACTGTCAGTTCCAACAAGACAATGTTTTTGGTTGCCTCTGAGACCAGGAGGATGTCTGGCCTCGCGATGGTTGTGGCAATGTGCTGTGGGAACAAAATTGCACAAATGGACTTGGCTTTGCCCGTAACATATAAAACAAAATGAATAACAAAGTCAATCATACGTGTTAATTCAAATAGGGTCCTGAAAGCATGTCCATTACATACAAAATGGCAATGTTGTAACATACAAGTTACAATGCAAAAGAAAATGGTGCAAGTATATTGAAGTATATTGAACCAATTTATACAATCACAAGATTATCACAGAAAATTAGAATGTCAAATACTGATTAAAATGATCCAATGTTATGGGAATCAGAAGAGACATGATTAGTCAGAAGACTCGTGACTAAGTTTTGTACTACACAACTTTACTTACACATGTACATGCAGAACTCATTTAAAAGCCTATTGATAGATATAGAAATCATACATTTTATTTGAGTCCCCCCTCCTCGCTCCAAAACAAAAACAGTAAGAAATGCGTGTTATTCATCGTCATGATCTTGCTCACTCACAGGAGCATAAAGCAATCAAACCAACAAAATCATCGTAGGGGAGAAGAGGGAGTAGCTAGGGTGCGACTCATCCTTGATTATGCTTGCTGAGGCAGCGTGAGGTATAAATGAAGTCAATAGAAGGGAGTCTGAAGAAGGAGTCTCGACCTGAAACGTCACCCATTCCTTCTCTCCATAGATGCTGCCTCACCCGCTCAGTTACTGCAGCATTTTGTGTTACCTTCAATAGAAAGGAGGATGGTTTGTGTGATGGTCTGGGCTCCGTCCACAATTCGCTGCGATTTCTTGCGGTCTAGGATGGAGCTGTTCCCAACCATGCTGTGATGCATCCTGATAAAATGCTTTCTTCTGCCTTCCATTCTTGCTAGTTCTGATAAAGGTTAAGTCTGTTTCTCTTTCCACCGATGCTACTTTAGCTGTTTAGTTTTTGCAGCATTTTGCGGCATTTTCTGTTTTTTTATTTTTATATTTTAGCTTTCAAGTTATTGATTTTTTAAATTAAGATGGCTGCCGACGAAGGGGGAAATTGTTCAATTGAAAAGAAGCAGCGGGTGGAGATAAAGGAGTTGTTTTAGAAAGAGAGGTAGTAATGCTGCCTAGTGGAATGGTTGTAAGTCAGTTAGTTAAATATCAGTAGACGGAAAAATGCTCAGGTCAATAAACAAAGAGGAAATAGCTGAACACAATCAAACCTAGTCAATGTGGTTCAATAAAAGGTTAATCATGTTTGACTCAAGACGTTTGCTCAAATTCTTTGAATGAATGAATGAATGAATGAATGAATGAATGAAAGAATGAGTACTTTATTGTCACATGTGACAAGTCACAGTGAAATTCTTTGCTTGCAGATCCAAGGTATGCAAACAGGCGCCACATAAAGAGCACTGACAAAGTCCACCTTTGTTGTCCCCCCCCCACCCCACCTTCCTCTCCCTCATGGCAGTTCTCCCCCGCCAGATCCCCCTTTGTTTGCCGAGCTCTCATCAATCACTGCACTGACCTCCTTCACTGTCACCGCCAGATCCCCTCCAGACCAAAGCTCCATCAGCTGCAAGGCTCCTCCGAACGGCAAGGCTCCTCCGAATGGCGAGGCTCCTCCGGCCAGTGAGGCTCCACTGGCTGGTGAGGCTCTGCAGACAGGCAAGGCTACGTCGACCGGCTTCTCGGCAGCAAGGTGTGACAGGTAGTATAGAGACTGTGGGGAATCTGTAGATATAGTGTATTTAGATATCCAAAAAGCATTTGACAAGTGCTATGTAAATGTGAGGTTATCCATTTTGGTGGCAAGAACAGGAAGGTAGATTATTATCTGAATGGTGTCAGATTAGGAAAAGGAGACGTACAACAAGACCTGGGTGGGACTGACATATGATGAAATAATGGGTCGACTGGGCTTGTATTCACTGGAATTTAGAAGGATGAGAGGGGATCTTATAGAAACATATAAAATTCTTAAAGGATTGGACAGGCTAGATGCTGGAAAAATGTTCCCAATGTTAGGGGAGTCCAGAACCAGGTGCCACAGTGTAAGAATAAGGGGTAGGTCATTTAGGACTGAGATGAGGAAAAAGTTCTTCAACCAGAAAGTTGTGAATCTATGGAATTCTCTGCCACAGAAGGCAGTGGAGGCCGATTCACTGGATGTTTTCAAGAGAGAGTTAGATTTAGCGCTTAGGGCTAAATGAATCAGGGGCTATGGGGAAAAAGCAGGAACGGGGTACTGATTTTAGATGATCAGCCATGATCATGTTGAATTGCAGTGTTGGCTCGAAGGGCCGAACGGACTACTCCTGCACCTATTTACAATGTTTCTACATTAGTGCATAAGTTAAGAGCCCCAAGAATTGGAGAGAAGGCGTGAGCATGGATTGAAAACTAGCTGTTGCATAAAAAGCAAAACTTTGGAATGAATGGGTACTCTCCAGGCTGAAGGGATTTAACTCATGGAATAGCCCAGAGATTAGTTTTAGGCCCTTGATTGCTTATCATTTACTTGGTGGAGGGAACAAAATGTAATGCTTTCGAAGATGCTGGAGACTCAAAATGCTGGAGTAACACAACAGGACAGGAGAAAAGGAAAGAAGGAATGGGTGACGTTTCAGGTCAAGACCCTTCTTCAGACTAAGAATCAGGGGAGAGGGAGACATAGAGAGATGGAAGAGTAAGGTGTGAAAACGACAGATCAGGGACGATGATCAAGGAAATGTAGAATGGTTCACAGTTAGCTGAGGGAAAGGTGACGATGAGGCATACAATCAGTAAAATGTAATCAGGACAGTGAAACTAGTCATAACTAGAATGGGGGAGGGACGGAGAGAGAGAGGGGGGATGCAAGGGTTACTTGAAGTTAGAGAAGTCAATGTTCATACCGCTGGGTTGTAAGCTGTCCAAGTGAAATATGAGGTGCTGGTCCTCCAATTTGCGTTGGGCCTCACTCTGACAGTGGAGGAGGCCCAGGACAGAAAGGCCAGTGTGGGAATGGAAGGGGGGTTTAAAGTGTTTAGCAACCAGGAGAACAGGTAGGCCATGGCAGATTGGGCAGAGATGAACACAGTCTGAAGAAGGGTCTCGAGCCAAAATAGTAAGATTGAACGAGAACTTACCAGTTTGAAGTTTGATTTTGATTTTATGAGGCGTTTTGTTGGTGATTACGTGAAGAACCCCGCCAGTTCGCATGCGCGTCAATCTTCAAAGCAGTGGTATGAAATCACAGACAACAAAATCAAAGTTAACATAGTAAGATTAGCAACCTGAGAACTACCAGATGACCTTTGTGAAAGAGGGTTGGGCATGGGGCACGTAATCACCAACGTAACTCCTCACAAAATCAAGATCAAACTTCAAACTGGTAAATTCTCATTTAATCTTACAATTTTACTTCGGAGTCACATGAGTGATTCAGTGAAGGGTTCAAAGCCCTGTGATTTCATGCCGCAGATTCAAATCCCGCGTCTCACTGCATCGGTTGACTCAGGATGAGTGAATAATCAAAAATGCATTAAGCATGACATTGATTCAAATGTATTAATGGTTTAGGTTAATAAATAAATCAATAGCAACCCCTGTATCTCAGGGGAGGCTAAAGTGGGCACAAGACAGAATGGGCAAATAGTCCTGGTCAGTAACCGGCCTATGGTGAAAAAAAAAATCAATTCAGTTGACCATTCTGCGGTCGTAAGGATATGGTCGATCGGAACGTCCATTGCCCTGGCCGCTGACGTTGATGCTGCCCTGGTGGAATGAGATGTACAATCATCAGTATTAATACCTGCATAAACCAGAACCTGCTGCAACCACCTTGAAATAGTCTGAACCAACCTTTCCTTGTGTGGTTGTTCGTCGCTTAATAAACAATGCTGATTCCACACTTCTTTGGATTCTGGTGGCCTTGATATAATATAGCAAGCCTGCCCTCCCACATAGATGTGAGTCTGAAATATGATCTTAAATCCTGCCACCCCTGGTTTGCTCTGCTTGTGTAGATCAGAAATGTAAAATGTAATGGCACCTGCAGCCAATTCCATCCTCCGCTACCTCCAACTAGAGATGGTATTCAGAACTTCTCACCTTAGAGCTCTTAGCATCAGTTTGTAATAACTGAATTCGACCGACCAAACTACTGGACCAATGCTGAATACTGTTTGTTCATCACTGTGACTGAGGTAGCTTCAGCTGATAATAGCATAAGGTTGTTAACAATGATCTACATGTCCTTTGAGAGGTCGCTACTTTGCACGATATCAGTTTCTCGATTTGCACAGATGAAACACAGCTACTATATTGCCAATTACTCTTGATGAAATAGAAGTCAGTTTTAAAACAGGTTGCTATTAACTCCAATCTCTTGCCACAGGGCGGAGTCATAGGCTAATTAATAGTTAAAGGTAAATCCCAATGACCAACAAACAGTTTATCCCATTTCACAATGTTTTACTCTTATTAGTACAATTATATTGTCTTTGATAACCTCTGTAATGGTAACTGCATAGAATGGAGCTTTGAATCTGTTGTTAGTCAGCAAAATAAGTTTTCATATTCGGGAAGTTCATATGCCCGACACTCTCCATTTTTCTAAATAAACAGGCCACTCCTGCCATTCTTCCATGGGTGCTTTGCACGAGAACTCTCGCCTGATTTCCGAGCCGATCTTGAAAGACAACCCTGGCCATAATCCCAAACTTGCTTGGAATGCTAGTACTGTGCCTCTAAGCAGATGTTTTTATCCTTTGTGTGTTGTACAAACAAGTGTAAATATTACAACATGTGAGTGGTGCACTTACCCATGTTTCGGAAGTGCCAGACCCACCTTGTTGAGTAGGGCTGGTAGGGTGCGTGGAGCTTCTGCCCAGCTGTCATGCACTATCCATCCCCAGTGGTGAATCTTCCCCCGATTCAGTGGGCCTATTATTCTGCTACCCAGCCCCGGTGGGGAAACTTCCCCCAACTCCGTGGGCCTAGCAGACTTATGTGTTAATGCACTATCCAGCCCTGGTGGGGAATCTTCCCCTGACTCCGTGGGCCTATTATTTTGCTATCCAGCCCCGGTGGGGAAACTTCTCCTGACTCCTTGGGCCCAGCAGACTTATGTGTTACCTCACTAATTTATTTTTGTAGTGTAGAGCTTCACCTGTGAAGGTTAAAAAGTACTATAGCATAAATGCAAACTACCCTTATGATTAGAGAGAAACCCTTGCAGCCCGACTCACCCGAGTCCAATAGGGCTGAACGAGTCCTCTCCTCCATCAATTTTACCTACTGCCTGGAGACCAACGTGTCTGTGAGCTGCTGACCACACTGCCACTCCATGGCATCCCCACAGGTTGGAAGTCACTGACTGCCTTGTCAGTGGCTGCTTATCTCAAAACCTGATCTTTTACCGGCTATCCGTTTCAGCGGTCGGACCGGGTTTTCCCCACAGTCCCTAGCCGGCTCACTCGTCAAGCTCTGAATCTGGCAGGAAACCTCTGTGAAGAGAGGCGCTTGCTTGAACAAAACCCCTGGTAAGTAAAAAGAAACTTACCTTCTAGGTTTAACTTACCACCGGCAGGAGCGCTGCCCTGCCAGTCCGGTGCTTGCGCCAATGCGGCTGACGTAACTGACGCGCATGCGAACTGCCGGGGTTCTTCACGGAATCACTCACATGACTCCGAAGTAAAATGTCACCCATTCCTACTCTCCAGTCAGAAATGCTGCCTGTTCCGCTGACTTACTCCAGCATTTTGTGTCTATCTTCGGTGTAAACCTGCATCTGCAGTTCCTTCTTGAACATTTTGTAATGCTTTCAAGTTTGCCAATGCTATGAAAATGGGTGTAAGTGCATGTCATAATGTGACTGTGTAACAGCATGTGGATATATTGTGTAACTGGCAAATAACCTTGCAAACCCAGTAAATATGGGGAAATATGAGGTTGTACACTTTGGTAAGTGGAATCAATATATGTGTATACTATATAAATGGAGGGAGACTGCAATTGATGGAAGTTCAGTCGGAGCATGGTGTTTAAATGTATAAATCACGGGGTGGCACGGTGGCGCAGCGGTAGAGTTGCTGCCTTGCAGCACTTGCAGTGCAGGAGACCCTTCTTCAGGCCTTCTTCGGTTTAAACCGGAGTCTGCAGTTCCTTCCTGCAGGTTTTGCTATTGTTGTATCGGGCGCTGTTGAGGCCACATTTGGAATATAGTGCACAGTTTTGGTCCCTTTACCCAAAAAAGAATATAATAACATTGGCGACATTCCAAAGGAGATCCACCATGTTAATTCTTGGGATGAGAAGTTTGTTCTATCAAGAGAGGCTGAGCTATTTGGGTCTGTATTCCTTGTATTTGAGAAATAGCCTTAGTTTAATTTAATTTAGTTTAGATTAGTTTTTTGTCACGTATACCATGGTACAGTGAAAAACTTTTGTTGCACGCTATCCAGTCAGCATAGAGGCAATACATGATTACTCGACATATAAGATCATACTGGGGTTTGACAGGGCAGAGATGTTTCATGAACATAATGGCAAAATAAGTGGTCCGTCATTTAGAAACGAGATGCGTAGAAATTTCTCCTGGAGTGGAATAAATCTCCAGAATTCTCTGCACTGAGGGGGGTTGGACTGAAGATTGTTAGATATATTTAAGTGGAGATAATTATACCTTTAAAAGATCGGTGCTCTGGGATATGGCATCTAATAAGAGTGTAGCCCAGCATAGATCAGACATAGAAACATAAAAACATAGAAAATATGTGCAGGAGTGGGCCATTCAGCCCTTCGAGCAAGATGATCAATATGATAACCATATAACCATATAACAATTACAGCACAGAAACAGGCCATCTCGGCCCTTCAAGTCCGTGCCGAACAACTTTTTTCCCTTAGTCCCACCTGCCTGCACTCATACCATAACCCTCCATACCCTTCTCATCCATATGCCTATCCAATTTATTTTTAAATGATACCAACGAACCTGCTGCCACCACTTCTACTGGAAGCTCATTCCACACCGCTACCACTCTCTGAGTAAAGAAGTTCCTCCTCATGTTACCCCTAAACCTCTGTTCCTTAATTCTAAAGTCATGTCCTCTTGTTTGAATCTTCCCTATTCTCAAAGGGAAAAGCTTGTCCACATCAACTCTGTCTATCCCTCTCATCATTTTAAAGACCTCTATCAAGTCCCCCCTTAACCTTCTGCGCTCCAGAGAATAAAGACCTAACTTATTTAACCTATCTCTGTAACTTAGCTGTTGAAACCCAGGCAACATTCTAGTAAATCTCCTCTGTACCCTCTCTATTTTGTTGACATCCTTCCTATGATTGGGCGACCAAAATTGTACACCATACTCCAGATTTGGCCTCACCAATGCCTTGTACAATTTTAACATTGCATCCCAGCTTCTATACTCAATGCTCTGATTTATAAAGGCTAGCATACCAAAAGCTTTCTTTACCACCCTATCTATATGAGATTCCACCTTCAAGGAACTATGCACGGTTATTCCCAGATCCCTCTGTTCAACTGTATTCTTCAATTCCCTACCGTTTACCATGTACGTCCTATTTTGATTTGTCCTGCCAAGGTGTAGCACCTCACATTTATCAGCATTAAACTCCATCTGCCATCTTTCAGCCCATTTTTCCAACTGGCCTAAATCGCTCTGTAGACTTTGGAAATCCTCTTCATTATCCACAACACCCCCTATCTTGGTATCATCTGCATACTTACTATCCAATTTACCACCCCTTCATCCAGATCATTGATGTACATGACAAACAACAAAGGGCCCAACAAAGATCCCTGAGGCACCCCACTAGTCACCTGCCTCCAACCCGACAAACAGCCATCCACCATTACCCTCTGGCTTCTCCCATTCAGCCACTGTTGAATCCATCTTGCTATTCCTGCATTTATACCCAACAGTTGAACCTTCTTAACCAACCTTCCATGAGGAACCTTGTCAAAGGCCTTACTGAAGTCCATATAGACAACATCCACTGCTTTACCCTCGTCAATTTCCCTAGTAACCGCTTCAAAAAAATCAAGAAGATTAGTCAAACATGACCTTCCAGGCATAAATCCATGTTGACTGTTCCTAATTAGACCCTCTTTATCCAGATACTTATATATATTATCTCTAAGTATCTTTTCCATTAATTTCCTGGCTGATCATCCTGGCTGATCATCCAGAATCAGTACGCCGTTCCTGCTTTATCCCCATATCCCTTGATTCTGTTAGCCACTTTAAGGAACTGCAGATGCTGGTTTACAAAAAAAACATACAATGTGCTGCAGCATCTCTGGAGAATATAGATGGGTGACGTTTTGGGTTTGGACCCTTCTTCAGACTGATTGTGGTGGGGGGAAGAGGAAGAAAGAAACTGTAAGGGAGGAGGTGTAACACAAAGCCTGGGTGATGAGGGGGTTATAGGTAGTTGCTTAGGCAAAGGGCAAAGATGAAAAGACAAAAGGCATGAGACAAAAGGCTTGAAGAGTTGCGAATTGTGAAGCTAGAGGAAGGAATGTAGGAATAACGAGGGGTGTTTGCTTTGAACAAAACCAACCTCAGTCTCCTCCTTTCTTTTCTCTCCCTGTGTCCCATCTCGACTCACTCCTATTTCACCCCTCCCCCTCCCATTCCACCTTAATTCCTTCCTCTAACTTCACAACTCACAACTCTTCAATCCTATATGTAGGAAAGACCTGCAGATGCTGGTTTAAATCGAAGGTAGACACAAAATGCTGAAGTAACTCAGCGGGACAGGCAGTGTCTCTGGAGAGAAGGAATGGGTGACGTTTCGGGTCGAGGCCCTTCCTCAGACTGATGTCAGGGGAGTGGACGGCACAGAGATAGAATGTAGTCAGAGACAGTAAGACTTGTAGGGCAGGAGGAGTAGTTCCTTCCTACAAATTCTGTTCGCTCCACTGCGAAATCTCATCAAGGTATGTCTACTTTGAAGAAGTTCTCCTCCTCTCTCGGACGAGAGATCTGCAACGCACTCTCTCACTGCTCCCCCACTGTGATTCCTCACATCCAACCAGTCTTACTGTCTCCAACTACATTTTATCTACAATCCTACAATCCTTTATCTAACCAACTGCCTAACAAAACCCCTAATCGCCCAGGCTTTGTCCTGCCCCTCCTCTCTACCAGCTGTCTGTCCCCCGTGCCCACCACAAGTAGTTAATGTGAGCGGATCTCTGGTCGGGGTGGACTCGATGGGCCGATGGGCCTGTTTCCGTGCTGTATCTCTAAAACTAAAACTGGATCACTGGAATTTAGAGGGACGAGAGGGGATCTTATAGAAACATGTAAGATTATTAAGGGACTGGACACACTAGATGCAGGAAACGTATTCACAATTTTGGGGGAGTCCAGAACCAGGGGCCACAGTTTAAGAATAAGGGGTAGGTCATTTAGAACTGAGATGAGGACAAACTTTTCCACCCAGAGAGTTGTGAATTTGTGGAGTTCTCTGCCTCAGAAGGCAGTGAAGGCCAATTCACTGGATGCATTCAAGAGAGAGTTAGATATAGCTCTTAGCGGAATCAAGGAATATGGGGAGAAGGCTGATTGTGGATGATCAGCCATAATCACATTGAATGGCAGTGCTGGCTCGAAGGGCTGAATGGGCTATTCCTGCAGAAATACATATTTTCTATGTATCTATCTATGTATCTATATATCCAAATATTACCTCTATATATTTCTCCAGAGGTGCTATCTGACCTGCTGAGTTACTCCAGCATCTCTTTATAGATCAGCCACAATCATATTAAGTGGTGGGGTAGGGTGGATGGGACTGCAGGGCTAATCCTGCTGTTTTCTTACGTCCTTGTATTAACGGTTTGTAAACAATATAGAGGTGGGTGCAGAGACCCACGTAATATAATTTGCAAATTATACTAAACTAGCCAGCATAAACAACCCTGTTGAGCACAGTTATAAAGTTCATACATTCATAGGTTCATAAGTTATTTGAGCAAAATTAGGCCATTCAGCCCATCATAGTCTACTCCGCCACTCAATCATGGCTGACCTATCTCCCCATCTCAACCCCATTCTCCTGCCTTCTCCCCATAACACCAGTACTAATCAAGATTCTATCTATCTCTGCCTTAAAAATATCCAAATAAACATCAGGATAACATAGAATAGCACAGACATATTTTAAATCACAGAACTGATTTACTTCGGGAAGGGTAATTTGATGCACTTTAAGAGTGGCAATATGGTCAGGGAATAGACTGTGTATGATAGTATTTTTAAAAAGTACAAGTGAGCAACAAGACCTTGATGACCTGTTATTCAGATAATGTTGTTTATGGCATGGTTTAAAAAAAAACATGAGGATTACTTGTTTCTCTTAATTTAATTTAGAAATACAGCAGGGAAACAGGCCCTTCGGCCCATCGAGTCCGCACCAACCAGCGATGCCCACACATTAACACTACCCTACACACATTAGGCACAATTTACATTTATGCCAAACCTTTACGTCTTTGGAGTATGGGAGGCAACCAAAGATCTCGGAGAAAACCCACGTGGTCACGGGGAGAATGTGCAAACGCATTCCAGACAGAACTCATAGTCGGGATCGAACCCGGGTCTCCAGCGCTGTAATAAAGCAACTCTACCTCTGCTCCACTGTGCCGCCTGTTACGTAACAAAGGCTCATGAAGTATATGACAAAGGATATAGTGCTTAAACTTTCTAAATCATTAATTAAACCTCAGCTGTAGTATTCTGGACTATTTCTCAGCACCAAATTTCAGGAAAAATGTAAAAGCTTGAAACAGGAGATTTTGAGACGTCAATGAGGAGGGGATAAAAGGCCTGAAGTGTTCTATTTGCAACAGTGAAGGTCGAGGTGACCTTGTAGAGATTTGCAAGATGATGAGAGGTTTTGATGGAGTATGTAAAAGGACAAGTCGTTCCCTTTGGTAAACGAGCCAAGAAATCTGCAGCCAATGGCCACAGATATATATATATTTTGGCATTTGTTGTCGGGAGAGATGCGAAGAATTTATTTCATGCTTAAAGTTCATTGGGAACTTGGACATTTAAACCTAGAACGGTTGTGGAAGGCCGTTGGGATTGTAAGATTAGGGCAGGCAAGAGATTAAGCAGGTAGATGTGAGTTCAGAGCAAGTGCCGAGAGGAATGATGGCTGGAGTTTGGTTAGCTGAGCCAATACGTTGGAGGGTAAACAATAGCGAGGGCTAGTAATTAGTAAATAGGGATGTGACGGGGGCCCTGTCCAGTTGGGTATGGCTGCCCTGCCTGCAGCTGGCCGTCCTTTCACTTATTTTTTTTATTTTTAGTACGTTAAAAAGTGTTGTTTGGAGGTCTATTCTTTTTACGTGGGGGGGGTGGGAAGGGAGAAACTGTATTTCTCAGTAATTACCCGGTTGGAGAGGCAGCTTTCCTCCAAGCAGCATCTCGACCCGTCTTCGTGGCCTACCATCAGGGTCTGGAATGGCGTTTCCTGAGGGGACGGGCCAGAACCACGGCTTCGGCAGCAGTACAGGGCTGGAACGCCATCGCGGAGCGGGCAATTCTTTGTCCGGGTCGCCGCGCTTGAGCTCCAGATTGCTGAGTCCAGCGATTGAACATCGCGGAGCCGCAGCAGGCGGTGCTGACTTTAACATCGGGAGCCTGGGATCCTTCGCTGAGATCGCCAGTGCTGGAGCTCCGTCCAGCGTGGCCTGTCAGCATCGGAAGCCAAAGGAAGCGGCCGTACTAGGCATCCCAAGCCGCTGAGAGGATTCTCCCAAAGCCGAAGCACCATCACCCGGCCAGAAGGGCCTGAAACATCGGGCCTCGTAGCGGCGACTGCGGAGGCCTCAATAGGCCCGACTATGGGTGGACAAGAGGATGAAGACTGGACTTTGTGCCTTCCCTCACAGTTGGAACCATTGTCTGGGGATGTTTTTATGTTTTATGTTAAATTCTTCTTTAATGTTGTGTTGTATTCTAACAGTATTAGTGTTTTGCAATACACCAATTGGTGTATGTGATGATAAATGAACCTTTGAACCTTTGAACCTCTGAATTGTGCTAATGTGGTGACAGGAAACTGCAGACAAAGCCTGATAGGAATTTCATTGATTATAATGGTGTGCATCCATCATTGTAACAGAAATTTGGATCTACTGTTAATTAATTTAGACTTGTGGATAATCATCTCATTCTGTTTGTCAACTAATTAAGTCTTTCTGAGTTATATTCTGTAATTAAGGTCTTGTTTTATTGGTAGTCAAGTCTCAGTTGCAAAACCTCATTTTACTGTTGGTCATGTTTCTGTAATTACGACCTCGATTTACTGTTAATCAAGTTTCTGGGTAATTTTGTCATCTGAGAATATAGAAAATGTACCAAAGTCACAATTGACAGATCAGCTTTGGCTGGTCTCCTGGTGGGCAACAGTTTCAATAAAATCACCCATTATTTCAAACACTAACTCCGTGTGGCCTTTCCATTTTGCTCCTACACGATGGAATGACAGTATGTTGCAAAAGTAACCAATTGGTAGTCTTAGTGAAAGCAAACTCTTGAGTTCTTGGTATTTTTCTGCTGCAGGTGAAGGCAGATGGAAAGTCAGATGTCAGAGACCAATGTCTAATTGCTGTTCATTTAACGAGGGAATCCAGGCTCCAGGAAACCTGGCAATATGATGGGATTTTGAAGACAATAAGAGCAAAGCTACACGAGCTGATAATCAGGAGTGGAAAGCATCTTTGAGAATGGGTGGGTGAAGGATGGAGAAGAGGTTCAGGAAGAAGGAATGTGTAGGAAGGAGCTACAGATGCTGGTTAAAACCTAAAAGCCCTGTCCCACAGTACGAGTTCATTCCAAGAGCTTTCCCGAGTTTGACTTGATTAGAACCGAGGACCGAGATGAGAAGGACTTTTTTCACACAGAGAGTGGTGGGTCTCTGGAACTCTCTACCACAGAGGGTAGTTGAGGCCAATTCATTGGCTATATTTAAGAGGGAGTTAGTCAAAGTCAAAGTCAAACAAACTTTATTGTCATTTAGAAATACATTGACATATGCAGTTCCAAACGAAATTACGTTGCATTTGCCTCCCTGTGCAACACGATAAATTAACAGAAGGATAGACATGGATAAAATGGATAAAAAGGATAAAAGTATAAATAGACAATGGTGGCAGCCCATTACATGGCATTCAGGAGTCTGATGGCTCGTGGGAAGAAGCTGTTGCAGAACCTTGATGTTCTGCTCCTCATGCTGCGATATCCTTTCCCGAGGGTAGCAGAGTGAACAGTCCGTGATGGAGATGTGTGGGGTCTTTTATAATACTGCTGGCCTTAAACACGCAACGTTTGGTCGCAATATCCCCGATTGAGGGGAGAGAGGTCCCGATGATTTTTTCCGCTCTCCTCACTACTTTCTGCACGGACTTCCAGTCAGAGGCTTTACAGTCCCCAGACAGAGATACAGCTGGTCAAAATACTCTCTATGGAGCCCCTGTAGAAAGTAGTGAGGATGGGATGGGGGAGATGAGCTCTTCTCATCCGGCGCAGAAAGTGCAACCGCTGCTGCGCTCTCTTAACTGTTGATGAGATGTTATTCGACCAGGTCAGACTGTTAGTGATCTGCACCCCCAGGAACTTTGTGCTACTGACCACCTCCACATCGCTGTCATTGATGTGAAGTGGTATGGGACTGTGCCGGTTTTTCCTGAAGTCGACGATGACCTCCTTTGTTTTTTCGACATTCAGGATCCGGTTGTTCGTATTGCACCAGTCCACCAGTTGTTTCACCTCCTCCCTGTAAGCCAGCTCATTGTCGTCCCTGATGAGGCCCACCACTGTTGTGTCATCTGCGTACTTCATGATGTGGTTTGTACTAAACCTGGCACAACAGCCGTAAGTCATCAGGGTAAACAGCAGTGGACTCGGGACACAGCCCCAAGGGGAGCCGGTGCTCAGAGAGATGGTGTTAGAGGTGTTATTTCCAACCCTCACAGACTGGGGTCTATCAGTGAGGAAGTCCTTAGATGTGGCCCTTGTGGCTAAGGGGATCAGAGGGTATGGAGAGAAGGCAGGTACGGGATACGGGATCAGCCATGATCATATTGAATGGCAGTGCAGGCTCGAAGGGCCGAAGGGCCTACTCCTGCACCTAATTTCTATGTTTCTATGTTTCTATGAACTCGGAGATTTACGGTAATGGCCACTCGTCGGTACTCGGGGCTCTCGTGGACATTTTTCATCATGTTGAAAAATCTTCATGAGTCTTCCCAAGCTTACCTGCTGTTCGCGAGTCTTCCCGAGTACCTGCCATTAGGGTTACGAGCCGCTAAGAGACCTCCCCGAGCTCCGATGTACCCGCTACATTCATTCTCCATGCTTACCACGAGTTTGATTTTTTTTTTAAACTCAGGAGAGCTCTTGGAATGAACTTGTACCATGGGACAGGGCTGTAAGATAGACACAAGAAGCTGGAGTAACTCAGCGGTCAGGCAGCATCTCTGGTGAGAAGGAATGGGTAACTTTTAGGGTCTAGACCCTTCTTCAGTCAGATCCCTGTTTCAGTTCTGGCAGCAACCTATTTTCTGGCTTGACTCTTGTCTTCCACGGTCAGATTAGCATGACTCCTAATGTGATGCAATTTCGTGTTTCATTAATAAGCTGAAAAAATTATCTTCAACAAGAGTTGCTGCCTTACACCGGTGGAGACCCAGGGTTGATCCTGACTACGGGTGCTGTCTGTATGGAGTTTGTACGTTCTCCCCGAGACAGCGTTGGTTTTCTCCGAGATCTCCGGTTTCCTCCCCCACTCCAAATGCATGCAGGTTTGTAGGTTAATTGGCTTGATATTAAGCCACTTGTCCCTAGTGTGTATCGGGTAGTGTTAATGTATGGGGATCGTTCGTCGGTGTGGATTTGATGGGCCAAAGGGCCTGTTTCCGCATTATAACTCTAAACTACACTAAACTAAACAAAACAGCTCAAACTATACAGAGGAAAATATGTAGAGAAGCCTGTTCTTCAGCTTGATCATATTTATTGTCCTTCTATGATGAAAGACAGCAGGACTTGTCTGTAATGTGGTGACCTACCAGGCCATCTGCTTTTAATTTAGTTTAGTTTAGTTTAGTTTAGTTCAGAGATACAGTGCAGAAACAGGCCCTTCAGAGAACACTCCCACGGTGACGGAGACAACGTACAAACCCCATACAGACAGCACCCGTAGTCAGGATTGAACCCAGGTCTCTAGTGCTGTAAGGTAGCAACTCTACACTCTGTATGCGTACAAATTAAATTGGTACCGTCGTTGTCCCGACATCATATGGTGAAGGGTCTGTTCCTGTGCCTTACTTTCCATGTTTTATAATATCATATCGAATATATTTTAGACATTTTAATACCGGCCATTCAGCTCTGTTGAAGACCGTTACAAACTTGACCCAACTTGGCTGTGAAGTCTAAGAGTCGGAAGAGGAGTCTCGATCTGAAACGTCACCCATTCCTTCTCTCCAGAGATGCTGCCTGGATCGCAGATTTACTCCAGCATTTTGTGTCTATCTAAGATCGATTAGCCAGTCTGACATGTGAAGAGAAGGCATGAGTTATTTTTTTCACTGACAATGGAACTGTAGTTCAGGGCGATTAGTTCATGTCTAAGAAGAGGAGAGAATGTATTCAAGTCAGGGTATCACAGTGGCGCAGCTGTAGAGCTACAGCCTAAAGGGCCTGTCCCACGAGCATGCGACCTGCATGCAATCTGCATGCGGCAAGCGCGACCAAACTGGAAGCGGGGGCCGCACTGAGGTCGAGTTGGTGGCGCGAAGTGGCGCAAAGTTGGAGCGAAGTCCGCGGTAAGTTCACAAGGACAGAGAGGGGCACAGAGAGAGAGACACGGAGACACACAGAGAGGGGCACAGAAGCACACAAAGAGAGGGCTACGAAGGCACACAGAGAGTGGGCCACGGAGGCACACAATGAGGGTCACGGAGGCACATATAGAGAGGGTCACGGAGACACACAGAGAGGGTCACGGAGGCACACAGAGAGGGTCACGGAGGGACACAAAGAGAGTCACGGAGGCACATATAGAGAGGGTCACAGAGGCACACAGAGAGGGTCACGGAGGCACACAGAGAGGGTCACGGAGGCACACAGAGAGGGTCACGGAGGCACACAAAGAGGGTCACAGAGGCACATATAGAGAGGGTCACGGAGGCACACAGAGAGGGTCACGGAGGCACGACGTCGAGGCGGTGTGTGCGGTGTCGAAGCGGCTGCGGGCCAAACGGCCGATGGCGTGCGGAATTTTTGAAAACGGTCAGTTTTTCGGAGCCCCGCGCAATATCGGGACCAGCTCCGCACAACTCCATACAGCTCCGTCGATCGAAGTGGGACCGGCCCCGCGAGGCCGGATGGCTCAAGCGACCACGTTAGGTCGTGCTCACCACATGGTGGTGGAACAGGCCCTTACAGTGCCAGAGACCCGGGTTTGATCCTGACTCTGACGCTGTTAGCACTGTGAGGCAGCAACTCTACCACTGTGCCATCTGTGCTGCTTTGATACTTATATAAGCTGGCAACAATCCTTTTGTATTCTGGGAAAATCCAATCATTCACTCTCCAATTCTGCAGAGAAATCCTAATAGTTCACTGGTTGATTTAACACATAATGTTTCCCAAGCTCCCTTTAAATTTGTGACCTCTTTCCCACACCGAACACACCTGGACTGCATTTCCTGCACTCCCTCGTGCGCCCTGCTTGCCAAGTGTTAGTTCACTGGGATCCCCTTTCCCACACTGCGTATTGGCTTCGCTGGAACATTTAGTACACTCCCACATTGTGCAATATTTGAAATGTGAATTAAAAGTGTTTCGTTGTTTTCATTAGAATAAGATTGAATAACCTGGATAATCTGCCAGTCCAGCAAAATTCTGAGCGTGTGGGATTTTCTGAGATTTGCTGCACTTTGATGATGTTCTGCACTAGTACAACTTTCCTGATCAAAAACAGAACTGCCCTCAACTCGCCCAGGGTAGAACACTGTCACACACACTCGCCAGCTAGAGTCCGATCACCTCTACCTCCTTGTGGACTTTTAGGTTATTTTAGTTTTATGGCCCAGTCCCACCTCGACGATTTTTTCGGCGACTGCAGGCGACTAGGCTGTCGCCACATGGTCGCGGGGTGACACCTGTATGGTCGTGAGTAGTCTCCTCAAGTCGCATCAAAGAGGCGTAATGTTTTTCTGGTCGCCGCTGGATTTTGAAATGTTCAAATCTTTTCGGCGACTGTGGGCTTGACCTAGCTTGTCTTCTCCTGACGTAGGTGCTGTCGTAGGTTGTCGCCAGGATGACGTAGGCTGTCGCCATGTGACGTTGGTTCTCTTCAGTTGTCTTTAATTGTCACTGTATGTCGATTTCACTTGCGGGCGGAGCACCAAGGCAAATTCCTTGTATGTGAATACTTGGCCAATAAACATTAATTAATTAATTCATTCATTCATTCATTCAGTTCATAGATTTCGCTTTTACATTCATGGATCCACTCCTCATTACATTTAGACATTTTTATGTACACATTTTTAAATAAACCCCCCCCCCCCACCCCCACACTCACTCATTTTAAAATCTAAACAGTACCTCACGAGCTGCTGACATCACAATCCCACATGCCGATCAATCCCAAGCCGCTTCTCACTCTTCATTTGGCAGCTTGGAATCGCCCGCACACTCCAAGTTGGGGGCTATTCGTCAGTGGCTAGGACGGTTATGGGGTAAAAGGATCTAATTAATAATATTAATATAATATCAAGGGGATAGGTAGTGTGAGGGTGGTTAGTGTGTGTGATGCCGCCTGCTGCCCCGCACCCCCCCCCCCCCCCGCAAACGCGCGATGAGGGAACAGACCTAAAGGGGCTGCACTTGGCCTAGTATACTTTTATAGCTCTGTGTGTGTGTGTGCGTGTGTGTGTGTGTGTGTGTGCGTGCGTGCGTGCGTGCGTGCGTGCGTGTGTGTGTGTGTGTGTGTGTGTCACATTCCATTTTTTTTCAGATAAGATTTTTGGCCTTTGATTTCAGGGTCCGCCAAAACCACATGCTCAAACTCCGTGCATGTTTCCATTTTGCTAGACATTACACTTTTACATTCACTAATGCACTCCTCATTACATTTAGACATTTATGTACTCATTTTTAATAAAAATCCTCCCCCCCCTTGCAAAATTTCAAAATGTTAAAAAAAATCATACAGCTCTCACCCATAGAATGTTGGTGAACATTCCATCGTGTGATGTGTAGTTCTTTCTTAATATATCCTTTCTAGCACCTCATTTATTCATTTTTAGCCCATCCATCGTATTTAGCCCATCACTTATGCACATATCCCGTATCCTTCTGTTCCCAGCATATCCATATACCTCTCAAAAAGTATTTGAATGCACTTTCCACGCACTCCCCACCCTCTGTGTAAGAAAAAGTTGCCCACTCAACTCCTTTAAACTTTGCCCCTCTCACCTTAAAGCTATGCCCTATGTATTTTTTTTTTCCTTCCTGGGAAAAGATTCTGACTGTCTACACTATCTATGCCTCTCATAATGTTATAATACTTATACCAGGTCTTCCTGTAACCTCCGACATTCCAGAGAAAACAATCCAAGTCTGTCCAACCTTTCCCTGTAACTAATACCCCGTCGTCAAAGCATCATTCTGGTAAACCTCCTCTGCACCATTTCTAAAGTCCCCACATCAGACATGCACGGAAACATACCATTCAGCCCGCCGAGTCTGCACCGACCAGAGTCCTATAAAGCTACATCATGACTTCCTGACTCTTGTACACAATGCCCCAGCCTTTGAAAGCAAGCATGCCATATGCCTTCTTTACCACTATATCTACTTGTGTTGGCACCTTCAAAGAGTTATGGACTTGGACCCCACAATCCGTCTGTACATCCCTTACATTTGACCTCCCAAGGTACAGCACCTCACACTTGCTCAGATTAAACATCAATCTGTAATTTCTCTGCCCATTTCTAGAGCTGGTCTATACCCTCCTGTACACTTTGACAACTGTCGTCACAGCCCACGACTCCAGCAATCTTGGTGTCATCTGCAGATTTACTAACCAACCCATCTATGTTTATGTCCAAGTCAGGAGAATGGGGTTAGGGGGGGAAGAAATAGATCAGCCATGATTGAATGGCGGAGTAGACTTGATCGGTCGAATGGCCTAACTGCTATCACTTGAAATGTTATGAACTCATTTATATATATCACAAACAGCAGTGGTCCAAGCATAGATACCAGCGGAATCATCGTCATTCATCCTTGCTACATTTCATTAAGCATTCAAGTTCAGTTGATTTTGTACACCAAAATTCAAGTCATTAATGTCTGTATTTTTTTTATTGCCCCTAGTCCTGATCTATTGGAACTCTACTATAACTTCCCTTCAACCTGAAAAACTCACGGCTATTCCCCACTGTTACTCAGTCCATATTCCATCCTAAAGAAGGCGCCATATGAAATGGTGGTGTATAATAAAAGGGCCGAAGTCACAGACCTCCAGCCTGAATATTGTCCTTCCACCACAACCCTCTGTCTTCTATCAGTAATCCTGATCCCAATCCATACAACCAAGTCACTATTAATTCCATGCACCTCAATCTTTTGGATCAGCCTATCATGGGAGACATATCAAATGCCTTTCTAAACTCCACGTAGACAACATCCACCGCCCTACCCTCATCGATCACCTTCGTCAACGCCTCAAAAAACTCAACCAAGTTAGTAAGACAAAGGTAGACACAAGATGCTGGATTAATTCAGCGGGACAGGCAGCATCTCTGGAGAGAAGGAATGGGTGACGTTTCAGGTCGAGACCCTGTGGACTTTGGAAGCCGCGGTCTCCGGTAGGAAGCGGCCGTTTCGAAACAGAAGCCGCTGAGAGTGTTTTTCTGACGCCGGAGTTCCATCATCCCAGCGAGAGGGCCTGAAACATCGGGCCGCTGTTGCGGCGACTGCGGAGGCCTCAAATAGGCCCTGACCACGGGTGAACATGGAGGAAGTGGGCTGAAACTTTGATGCCTTCCCTCACAGTAGGAAACATTGTGGGGGGATGTTTTTATGTTTAATGTTTAATTCTAAAATGTTGTGTTTTATATTATTTGTGTGCTCCAATGGCAACTCAAATTTCACTACACCAATTGGTGTGTGTGACAATAAATGTCCTTTGTGCTTTGTCCTTGTCTTCAGACTTTAGTAAGTTGGTAAGACACAAACTGTTTTGCATCTCGACTACATTCCCCTACTCCTAACATAAATTCCGTCCTTTATCCTTCAGCAGTTCTACCTTCTCCTTGTTTTTAATCTAGGTTTAAAAAACTTTGGGATTAAATTGACTCACCAAAGCCATTTCATGGCCCTTTTTGGTCTTTCTAATCGCCTGCTTGAGTAATCCCCCCCCTTCTTTGTATTCTTCTAAAGCCCTGTCTTTTTCCAACCACTTGCATGCATTTCCTTTTTCTTTTTGACCAAATTTGCAACCTCTTTCGTCATCCGAGTTCCCTTAACTTGCCATTCTTATCATTCCTCCTTATTGGAACATGCCAGTTCTGAACATAAATCAATTGGCCTTTAAACAAGTCCCACATGTCAAATGTGGACGAACCCAATTCAGGGCGGCACGATAGCGCAGCGGTAGAGTTGCTGCCTTACAGTGAATGCAGCACCAGAGACCCGGGTTCCAACCCGACTATGGGTGCTGTCTGTATGGAGTTTGTACGTTCTCCCCGTGACCACGTGGGTTTTCACAGAGATCTTCGGTATCATCCGACATTCCAAAGACGTACAGGTTTGTGGGTTAATTGGCTTGGTATAATGTAAATTGTCCCTGGTGTGTGTTGGATAGTGTTAATGTGCAGGGACAGCTGGTCGGTGCAGACTCGGCGGGCTGAATGGTATGTTTCCATGCTGTATCTCTAAACTGAACTAAACGAAACAATTCCTCCCAGTGTACCCTCCCAAGCCCCTACCTAATAACACTGTAGTTTGCCTTAACTCCAATTTAGCATCTTTCTGTAAGGCCTAGCGTTCTCCCTATTCAAAGCAATCGTAAAACTTATAGATAGCCACAAAAGGGTCTATCCTTTCAGAAAGGTCTCAACCCGAAACGTCACCCATTCCTTCTCTCCAGTGATGCTGCCTGTCCCACAGAGTTACTCCAGCATTTTGTGTCTATCTTTGGTTTAAACTAGCATCTGCAGTTCCTTCGTGCACATTAAAACTTATAGATATGTGAATAGATATTTAATTTGGTCCCTGACTATTATCCACCCCTCCAATTACTACTTATTAACTATTTTTAAGCCCTAAGATCATAAGAGTGTCTAATGACCTTTTTGAACAATAAGTTAGTACACTCCCAAAAGGAGTACAGGAAGGTGAGAACATTATCAGGAAATAATAGCTAGAAAATAATGTTTTGTAATATCACCACCAGAGGGACAGGATTACTGCACCTTTCAAGTTGATCTGTTGCATTCTGAAAGTAACCACAACATTATTCACGTCAATTTATTCTATAAGTTAAATAACAAGTGATTCTAGTTATTTTCAGAGACAGATTTTAAGTTTCATTTAGCTATATTCTGAACACATATTGCCCAATTTAAAAATATTCAAAAATAAAGAAACCATTTTATCCCTGATTTGAAAATAATGCAGTGTCACAAACTGGATTTGTACCACAACATGAAGTACATGGCTCAAAAGACAGAAGATTTTGTTCATGAAAAAATGTTGTCTGAAGATGCAGCATAAATCAGCAGATGCTTATTATAATGCAATTCCTCTCAGATGACAAAAGGCCTATATAGAAAAGAGTTAATGTGAAAGGAACGATACAATACAATAAAATTTTATTCATCCCCAGAGGGTAATTGGTCTGCCGAAGGTCATGACACACAAGGTGCACGAAAACTTGAAAATGAAAGTGAAAACAAAAAGAAAAGGGCAAGCGAATGTCGTCTGGCTGCCGTGTCCACAGCGCCTTCACCGGAACGAAGAAACAAACAAACAAACACAGGTTTATCCCCTGGGCAGAGGATTTTACAGCTAGAGTGCTCCCTCGTCCACACTGAGTCCCCCTTTGTTCTCCCACAATCCCTCATGGCGGTTCCCCCCACGCCGGGTCCCCAATGTCTTCCCCTCCCCCCTCACGCACATCGATCGCGAGGCCCCACCGCCACTGAGGCTTCCTTTGCCGCTGAGGCCCACGTTGCTACCACGGCACCCACTGCCACGCCGAGGCTCCCACTGCCGCCACCGCTGAGGCTCTTTCGGCCCAGACAGGTCTCGCCGCCCGGCTTCACCACAGTCCCCTGGCAGGCCTGTGGGGCTAGTCGGGCCTACTGGGGCACGTTCTGGTCTTCGCTCGTCATTCTGGTCGGCAATGCGGTTGTTCGGCAGGTGGATCGGGCATGCGCTGCTCCCTGGGACAATCCCGCCGTGCGAGCAGCTCACCGAGGGACTCCCGCCGCGCTCGCGACTCCTTGGGACACACTAAGAGAACCGCAGATGCTGGTTTAAGTCGAAGATAGACACAAAAAGCTGAAGTAACTCAGCGGGTCAGGCAGCAGCTCTGGAGAGAAGGAATAAGTGATGTTTCGGGTCGAGATCTTTCTTCGGGTTGAGTTCAGTTCCATTTATTGCCACGTGTACCGACGAAAAGCTTTTGCTGCGTGCTATCCTGCCAGCAGAATGACAATACATGATTACAATCGAGCCATTTACAGAGTATAGATACAAGGTTTCAAGTTTTGAACGTCAGTTTATTGTCACATGTACCAGTTAAGGTACAGTGAAATTTGTGTTACCATACAGCCATACTAAGTGAAAAGCAACAAGACACACAACCACATAAAAGTTAACATAAACATCCACCACAGTAGATTCCGCATTCCTCACTGTGACGGAAGGCAATAAAGTTCAAAGTTCTTCCTCGTGTTCTCCTGTGGTCTGGGCAGTCAGACCATCCGCAGTCATGGCGATCAAAGCCCCCGCAGCTGACAATCGAAGCCCCCGTCGGGGTGATCGAAACTCCCGCATCGGGGCGGTGGAAAATCTCTCCACGTATGGAGCTCCCCAATCGGCCTCTTCTAACCAGAGACCGCAGGCTTCACGATGTTAAAGTCCACAGGCCCCATGGTTGAACCCTTGGACCCCAGCAAAGGGATCGCAAGCCCCGCGATGTTAAAGGCTCGCAGACTCCCGCGGCTTGGATCGCCGGATCAGTCTCCAGGAGAGGCCGCCAACTCCACGACGTAAGGCCACAGTGGGGACAGAGATAAAATACGGAAAATAAGGGAATAACGTTTAGCGCAAGGCGAAGCCAGTAAAGTCAAATCAAAGATGGTCCGAGGGTCATCGATGAGGTAGGTAGCAGTTCAGCACTGCTTTCCAGTTATGGTAGGACGATTCTGTTGCCCAATAACAGCAGGGATGAAACTGTGCCTGAATCTGGAAAGATAGCACAGACCTTTGCTACTTTTCTCACACTCAGTCTTGAGCAGAGAGTTTCAGGTGAGTTCTGCATGGAACCAATCCCTTCTAACATGCATGAGAGTCTGATACTGACATTGGTCCAACTGTATATGCACTCCAGTGGGCTTGTGAAGGATGATTAGAGATAAAGATCAATGAAAAGCAGAGAATTGCAGTAACCAGGAAAAGAAGAGAAACATGGTTAGACCTGAACACCAGAACACCAGAACACCTCTGAACACCTCCGTTCTGCCCCCCTAAACCTACCTGATCTTTCGGTTGCAAATGACTCTTCCCCTCCCGTTCCCACACTGATCTTTCTGTCCTGGGCCTCCTCCACTGTCAGAGTGAGGCCCAGTACAAATTGGAGGATCACTACCTCATATTTTGCTTGGGCAGCTTACATCCCAGCAGTATCAACATTGACTTCTCTAACTTCAAGCAATGCTTGCACCCCCTCTCTCTGTGTCCCTCCCCCAGCTAAGTCATTGTTCTAGCTTCAAAGTTGTCTTGTTGAGTCTCACTGTCTTTAACTCGTTTTCACCTAGCCCACAGTTAACAATGGCTTGTTTCCTCTATCATTAGCTTTCATTCATTTGTTCTATATTCTTTCTACATCACCGACTTTCCCCTGACTCTCAGTCTGAAGAAGGGTCTTGACCCGAAACGTCACATGTTCCTTTTCTCCAGAGATGCTGCCTGACCCGCTGAGTTACTCCAGCTTTTTGTGTCTAGCCTAAGCATACAATGTTTGAGCTGACCACACAATGTGTGTGATTTGATACCCATAGAGAAATCTCCGCAATTTTCTTAGCCATTTCACTGTTGGTCTGGTCTCAATTTCTATCAGGGATGGAAATAATGCCTTTCATGTATCTCATTATAAATGGCAAGTTCATACAGATTGAGATGTCAAGGAATGTTCCCACACTGGTCTTACTTTGCCAGAGATGCGATGGTTTTCCGGATCCTATCTCCGGTCACTTTGCGGCCTAACATCGTGGATCTGGAGGCCTTGCTCGGGACTGACTTTGGGCCCCACCACGGGGATGTGGAGTTACCATCAGAGCCCATGATCCCTTGCCTGGGATCGACACTCCAACTTTAACCTCAGGAGCTCGCAGTCTCGGGTTGAGACCGACGTCGGGGAGCTCCAAAAGCCACACGACCTTCGACTAGTCCCAACCTGGGGTAGAACGCCCAGCGCGGGGGAGCTGACATTCCCCCCCAATGCAAGAAGTGTAGGACATATTGTACTGTGGGAATTCCTGAAGAAGGCATTAACTGGTAAAGATGAGAATTTCCATTTGACTCGTGCTCAAGTGGGTTAGAGTATGGAGAGTCCTGCTGATGTATAATTTGGAATTAGATGACATCTATTACACACTGATAGTGAATGGTGAGAACAGTAGATTTAATGCTACCTTGTTCCTTAACAAAATCATGAGGATACATTGTAGAGAAGAAGCTGCTCCTGAACCTGGATGTTACAGTTTTCAGGCTCATATATCGTCACCCCGATGACAGGGGTGAAAGGAATGTGTGGCCAGGGTGGTGTGTCTCTCTGATGATGCCGGCTGGCTTTTTGAGGCAGCGACTCCGATAAATCCCTTCAATGGTGGAGTTCTGAATGAAAAGAAGGCAGTTGCCTTACAAATGCATGCAAAGGTTGCATACTAAGCAGATACAGAAAAAAATTAGCTATATTTTAGACTAAGTGGGACACGTTGGGTCCCATGTTCACACGGGAAGGCTTGTCCTCCAACGCAATAATCCACCTCTCCACCAATTCCAACATAGGTGGCCAGTGGGGAAGTGGGCTTTCTGGAGCGCTGGTGTGGATGTTCTGAGCTGAAGGGACTGGTCTCCAGAGGGCTAGTATGGACATTGTGGGCCAAATGGATTCTTGGGGTGGCAGCTCAGTCCCTCAAGCCTGATGGGCTGGCTGCTCACTCACAGCTGGTAGGCTGTCAGTTGACTCACGGCTATTCCTTGAAATTCCATTTCAAGCAGGGTGCAAGGCCACCAAATTCAAATCCATTTTCCTACCATTTCAAGCAGGGTGCAAGGCCAGCAAATTCAAGTGCAGTTTCTTACCACTTCAAGCAGGGTGCAAGGCCACCAAATTCAAGTGCAGTTTCATACCACTTCAAGCAGGGTGCAAGACCACCGAATTCAAGTGCAGTTTCAGACCACTTCAAGCAGGGTGCAAGGCCATCAAATTCAAGTGCAGTTTCCTACCACTTCAAGCAGGGTGCAAGGCCACCAGATTCAACTGCAGTTTCATACCACTTCAAGCAGGATCCAAGTCCACCAAACACAAGTGCAGTTTCATACCACTTCAAGCAGGATGCAAGGCTACCAAATTCAAGTGCAGTTTTATACCACTTTCAGCAGGGTGCAAGGCCACCAAATTCAAGTGCAGTTTCCTACCATTTCAAGCAGGGTGCAAGGCCACCAAATTCAAGTGCAGTTTCATACCATTTCAAACGGGGTGCAAGGCCACCAAATTCAAATGCAGTTTCATACCATTTTATGCAGGGTGCAAGGCCAGCACATTCCAATGCAGTTTCATACCATTTCATGCAGGGTGCTAGGCCACCACATTCAAATGCAGTTTCATACCATTCCAAGCAGGGTGAAACCACCATAAAACCACACAAAACACCACACTCACAGTTCAGTAGACATTCAGTGTGTTCAGTTGATTCACAGCTCAGACATTCGTTACCTCTCCCTCCCCCATCATGCAGAGACTGAGCCACACCCATACTTCCGGTTTTATAATCCCTTCCCCGTCCCACCAGAAAAGGTGTGGCCTTCATGGCGTGATTGACAGGAGAGAGATTTACAACATTTTTAAAACACTAATAACACTTTTATTTTTCATTGATGGGAAGAATCCTCTGCACCTGATGAGCAGAGGGGGACTGAGTAAGATGGCCAAAAATCACAGCTGTAAGTGGTAGCGTTTTATCAAAAATCAACAGACAGTGCAAACAGGAAGTTTAGCCAACCAACCATTTACAATGCTTTTACATCAAACCAAACCCCCAACCAACCACTTGCAGTGCTTTTACTTCAACCCAAACCTCCAACCAACCATTTGCAGTGCTTTTACTTCAAACCAAAACCCCAATCAACAGTTTGCAGTGCTTTTACTTCAACCCAAAATGCCACCCAACCATTTGCAGTGCTTTTACTTCAACATAAAATAGTAAGATTAAACGAGAACTTACCAGTTTGAAGTTTGATCTTTATTTTATGAGGAGTTGCGATGAGGGATTTCGTGAAGAACCCGCCAGCACGCATGCGCGACATCTCTTCAAAGCAGCGGTGTGGAATCACAGAACCAACAAACCAAAGGAAATGACTTGTGATAGTAAGATTGAAGAGACTCTAGTTACCAGTTTACTTTATGATCGAGGGTTGGGAGCGGAGGGCACAAAATCCCTCATCGCAACTCCTCATAAAATAAAGATCAAACTTCAAACTGGTAAGTTCTCGTTTAATCTTACTATTTCATTTCGGAGTCACGTGAGTGACTTCGTGAAGACTTCAAAGCTCTGTGATTACACGCCCTGGACAACGTCCATGCTATCGCACACGATAAGGATGGACAGGAGTATCAAAAATCTTCAGACTGCTAGTTCTGAAAAATAATAATATTTATTAATAATAACAAAAGAAAAAAACCCTCACTGGGGAACAGCCGAATGACCTCGGCCTGCGTTCAGTACAGCTTCTGCAAACATTCCAGGAGCGGTAATAGGTTTATTATAAAACCGTTGAAAGGTGGATTCACTGGCCCATCCCGCTGCGGCTAGAATATGGTCCATGGGTACCTCCATGACCTTTGCCGCCGATGTAGATGCAGCCCTGGTGGAATGGGATTTAAATACATTAGTATCTATACCTGCTTCGTTCAAAACGATTCTGAGCCATCTGGAGATAGTCTGTACCGTCACTCTATGGTGAGGTCTCTTATGGCTGATTAGCAAGTATTGCTCCATTCCCCTTAATTTCCGCGTCACTTTAATATAGTGGCGGATGTGGGTGGCTAAACATAGCCTGGCATCAGCGGGGTATGCTGGAAACACCAGCTGCAGACCTGTAAACCCAGGCCTGTGCTGTTTAAGCAATTCATCAATAAAGAAAATAACCTTTTCTGGGGTAGAGATCATTCTATCAATCTTGATCTTATGAAGAGTCTGTACCCTTTGTGCCGAAGTAAGTGCCAATAACATCACCAACTTCAGGGTGAGTCTGTCCAATTCAAGCCCAATCATGGGCGACCACGTCCTGAGCAGGGTCAGTACATTCCCAATATTCCAGGTAACGTTGTAACGCGGTCTAGGCGGATTGGAATTAAATATTCCCCGCATCAGTTTGGACACCAACTTATTGGATCCTACCTCCAAATTGAGGTAGTATGATAGTGCGCTCCTGGCGCTGTTGATGGCACTATAGCTGAGGTGTTCGTCATGATGTAACCCCGCAAGGAACTCCAGCACATCTGTGATTGACACGGAGTCATATGCAATGTCCAAGCGGCCGCAGTAGGTTTCCCATTTCCTGATGTGCGATAAATATTGCCGTCTTGTGGACTCCCTGCATGATGCTCCTATGGTGTCCATGGTCCTTGATGATAGGCCATACTGCAGTAATGGCCTGTTCAAATCCTGCAAGCCAATAAATCCAAATGACTATGGCAGGGATGTGGTTCCCCTGTAACGGGGTTCGTCACCAATATTGGGCAACCCTCCAAGAGGACCCATGGTTGACTGATCATCCCAAGAACCACCGGATACCATGACTGAGTAGGCCAGTCGGGTATGATAAGGATGCCATTAGCAGCATCTAGCTGGATTTTCCGCAATACCCGACTGATGAGGCAAAATGGGGGAAATGCATAGAAAAACCATTTCCCCCAGTCTAGCGAGAAAGCGTCCATCGCTATTGCCCCAGGATCTGGTTCCCATGATACATATGTTGGTACCTGATGGTTTAACCGTGACGCAAAAAGGTCAATATCCGGCTTACCAAATTTGGCTGTAATTTGTTTGAATATTTGGGAATTCAACATCCACTCGATGTTATCATTGAATTTCCGTGACCTGGTGTCCGCCACTATGTTGAGCTTACCTGGTAAATAGGTAGCTGAAATCCAAATATTCCTTTGAATACACCAGAGCCAAATTGTATTAGCCAATTCATCACATGAAATTGACCTGGTACCACCCATATGATTTAGATATGCCACCGCAGTGGTGTTGTCTATTTGGAGACGGACATGAGTGTCAGTAAAGTTTGAAAAATAAGCTCTAAGTCCGTGGAATGCCCCAAGCATCTCCAAATAATTTATCCCTTGTGCTAACAAAAGGGTAGATTCTAGTGAGTCCCATCTGCCCCACAACTTGTGTTGTTGTCCGTAGCTCCCCAGCCATGGGAGCTTGCGTCTGTTTGTAAGTATACCACCGGACGAGGCACAATGATGGGTTTAAATGAGTTATGGATATTATCAATCCACCATTGTAACTCAATTTTTGCCTTGAGTGGCAGCTGCATAGGTCTATCAAAATGTCCAGCATTCAATTTTAATGCTGAAATCTTGGATCTTTGTAAATTTTGATAATGTAAAGGTCCGAATTGAGCAGCTGGAAAAACTGCTACGATTTTTCCAATTACCTTAGCAGTTTGTCTAATTGATGGCATACTGGCGCAGACCAGGTTTTTGCATGTTTGGATGACATCCCCAACCTTGTTAGTTGGTATGGTGGCAATCATGTGATTGGAATCTATGGTGAACCCCAGATAGTCCATGATCTGTGAAGGACAGAACTTTGATTTATCTGGATGGATAATAAATCCCATTTTTTGGAATATATCCACAGTGGCTGAAACTGCCAAATTTGCTGATTCCAATGTATGCCCAATAATGAGGATATCATCTAGATAAGCCATGACCGTGTGATTTGCCCTCCTCAGTGTGGCTAACACTGGCTTGAGTAATTTGGTAAATAGTCTAGGGGCTGTGGTAAGCCCATTGGGCAAAGCTTTATATTGCCAAAGTTGATCCATCCAGATGAATTTCAAGAACTTCCTGTGATGTTTCTGAACGGATACTGAATAGTATGCATCTTTTAAGTCAATGCATGCCATGAAGCAGCCCTCAGAAATCAAAGATTTGGCTGTTTCAAATGTGTCCATTTTGAAATGGGTGTATTGTACAAAGGTATTCAAATGGGTTAGATCTATAATGACCCGACATCCACCATCTTTTTTGGTTTTAGTAAATATATTGGATACAAACTCAACCGGCTCATGTGTAGTTCTTTCTATTACACCTTTCTCCAGGAGTCTTAAGATTTCAGCATAGCCTACTGCTGTTTCCTTCTTGGAAAGTGCAAATCTGCGATTCGGCATATGCTGAGGTGGAGGAATTTGGCCATTTGTAAACTCAATCTCATAACCCTGAATACTTTGTAGAATAAACTCATCTGAGGTGATGGTTTCCCATGCCTCCTTAAACCCCCGCAACCTACCCCCAACATGTGAGGTTAGACATGCCAGTGTATGAAACCCAGACCCCCTTACCTTCATGGTTATCGGCGGTCCCTGACGTTTTTGGTGGGACGTGGAGGTGCTGGGTTGCGCTGGAAATACGGAAACCGCATTTTCCATGCTGGCCGTTGAGGGCCCTGCCCTAAAAAAGGCCTGGGCTGTTGAGGCTGTTGGTACATAGGAGGCGCTGGAACGTAGGTCCTTGCTGGCCTATCGGTGGGACCTCGTGGCCTGAAATATGGTGTTTTCTTGGCCGTCTGTCTGGTCACGGGGTGTGACCTCATCAGACCCACTGTTTTGGCATGATCATCTAGGTCTTTGACCTGCTTCGGGAGGTCTTCACCGAATAGCTGTCTGGGTGGTGGTGTTGGAGGTGCTCTACATAACCCCGCAAATTTGGGGTTTAATGTCGGCTTGATAATACTTTTCCTAAAAGCATTAATTTCGTATTGCGTGTTGCAAAGTAGAGCCAGTGCATCCTCCTGATCGATGCTCAAGTCCACTCCATCCACCGACCTTGCAAACGCAGTAATCCCAGATGTGAGCAACTTCAGGATCCTCTGTAATTTTACTTCCTGAGTGCGAATGCCCGGGCTTATATTGCCCCAAATCGGCATGTTGACTGTAGGCACATTGAGTGAATTACAATTGCCCGGCGCCTTGTGTCTATCCATGGCCTTTGCAAGGACCTCCTCCTGTAGTTGATGATTCGTGAGGAAATCAATGGTAGCAGCCAGCTTGGTATCGAGGGGTTGGCCCGATGAAACGGGTAATCCAAACTTAGCTGCCACGTCCAGGAGCTCTTCCTGGGGAACTTCAGGTGCAACTGGGGCATGTACCAAAATTTCCTCCTCTTCTGGCCTCATGCTGCCCATAGATGATGGGGATATGTCCATAAGTCCCCTGGAACTGTGGGCTTCCTGTCTTTGATTAAGCAGGAGTTGTTCCATTATCCTCTCCATCCGGTCTATGCGCCCTTCATCATGCATGAATGGGCGATTAGAGTCCTCATGCCCGAAGGAACTTCTGAGGCTCCTATCATCGGCCCGTACCTCGTCGAGGTAATGTCGGTGCCGTGACGGTAAGTCGCTTCCAGCCGCCTCAGCGATACTGAACGACTCCCGCGCGGATCTGCTCATACGCCTCCTTTTGGCTGAGCTGCATCCGGCTGCCTCCGTGGGCATATGCGGTGATAAGTCGGCACCCGACGCCTCGGCGTGGTGACCCGACATCCGCGCGGGCTTGCCGACTGTCCTTTTTCTGGACCCAGACGGCGTACGGTCCCGTCCATCCCCCCGTGGGGGAAGCGGTGACCGTGGCGAGCCTCCACCTGTGTGACTCTTCCTGGTCCGACTAGGTGGTGAGTCTCTACTGGCCCTCCTTGGTCTGCCAGTGGACTCAGGTCTCGCTGCTACACCAGGCCGCAATCTAGCGGCACCTGGTGAACCCTCTGCCCGAAAAGGGCTAGGTTCTCGAGCTCTATGCCTGGCCCTACTATGAGGGCTCAGGGAGAAGGGTCGTGCAGCAGCACGTAAACCCTTTTTGCTCGCCTCTGCCAATGATCCAGTTGGCGAGAGGGAAGTGGAGTCAGGGTCCACCTGCTCCGGCGCTATTCCGACTTCTTGCTCTGCGGGAACCCCGCTAGAGCTCAGCTGTGCCGGTGATTCGGGTCCTGTGATTACAGGGCTCCCCGATTTGCGCGCCTTTTTCCCGGTCCTTCCAGCGGGCGCTGTAGAAGGGAGCTCCGGGCTTGGTGGCCTGCAGATCCTTCCGGACGTCCTGCGGCCCTTACTTCTTCTGTCCATGTTTCTCTGTAGGAAAAAATTACTAACAGACAAACCAACCAGCTCAAGGTTGATTATACTTACCTGAGTTGGTCCTTATGAGGGCTGGTGGTGAGCCGCGCTCCTCCTCCAGCTGTCGACTGCAAATGCGAGCGACGATATGTCGCGCATGCGTGCTGGCGGGTTCTTCACGAAGTCACTCACGTGACTCCGAAATGAAATGCCACCCCACCATTTGCAGTGCTTTTACTTCAAACCAACCACATTTTCATTTTCAAACCACATTAAGGGCACACAAGGTCAGGAAAACCACACTCACAGTTTAGTAGACATGAGTTCAGTGTTATTCACAGCTCAGACTGAGAGCCGTGACCCTCTCACTTCCCCCATCTTGCAGGCTGCGGCACAACACTTCTGGGTTTTATAGTCCCTCCCCCCTCCCACCAGCAGGAGCAGCTGAGAGAATGTCAACATTTTTAAAACATTAATAACTCTTTTATGTTTCAGCGATGGGAAAAGTCCTCTTGTCCTGCGTTGTAGAGGGGGACTCTGAGTAGCTAGCCAAAATCACAGCCTTAAGTGGCAGCGTTTTTTTCTAAAATCATGAAACAGAAAAACAGGAAGTGGTCAAGATCTTACTTTTAGTAATATAGATATCTGAAGGATATACTGAAACCATGTTACAATGAATGGAAATAAGATATCACCAAAAGTGGGTTTGTAATATGAGTTTTCAATATTAACAGGGAACACACCTTTGATTAAAATCCAAGAGATTATCAAGAACTTTCTTCAACAGAAAGTTCCAGCGTTAATTATTTTGGTGTCTACTGACAAGTATTGATCTTATGCCCGTTTTACTGCTGTTTAGCAAATGAAGCAAATATTAGATTCCGATAGCAGTGCGATACTAGGGCAGAAGGTATCGATTGCAGTGTGTGTTCAAGGATGTTAGCACAAGGTCGCAAAACCAACCTGTAAAGTGACGCAAGAAGCTGGTCTGAAAATTAGACTGGGTGGTCTGTCCCAGAATAGAGGACATTCTGTAATGAACAACCCAAGTGCAAGGCTGAAGTTTGTGTCCAAGCCAGCAAATTAGAATAGGCAATAGACAATAGGTGCAGGAGTAGGCCATTTGGCCCTTCAAGCCAGCACCGCCATTCAATGTGATCATGGCTGATCATCCCCAATCAGTACCCTGTTCCTGCCTTCTCCCCATATCCCTTGACTCCGCTATTTTTAAGAGCCCTATCTAGCTCCCTCTTGAAAGCATCCAGAGAATCTGCCTCCACCGCCCTCTGAGGCAGAGAATTCCATGGACTCACCACTCTCTGTGAGAAAAAGTGTTTCCTCGTCTCCGTTCTAAATGGCTTACTCCTTATTCTTAAACTGTGGCCCCTGGTTCTGGACTCCCCCAACATCAGGAACATGTTTCCTGCCTCTAGTGTGTCTAAGTCCTTAACAATCTTATATGTTCAATGAGATCCCCTCTCATCCTTCTAAACTCCAGTGTGTACAAGCCCAGCTGCTCCATTCTCTCAGCATATGACAGTCCCGCCGGGAATTAACCTTGTAAACCTATGCTGCACTCCCTCAATAGCAAGAATGTCCTTCCTCAAATTAGGGGACCAAAACTGCACACAATACTCAGGTGTGGTCTCACAAGGGCTCTATACAACTGCAGAAGGACCTCTTTGCTCCTATATTCGACGATTGTGGGGAGAGAGAAGGGGGAAGGGGGTAGAGGAGGGAGGAGTGGGAGGGAGGGGGGGAGGAGAAGGGGAGGAGGGGAGAGAGGAGGGGGGAGGGGGGAGAGATAGGAAGAGGGCGGACTTTAACTCGGCGAGCGGACGGCGTGGATGGGCCGACTGCGAACGGGTGGCGGGCCTCGGCAGCTCTTGGAACCTATCAGGACTTCTGTGGACCACTCTGAATCTCTCTGGACCTTGCGGGACCTCGAGGTTGGGCTTCTGACCTCTGAAGCGCTCAGAAGCCCAACCAAATTACTGCATGTTTAGCGGCTCCAATCAGAGCCCTGTGGGGGGAGGGCAGGGTGCTGCAGACAGCCGGCCGAGTGCAAATTACGCGGCGGGGGATTGGGTGATTACTTAACTCGCAGCTCGTGGAAAACAATGGCCAGCAGGTTGTGCGATGAAACTTTGCGCAGCTGGCCGCGAGGAGCAGACCCATTGTGATGTCATCAGCTCGCTTCAGCTCGTTAACGTCAAAAAAGATTTCAGATTGTTGAAAGATTTCAAGAAATAACTCGGGAATGAATCAAATTTTCAGATTAGGCCATTTTCGAGATCATGAGGTAAATCTCTACTGGAATATGTTAAAATTTCATCGTTAGCGCATCGGGTTTTCGAGGAGATGTGAAACACAATCAAACACAAAAATAAATGCGGACGACATAAACATCCAAGATCAGAGTTTTATTATAATACTAGATCAGGAGCAGACCCGTTGGGTCTGTTCCCCCAACGCGCGTTTGCGGGAGCGGGACGGCATGCGGCATCACTTACACTTATCACTCCCACACACACACTAACTACCCCCCTTGATATTATATTAATATTATTAATTTGCTCCTTTTACCCCATAACGTTTCTATCCACTGCCGCAGGCACATCTAGAGAGGGGGGGGGGGGGGGTAGGGAGTGAGGGCAGAGAGAGAATGGGGAGAGACAGAGAGAGAGGCAGAGACAGATGGGCAAGAGACATAGGGAGAGGGGGGTGGAGGGGAGGAGGAGAGGGAGGGTGGGTGAGGGGGGAGTGAGAGATGGAAGGAGAGAGAGGGGAGGAGAGAGAGGGGGGAAAGGGGGGCTGAGAGGGGGGTGGAGGGAAGGGGGAGAGGGGTGGGAAGGGAGGGGGGAGGTGGAGGGAAGGGGGTAGGGGAGGGGGTGGTGGGAAGGGGGTAGGAGAGGAGTGGAGGGCAGGGTGTGGAAGGGGGTTTAGGGGAGGGAGGGTGGGGGAGGGCAGGGGGTTGGGGGAGAGGAAGGGGAGAGAGAGAGAGGGGGTGAGAGGGGGAGGGGAGGAAGAGAGAGAGGGGTAAGAGAGATGGAAGAAAGAGGGAGGGGAGAGAGAGAGGGGGGAGAGAGTGGGGAGTGAGAGAGAGAGAGAGAGGGAGAGAGAGAGAGAGAGAGAGGGGGGGGGGAGAGAGAGAGAGAGAGAGAGGGGGAGAGAGAAAGAAAGAGAGAGAGTAGAGGGGCGGGGCGACAGGCCGAGCGATGTCCGGAGCGATCTGAGGATGGTGAAAAGCAGCAGGGGGAACCAGCCGATCGTGGCTACCGCCAGCGTGACAGAGCCGGCCGGGCCGGGGGGGGGGGGGGGGGGAATAGACGATTGGGCAAAGATCCAATAGCGGTATAGGATCTTTGGTAGAGAGGAGAGGGGAGAGAGGGAGGAAGAAGAGGGGAGGAGGTGAGAAGAAGAGGGGGGGGGGAAGGGGAGCCGAGCGAGTGAGTGCGCTGCTAAATGAGGAGAGAGACAGAAAGCGGCTTCTGACTCTGGAAACCCACAGCTGGAATGAGCGGGCAGGTAGGCGGGGCTTCACGAGCTGCGCCGTTAGTGAGTAGAAGGTTCAGCTCGTGAGGCGAGTAAAAGGTTCAGCGTGTGAGGCGCCGCTGACCCCGAGATCTGCAGAACAAAGATCGTATAGCGGAGCCGTAGAATCTTTGTTCTGCAGAACTTTCTTGATCTTTCTGCGCCTTTTGAAGAACGGGAGGATGGGTGGGCGATCGTACCTCGTGGAAAACTTCGCATGCACGTTGACAGCAGCTGCATTAAGCCACAGTGGCGGGGGGCGGGGCAGCGAGCCAGGTAGGCCTGGATTGGTGGGCATGTGGGCATTGTGACGTCAGCAGCTGGCAAGCGCCGATTATATTTTAAAAAGTGAGTTTTGTGAACAACTTTATTCAAAATCTGGGGAAATAATTGACCAAATTTAGAGAGGAGTGCATTTATGAAATCGTGTTAAATCCCTACCGAAATTGTAAAAATCTCAGCGTTTTTGCATCTGGTTTTCATTCCCCCCTCTCCCTCCTCTCCCTCCATCCCCCCACTCCCCCTCTTCACTTCCCCAGGATCTCGCCTGTCCCCGCTGACCTCCGGATCTGCAGAATTTGCTCGTTTACAGAGAGGGACACAGAACATGAACATAGATGGACAGCGGGAGGGAGAAGGAGTCAGAGAGCCAAATGGCAGCGGGCGTTGGGGGAGGGGTGTTGACGTAAGTCGGCCTCGCGATGCCTGCAGCCGTTGATAACTGTCGTTGACAACTGACAGCTGACAAGAGCCGTTTAAAGCCGCTACGGCAAGACGCGTTCGCGTTGACAGTTGGTAGTGCCGGGAGCGTGCGTCGACAGTGTGGTCTGGCCGCCCAGGAATGAGAGTTGAGCGGGGGAGACGGAGAGGATTCAAACGCAAGCCGGTGGCCTCCATTGACCGGTGATGGCCTCCGGATCTGCAGAACGCTCGTTCTTTCTGTGGATTTTGAAGAACAGGGTGGGGGGAGTGGTTACGTACCTCGTGGAAAACTGCGCATGCAAGTTGACAGCATCTACTTTAATTCAGAGCGGGGGGGGGGGGGGGGGGCAGTGTCGCGAGCAAGAGCATTGTGACGTCCGCAGCTGCCGCAGCTGGGCAGCAGTTTGATTTTTTTTTTAAGTCCGTTTGTGAACAATTTGATTGAAAATGTGGGGATATAAAGGACCAAATTTACAGAGGAGTAGATTTCTAAAATCAAAAGGTAAATTGCTACTGAAATCTGTAAAAATTTGCCCCTTTTGGCATCTGGTTTTCGAGGGGATACGTTTCAAAGGCAATATGACATATATCCACACACACACACACACACACACACACACACAAAGTTTTAAAAGTATAGAGATAGATAGATAGATAGGTAGGTAGATAGGTAGATAGGTAGATAGGTAGATAGATAGATAGATAGATAGATAGATAGATAGATAGATAGATAGATAGATAGATAGATAGCTAGCTATATTTAAGAGGGCGTTAGATGTGGCACTTGTGGCTAAAGGGATCAGGGGGTATGGAGAGAAGGCAGGTACGGGATACTGAGTTGGATGATCAGCCATGATCACATTGAATGGCGGTGCAGGCTCGAAGGGCCGAATGGCCTACTCCTGCACCTATTTTCTATGTTTCTATGTTTCTATAGATAGATAGATAGATAGATAAACAAGGATAGACACAAAAAGCTGGAGTAACTCAGCGGGACAGGCAGCATCTCTGGAGAGAAGGAATGGGTGACGTTTTGGGTTGAGACCCTTCTTCAGACTTGACCTGAAACGTTACCCATTCCTTCTCTCCAGAGATGCTATCCTTGTATATCTATCTATCTATATCTATCTATCTATCGCTATACTTTTCAAACTCTGTGTGGAAACAGGTCCTTCGGCCCAACTTGCCCACATCGACCAACATGTCCCATCTACATTAGTCCCACCTACTGCATTTGGCCCATATTTCTCTAAACCTGTCCTATCCATGTACCTGTCTAAATGTTTCTTAAACATTGCAATACTACCACCTCCTCTGGCAGCTCGTTCTGTACACGCACCACCCTCAGGTTCCTATTAAATCTTTCTCACCTCCCTTTAAATCTATGTACTCTGGTTTTTGATTCCCCTACTCTTGGCAAAAGACTTTTTGCGTCTTCCTAATATATTCCATTCATGATTGCGTACACCTCTTTGGGCACAAATCTTTGCCAACTATCAAACCCCCCATTTAATTTAATCCTTGACGAGCATTGATGGTTTTGTGGGAACTGATGGCTATGTGGCCAAGTTTGCGGATGATACGAAGATAGGTAGCATTGAGAGGGCAGGGAGGCTGAGAAGAACTTGGGCAGGTTGGGGGGATGGGCAAAGTAGTGGCAAATGGAATACAGTGCAGCAAAAAGTACTGTCTTGCACTTCGGTACAAGGAATAAAGGTGAGGTTTCAGAAATCGTAGGCGCAAAAGGACTTGACAGTGCTAGTGCGGGATTCCCAAAAGGTTAATTTGCAGGTTGAGTGGTAAGTGGTAAGGGAGGCAAATGCAATGTTGGCATTCATTTTAAGGAGATCAGAATATAAACGCAAAGATGTTATGATAAGGCATAATCATAAGATTATATCATAAGTGATAGGAACAGAATTAGGCCATTTGGCCCCTCACACCTACTCTGCCATTCAATCAGTGCTGATCTATCTCTCCCTCATAACCCTATTCTTCTGCCTTCTCCCCATAACCCCAGACACTCGTACTAATCAAGAATCTATCCACCTCTGCCTTAAATATATCCACTGACTTGGCCTCCACAGCCTTCTGTGGCAAATAATTCCACAGATTCAACACCCTCTGGCTAAATACATTCTTCCTCGTCTCCTTCGTAAAAGAACATCCTTTGATTCTGAGGCTATGACCTCGAGTCCTGGACTCTCCCACTAGTGGAAACATTCTCTCCACATCCACTCTATCCAAGACTTTCACTATTCTGTGAGGTTGCAATCAGACACTAGTGAGGCCACATTTGGAATACTGTGAACTTAATCTCCGTGGATTGTCACCTTGTCGTGGTGGAGAAGCTTGTGTGAGCCTGAGATCCTGAGATCAATGCCGTCTGGAGCTATGCTGCTAGTAGAGCACCCATGGCGGTAAGGTCGAGGGGGAGGTCCCTGACAAAGAGCAATCTATCCAAGACCTCAACGGTGGAACAGGCGGAGGATGATGGCTGACTTTAGTGGAGCATCACAACGCTGGGAAAGCAGATGAAGGCTGCAGCAGAAAAGAATCTCCGGTCTTCTTGGAATCCATGCCATTGGGTCCTGACCCAGATCTGTCAAGGACTACCTGTGCACCAGTCTCCCCACGTTAAACAAAGTCATGCACAGGCATCTTCCATATAGGGAATGGCACCCTGGAGTCACCCAGGGGGCCTAAGAAGACTTATAAAATCTCTTGAGATTTTCCTTAATATTATCTCCCAAGTTCTCGTCAGATTCTACTGTTCACTCACATAGTGTTCAATTAAACTACCAACACACACACACACACACAGCTTTTTTGATCTGAAACCAAAGCACCCAGAAGAAATTCATGCAGTCACAGGGAGAAAATGAAAACTCCCCACTGACAGCACCAAGATTGAATCTTATTTGGTCTCTGAGGTTGTGATACATTGGCTTTATTCACAGAATCATTCCAGTTTCAATTCCAGTTTAGTTTATTGTCATTGCACCGAGGTACAGTGAAAAGCTTTTGTTGCGTGCTGTCTAGTCAGCAGAAAGACAACCCAATCGAGCCATTTACAGTGTAAATGTAACATTTACAGTGTAATAAGGGCCAGTCCCACTTCCACAAGGTAATTCACAAATTCTTCCGAGTTTTTCATTTGATTCAAACTCGCAGAATGTTCGTAACGAGTCCGTAGGAGGGCGTAGGATTCCATAGACATATCGTAGCAGCCCGTTATGCCAGCCATAGGTACTCGTCGCATCAGATAAGTCGGGACGTTTTTTCCAGCCCAATATAAAATGTCCACAGTACAAAAATATTTGGGATGAAGGAAATTGCAACTTTTTACTCGTAAGGAGGGCATCAAAATGGTTGTGGGAATTTGTAGACATACTCGTATGAATTTGTGAACATAGTCGTGGAAGGACGTAGGAGTTCGTAGATTACCACAATCTTGATTTTTTTTTAGGTCCTTTAAACTCGGCAGAGGTTTTGAATTAAGTCGTGAAAGTGGGACAGGCCCTATACATGATAACGCATTGTGTATGAAGAAACTGCAGATGCTGGTTTAAACTGAAGATAGACACAAAATGCTGGAGTAACTCAACGGGACAGACAGCATCTCTGGAGAGAAGGAATGGGTGACGTTTCTGATCGAGACCCTTCTTGTTGTTAAATGGATGAATTCAACTAAGATTTAGTTGGATGTTTTAAGACAGATCTACTTAGCAATGTACAGTTGGAAAACTTTGAAGACCCAGTTGGAAAAGTCAATTCCTGCTAGTGAATTTACTGCTAGTGTATCTGCCCAATACAGCAATGTCAGGATATGACAAGAGAATCTGAAAATAGTCTTGGCAAAATTAAAGCTTGAGAGACAATCTGGATAGAGCCAGAGTGGATGATTGAGTAGCTTCAAAAGGAACAGCAGGGAAGTTAAAAGCCCAGTGTCTACATAAGTCAGTGGGAGACAGGCTTCCAAGATGGCCCCCAACCCAGGTGGCTAATTGCGTGCTCGCCACAGAAGCCACAGATCTACAAACTCATATTACAATCGCTCCACACTCTTAAATATCTATTCCGACAGGAACATTTCTTACTTTATCTATACACTGTAAGTGGCTCGATTGTAATCACGTGTTGTCTTTCTGCTGACTGGATAGCCCGCAACAAACGTTTTTCACTGTAACTAATAAACTAATACTGAACTGATACCAGATGGTTTAAAAGGAGAATTTAAAGAAGCAACCAAGTAGAAATCAGAGTGACTGAAGTCATGGGCTATCCATCAAAATGCTAAGAATAATGCATAGCTGTAACTTTTAGTTTAGTTTTAGTTTAGTTTAGAGTTCCAGTGCAGAAACAGGCCCTTCAGCCCACCGAGTCCACACCGACCATTGGCCCCCGTACACTAACACTATCCTACACACACCACGGCCATTTTTTATATCTATACCAAGCCAACTAACCTACAAACCTGCACGTCTTTGGAGTGTGGGAGAAAACCGAAGATTTCAGAGAAAACCCACGCAGGTCACGGGGAGAACGTACAAACTCCATATAGACAAGCACCCGTGGTCAGGATCGAACCCGGGTCTCTGGCACTGTAAGGAACTACTATCTATTAATTTGGGTTATTAGCATCTTACTTTTAGAGTTACAGCATGGAAACAGGCCCTTCGGCCCCCACCAAGACCATAACGACCATTGATCACCCGTCGACACCAGTTCGCTGTTATCCCACTTTTGAATCCATTCTCTACACGCTAGGGACCATTTAATGTACAAACCGGCACATCTTTAAGATGTGGAAGGAAACCCACATGGTTGCAGGGAGTACGTGTAAACTCCATGCACACAGCACCGGAGGTCAGGATCGAATACAGATCTCTGGAGCTATGAGGCAGCCGCTCTGCCGCTGCACCACTGTACTGGTCCACTCCTGTTAGGTTTAATGTGAATATTTTATGTTGAGTATGTAATATAAACATCTATAATCATGCATTGTTACAGAGACAATAATGTTAAGGTAACAAGAACAAAACAGGATGAGAAATCAGTTGTGTATGAAGATCGCATGGAGACATTATCACTGGAATTATTTAGGGGTATCAAGAAGAGAGCATAAGTAAAGTTTTGTAGCTGAGATGGCTCAGAACTGAGTGAGTTTATGTAAGTAAATTCATAATTGTGTAAAGATGGCTCCATGGGTATTTAGTTTTATTGCAATAAAAGTAACTGATGTTAACTCATAGATAGACACAAAACGCTGGAGTAACTCAGCGGGACAGGCATTCTCTCTGGAGAGAAGGAATGGGTGACGTTTTGGGTCGAGAACTTTCTTCAGACTCATGATATTACGTCATGGTTAAGCATTTGTATAGGTTTGCCACACTTTTTAAGGAGAGCCAAATTAGTGTTATTGAATGTGATTATATTCGTTTAACAGAAAATATACACCGAGGTGTCACTTTTGAAGCACTGTTGTACCAGCCACAGCAGTTGGTCACAAATTGACTGCAGTTGACTATGTAAAGAAGGTTTCAATAGTGGCTCTAGTTCTGTTATTTGTTTACGAATCCAGGAACTCCTGCATTGTTTTGTTTAGTTGAGAGATACAGTGCAGAAACAGGCCTTCGGCCCACTGAGTCCGCGCCAACCAGCAATCCCCGCACATTACCACTATCTGACACTAGGGACATTTTTTACATATATATACCAAGCCAATAACCTACAAGCCTGTACATCTTTGGAGTGTGAGAGGAAGCTGAAGTACTCAGAGAAAATCCACAGTCACGGAGAGAACGTACAAACTCTGTGCAAACAGCACCCGTAGTCAGGATCGAACCAAGGTCTTTGGCGCTCTAAGCACTGTAAGAGAGCAACTCTACCACTGCGCGTCCTGTGGGCTCCACAGTAATCATTTTTATTCTTCAAATCCCTTAAAATCTTATAATTCTTGTGAAAACAAAATATTCTGTCTTGATAATGCATTTTTCTAAATATTGTAAAGTGTAAAATGTATCATTTGGGATAGTGATGGGCTGGGCATCTGGGCATAAACCAGCATCTGCAGTTCCTTACTACACATCTCAAAAGACAAAACTGACTCTACATTTCTCTAAAAGAGTGAGGCTGTAGCCTTGATGATCCTCACAGATTAAAGGCCAGAGAAAATGGGAGTCTATTGGAATGTTTAAAATATTCATACTTTGGGGATATTTCACATTTAAGTGCTACTCAGGTGGACTTAAACTAGATTGGCAAGGGGATGGGATCCAGTGCAGGACTCAGGCAGGTGAGAGGCTGGAGGTTGCTATGGAAGGTGATGAAAGAAAGTTCAATGGACAGGACAGGCAGGAGCACGGCAGAGAGCTGGTGGGTTGAAATGCATTTATTTTAATTCGAGAGACCTGATGGGCAAAGCAGATGAACTAGTTAGAGATACAGCACAGACACAGGCCCTTTGGCCCACTGAGTCCGCAACTTCCAGTGATCCCCGCACATTAATCCCACACTAGGGACAATTTTTTACATTTATACCAAGCTAATTAACCTACAAACCTGTACGTCTTTGGAGTGTGGGAGGAAACCGAAGATCTCGGAGAAACCCCATGCGGTCACGGGGAGAACGTACAAACTCTGTACAGACAAGCACACGTAGTCAGGATCAAACTCGGGTTTCTGGCGCTGTAAACGATATAAAGCAGCAACTCTACCGCTGTGCCACCGTGGCACCCTGAGGAAAAAGGAAAGGACAGGACTGGCAGCTTAATATTCCAGGGTACACATGCTTCAGGCGAGATAGAGATGGGGGTAAAAGAGGAGCGGGTGTTGCTTTATTGATTACGAAGAATGTCAGGGCAGTAGTCGGAGATGATATTACCGATTGTTCACCCAGTGTGACTATATGGATAGAGATGAGAAAAGAAGAGGCTGATCGTCTTTTTGGAAATGTGCTGCAGGCTCCCAAACAGTCAACAGGAATTAGAAGAACAAATATGCCAGGAGATTGCAGGCAGCTGCAAGACAGCTGCAAGACAAATAGGATTTCAGAGCAGGGGATTTAATTGTCCCAATTCAGACTGAGACTAACATAGTGCCCAGAGATTAGATTAGAATTTGTCTGCAGAAACTTGAGGAAGGACATTCTTGCTATTGAGGGAGTGCAGCGTAGGTTTACAAGGTTAATTCCCGGGATGGCGAGACTCTCATATGCTGAGAGAATGGAGCGGCTGGGCGTGTACACTGTGGAGTTTAGAAGGATGAGAGGGTATTTTATTGAAATATATAAGATTGTTAAGGGTTTGGACATGCTAGAGGCAGGAAACATGTTCCCAATGTTGGGGGAGTCCAGAACTAGGGGGCCACAGTTTAAGAATAAGGGTTAAGCCATTTAGAATGAAGACGAGGAAACATTTTTTCTCACAGAGAGTTGTGAGTCTGTGGAATTCTCTGCCTCAGAGGGCGGTGGAGGCCGGTTCTCTGGATACTTTCAAGAGAGAGCTAGATAGGGCTCTTAAAAATAGCGGAGTCAGGGGATTTGGGGAGAAGGCAGGAATGGGATATTGATTGGGGATGGTCAGCCATGATCACATTGAATGGCGGTGCTGGCTCGAAGGGCCAAATGGCCTACCCCTGCACCTATTGTCTATTGTCTATTGTGTTCAGGGAAGCATCCTCTGGCAATATGTTTCTTCATAAGGCAATATGTTTCTCCCTCATCTCCGATAAGGGCGAGGGCAAAACGTGAAAATTGGGAAGTGCAAATGACTGAAGTGCCTGTTGGGTAAACCTTTGGGGACCAGTGACTACAATTCTATTAGTTGTACAATAGTCATGGATAAAGACAGGACAGTCCCACAAGTTACATATCTGAATTGGGACAAGGCCAACTTTGATGGTATTAGACAGGGACTTACTATTCCACTCATGATTGCGTACACTTCTTTGTGTACAAATCTTTGCCAACTATCAAACCACCCACTTAATTTAATCTTTGGTAAGCAAAAGTGCTGGAGAAACTCAGCGGGTGCAGCTGCATCAATGGAGCTCCATAGATGCTGTTGCACCCGCTGAGTTTCTCCAGCACTTTTGTCTACCTTCGATTTTCCAGCATCTGCAGTTCCTTCTTAAATAATTTAATCCTTGACGAGAATTGATGGTTTTGTGGGAACTGATGGCTATGTGGCCAAGTTTGCAGATGATACGAAGATAGGTAGCGTTGATGAGGCAGGGAGGCTGAGAAGGACTTGGGCAGGTTGGGGGAATGGGCAAAGAAGTGGCAAATGGAATACAGTGCAGCAAAATGTACTGTCATGCACTTTGGTAGAGGAATAAAGGTGAGGTTTCAGAAATCGTAGGCGCAAAGGGACTTGACAGTGCTAGTGCGGGATTCCCAAAAGGTTAATTTGCAGGTTGAGTGTTAAGTGGTAAGGGAGGCAAATGCAATGTTGGCATTCATTTCAAGGAGATCAGAATATAAACGCAAAGATGTAATGACAAGGCATTATCATAAGATTATAAGATCATAAGTGACAGGAACAGAATTAGGCCATTTGGCCCATTGAATCTACTCCGCTGTTCAATCATGGCTGATCTATTTCTCCCTCCTAACCATATTCTAGGTATGTTACAATACTTACCTTTAGCGGCGCTGCAGTTCTGTCACTGCCCATGTGCGTAACTTTGGCGCCTTTGAGAGGGGGGCGGGTTTAAAATGCGGTATTTCGGAAGCCAATTCAAATCGATCTTGAACAGGCAATTTAGTTGATGAAGAAAAATCGTTTCGACTGTCGTTCTCTGAAGTGTTTTATAAACTGCGCTTGCTAATTTAATTGCTGTAGTAAATTTTAAATCATCTTCTAAAGCCATGAACGCCGACAACGGGATAGACCTCTAATCAAGACAAGACAGACCAAAGTACAGTTTATTTTTTCATTAAAAAAGTGCTTCTTAGGATACCTTTAATCAAAATCTCACGTTGCGAGAAGGTGATTTATTCCCCAAACGAACCAGCAGTATTTTTTCTGCCGATATGGGGTTTAAATTCACCGCAACTGCGACATTCCAATTGATCGCGTTCCAGAAAAAGGCACTCGTAAGATGATTAAAATGGCCATTAATTTACGGGAATTAAACCTTAAATTCCTCACATTTGTCCTAAAAATTAATGACAATGAGATTTAAAAATCATGTTATATTGTGAATTCTTGTGTGAATGTTATTTGGACACTTAGGCTATTTAAATATGTTCATCTTTTCTTAAGAAATTGGTAGATGTTTAGATCTAGTAATTGAATTTTGTAATTAGCTACAATTGGGCAACTAACTAAGTATATGCTTTAATTTCAGGTCATCCAAGTAAGATTGTTTCATATTTGTTTCAGAATACTTCAATCTATAATAACTGAAAATTTCTTTCAGTTCTCTTCATTGTTAAGAAAGTTATGGGCTTTTGACTGTCCTTGATCACAGCTTTTGTGTTAAGTCAATGGAAAAGCAATATGGAACAAGATGTTAATTTCCGAGTATGAAAAGGACCATAACATTTTTAATAGTGAAGATATGAAAGTGAATTAGGTGTCAAATTAAACTTCTTTTTATGCTTTATCTGATGGGATAAATTGTAGACATGATTTTTTAAATCTCAAAATTTTGTAACATTGGTACCTATTCTCCTGCCTTCTCCCCTGACACCCGTACTAATCAAGAATCTATCTATCTCTGCCTTAAATATATCCACTGACTTGGCCTCCACGGCTTTCTGTAGCAAATAATTCCACAGATTCACCACCCTCTGGCTAAATAAATTCTTCCTCATCTCCTTTGTAAAAGAACATCCTTTAATTCTGAGGCTATGACCTCTAGTCCTAGATTTTCCCACTGCTGAAAACATCCTCTACACATTCACTCTATCCAAGACAGGAACTTGCTAAAATAGATTGGATCAGGTTGTCTGCAGGCAAAGGAATATCTAGCAAGTTGAATACTTTCAAAAATGTGATGACAAGAGTTCAAGTCATCCATATTCTGGTTAGGGTGAAAGGCAAGGGAGGCTGGTGTAAGGCAGCTAGGATGAGAAGAGAAATTGAGGCCCTGGTCAGTAAAAAGGAGGCATGGGACAGGTGTAGGCAGCTAGGATCAAGTGTTTCCTTGGAAGAGTTTTGGGAACTGAGAAGGGGCAAAAAGAAGACAGGAGATAGCCCTGGTAGATAATATTAAGGAAAGCCCCAAGAGACTTTATTAGTACATTTAGCAAAATAGGGTATCTAGATAGAGAATAGGGCCCCTCAGAAACCAAAGAGGTCACTTCAATGAGTGTTTCTCCTCTGTTTTTACCATGGTGAGGGACATGAAGACTGGGGAACTTGAGACGGTTAATGGAGATGTCTTGAGGACAGTTGGTATATTGGTCTTGGTGGTGCTGGACAGCCTAAGGCATATGAATCTCCTCGCCCTGATCAGATATATCCGGGGACACTGAGGGAGGTTGCAAAGGAAATTGCAGGAGCCCTAGCTGAGATCAACATTTGATATACTGTAGGTGAAGTGTCAGAAAAATGAAAGGTGGCTAATGTTGTGCCTCTATTTAAGAAGGACTACAGGGAAAGGCTAGTGAGCATAACACCCGTGGTCTGCAAGTTACCAAAGAGAATTCTGAGGAACTTTTGTATTATTGCACCGATCGGAACAAAACTTATTTGACTTGCAGCAGAGGAGAATGGTGAGTAAGGTGGCGAAAAATCGTAGCGCTATGCGGGATCGCTTTTGCGCAAATGTAATTACAATTCAGCCAGGAAGTGGTCAAGATGAGAATTTTAGTAATATATAGATAGATGGGCCAAATGTGGGAAGGTGGTACTAGCAACTAAGAAGATCCATCTGGGTCTTCGTAGTTGACATAGAACAGTTGAGCTGAAGGACCTGTTTCTGTGCTTTTTTTAGTTTTTTAGTTTTAGAGATACAGCACAGAAACAGGCCCTTCAGCCCACTGGGTCCGTGCACATTAATGCTACCCTACACCCACTAGGGACAATGTTTACATTTACCAAGCCAATTAACCTACAAGCCTGTACGTCTTTGGAGTGTGGGAGGAAACCAAAGATCTCAGAGAAAACCCACGCTGGTCACAGGGAGAACGTACAAACTCCGTACAGACAGCATCTGTAATTGGGATTGAACCCGTGTCTCCGGCCCTGCATTCGTTGTAAGGCAGCAACTCCACTGCTGCACCACCGTGACTACCCTAAGACTCTATGACTCTATGGCATCCATGAATGCTCAACGGATACTGACGTGATCATGTATCGAGTGGAGTAGGAAATTCTCAAGTTTGATCCCTGAAGATGACATGGTTGAACTCAAAAAGAAAAATGGTTAAGATCTTGGACCTGTAAAAAGCACGCTCTTTCCACCTTTCGGTATTGAAATATGTCAGAAAAATTAATGTTTACTTTCGATCGTGGAAAACAGGATAAGATTTATTTGCAATACCAAGGTAGAAGCAGGAGAAACAGTCATATGTTTCCATGCATAACTGCAATCTTTTAATAAATTCCAACTTCCAAAGTGTAAAGAAAGATGAAAAGATGCTCATCAAAGAACATGGTATTTGAAATCTAATATTAAAAAGACTTAATAGGAATCTGAGGGGTAACATTTTCACACAAAGGGTGGTGGATGTTTGGAACAAGCTTCTTCTTCTTATCGAGTCCACATACAAGATTAGAAGTTGTTCAGCCAGAGCTGAACACTCTTCTCGTCATCTGCTCAATGGTGTCTGTCTTGCGCTTCTTGTGCTTCTTGTGCATGGTGGTGGAAAGATTGATGGAAACACGGCCGCGACGTGAACACTCTTTCCTTGACCCCAGGAACAAGCTGCCAGATGAGATAGTTGAGGCAGGGACTATCCCAATGTTTAAGGAACAGTTAGACAGGTACATGGATAACACAGGTTTGGAGGGATAAGGGCCAAATGTGGGCAGGTGGGACTAGTGTAGCTGGGTCATTGTTGGCTGGTGTGGGCAAGTTGGGCCGAAGGGCCTGTTTCCTCGCTGTATCACTCTATAACTTTAAAAATATTTTCACAAAAGGCTACAATCTTTCATTCTTCTATTTTGCTTTTTTTCAAACCGGAGTTACTAAGAACACATATGGCTATCGATTAAATTATGAAAGGGGTCAGATTTTACAAGTGGGCTCTTTGAATTTAAAGGTAAAATTTCTTCCTAAAGTCATCATTCTTCATGCTATTGATTGCAAGCTAATCTTCTCGACCATGTTGAGTTGTGAAGTGTAATTGAAATGAGAGAAATAGGAGGATTCCATGGCTTACTTCTTTGGTTTTCCTCCTGTGTAAAACTTGCAGACTTTATTAAGAAATCTTGGTGAATTTACAGAAAATATTTGGACTCTTGTAAGTAGGTTTAATTCAATGTGTTTCTATTATTAAAGTGACACGTATTTCAAGTTTGATAAAATCTTATTGATTTTGCTCAGATTATCTGATTTCATAATATGCATTTTCTCTGCAATACCATTCGTGGACTAAAACATTTTATATTTGCAGGATCATGTAATAATTTTCTGTCTGAAGGTTACATTACCTTTTTTTAATATGCCCAAATATTTCTATCAAAAATCTCCAGTAAGTTTTGCTCTGAAACGGTACAATACATTTGATTTGAAAATACTAATAGAAGAACAAAAATAATATATTTTGTGTTCGGGGTTATGTGGAGAAGGCAGAAGAATGGGGTGAAGAGGGAAAGATAGATAAGAAAATGGACACATGGAAAATGCTGGAGTAACTCAGCGGGACAGGCAGCATCTCTGGATAGAAGGAATGGGTGACGTTTCGGGTTGAGACCTTTCTTTAAATCAGCCATGATTGAATGGTGGAGTAGACTTGATGGGCCGAATAGCCTAATTCTGCACCTATCACTTAAGAACTTATGAGCTTATATTTTCACCCAAAATTGTTGCGCTTTCGTGTACCGTTTTGGTGTAAATTAGGGCATGACTTACATGCAGACAGACAGATATGCAGACTCACAAACAAACAAGATGAGAGTTTTAGCAATATATAGAGATGGTCTACTTTAGTCCATACATTGCTGTAACACTCAACCATATTTTTGAACCATGGTACATCTTGATTCCACTGTCCTCTGATTCATCTAACAAACTGTTGCCTATATCTTAATTGGTATCAAGTCTTCTTTGCTGCCACCTATGTGGTTATTGACCTGTGCCCATTGTTCTATGTGTGGTCTCTTATACATTAGTGAGGCCAAACGTAGACTGAGCGATAATTTCACTGAACTCCTTCGCTCATTCCGCCTGGGCCTACCAGATCTTCCGGTTGCCAAACATTTTAATTACCCTTCCCATTCCCACATTTACCTTTCTGTCCTGGGTCTCCTCCACTTGCAGAGTGAGGCCAAATGCAAATTGGAGAACAGCATTTCATATTTTGCTTGGGCAGCTTACAACCCAGTGGTATGAATATTGATTTCTCTAACTTCAAGTAACCCTTGCATCCCCTCTCTCTCTTCACCCCTCCCCCACCCGTCACACCAGCTTCAAAGTCGTCTTGTTGAGCCTCATTGTCTGTAACTCATTCTCACCTAACACACAGCTGACAATATCCTGTTTCCTTTATCATCGTTACTTTTTTTCATACCTTTCATTCATTTGTTTTATATCTCTCTATGTCACCATCTATATCTCTCGTTTCCCTTTCCCCTGACTCTCAGTCTGAAGAAGGGTCTCGACCTGAAACGTCACCCATTCCTTCTCTCCAAAGATGCTGCCGGACCCGCTGAGTAACTCCAGCATTTTGTGTCTGTCTTTGACCTCTATTGGCATTGGCCCAGCATATTATGTCTCTCTGAGCATGGAATATGTTATTTTCGCTGGGTCATTGTGTGCATGCTTATGTTGTCACCCCACTGGATATCAGAGACATATAGTGTGGCTGCTTTCCACTTTTTTAACAATTCCACAGATCCTGAGTTACAAACTCAACATGCAAATAATTTGTAGAAATGAAGAACTGCAGAAGATATTTACAAAGAATGCTTCCTGGATTAGACGTCAATAGCTCTAAGGAGAGGTTGGACAAGCTGATAGAAGAAGGGGAATTATGAGAGACATTGATAACCTTTCATAATGTTTTTCTCAAATGTCAAAGACGACATAGCCTTTAAGGTAAAAGTGGCAAAGTTTAAATGAGATTAGACCACACGGGAGGCCTGGTCCCACAATGCAAGCTGTTCTCCTTATTCCAGCACTCACCCATAGCCGACAACTGCTCATTTTGCCTTATTCAGCCTCCCTCTTTTTTAAACTTAAAAAACATGAAATAATAAGTTATTGGATGAGTTGAAAAAGGTTGGGAAGATTACGGAGAGTCTGCATGTCAAGCAGGACACCCTCAAACTTCTGCAGGTGCACAGTACAGAACATGCTGACCAGTTGCATCGTGGCTTGGTTCAGCTACTTGAGCACCCAGGAGCGGAAAAGACTGCAAAAAGACATAAACACTGCCCAGTCCATCATCGGCTCTGACCTCCCTACCATCGAGGGGATCTATCGCAGTCGCTGCCTCAAAAAGGTTGCCAGCATCATCAAGGATCCACACCATCCTGGCCATTCCCTCATCTCCCCGCTGCCTTCAGGTAGAAGGTACAGGAGCCTGAAATCCGCAACATCCAGGTTCAGGAATGGATACTTCCCCACAGCCATCAGGCTATTAAACTCCACTCAAACAAACTCTTGCAGACTCAATTAGCACGGCTTGTTTTCTCAGCCCCGCCTCCGGGGTTTTATTCTCCAGCAGGTGCGGGTGCAGGAAGGGGCATTACCTTCATGGTGATGTCAGACGAGACCAATCTGCTGATCTCATGATTTTTTTTAAACCTTCATAACTTTTCTCATATATCACCGATCGGAAATAAATTTGGTGTCTTGGATTAGATGAGAACGGTGAGTAAGGTGGTGGAAAATCCTAGCGATATAGGGTAGCGTTTTTGCGCAAATGTAATTACAATGCAGACCGGAAGTGGTCAATATTTGAGTTTTAGTAATAAGGTAGGTAGGTAGGTAGGTAGGTAGGTAGGTAGGTAGGTAGGTAGGTAGGTAGGTAGGTAGGTAGGTAGGTAATATTATTTGCTATATTCTGGCTCACTTACCTTCATATTTCATCTTCTCTACCCGTATTGCCTTTTTAGTTACCTTCGGTTCCTTTTTAAAAGCTTCTTAATCCTCTAGCTTCCCACTAATCTTTGCAAAATTATATGCCTTCTCTTTTAGTTTTATATTGTCTTTGACTTCTCTTGTCAACCATGGTCACTGCATTCTCCCCTTAGAATCTTTCTTCCTCTTTGGGATGAAAAGATCCTGCATCTTCCAAATTATTCCTAGAAACTCCTGCCATGTGTTTCCTGCTACGCTTTTTTCCAATCAACTTCAACCAGCTCCTCCCTCATGCCTCTGTAGTCACCTTTGCTTTACAGTAATACCGACACATTCGATTTCATCTTCTCCTTCTCAAACTGCAGGTTGAATTTTATCATATTATGGTCACTATCTGCTTGGGGCTCCTTTACCTTAAGCTTTCCAATCAAATCTGTGTTGTTACATAGTACCACATAGTTCCCTCATCTACAAGCTGCTCAAAGAAGCTATCTCGTAGGCACTCTCTAAGTTCCTTCTCTTGGGATTGAGTACCAACAAAGTCAACCTGTATATAGTAATCCCTCATGACCACTGTATCATTGCCTTTCCTACATGCCAATAGTATCTCCTGATGTAATTTGTACCTTACTTCCTGGCTACTGTTCGGAAGCCTATAAATATCCATCAGTCTTTTTATCCTTGCAGTTTCTTAGGTTGACAATAATTTTGCAATTTCTAATCCTATGTCACCCATTGTTAAGGGCTGAACTTCATTCCTTGCCATCAGAGCTACCCCACCTCCTTTGCCCACCAGTCTGTCTTTTAAATAGGAAGTGTAACCTTGGGTATTCAGCTCCCAGCTCTGATCCTCTTTCAGCTACGTCTCTGTGGTGGCCAAAACATTCTACTTACCAATTTCTAAGTGCGCTATTAGCCCATCCACTTTGTTCCGTATACTGCGTGCATTCAAATATACTGTAACACCTTTCGTTCGGTATTCACCACTCCTCTTTACACATTGGTCTCAATTTTGCCTGACGTAGACGCTTATACTTTCTAAAACTTCCTATCCTATTACTTCTGGAGATTCTACCAAGCAACTGTAGAGACCATATTATTGTACGGGCATGAGGCATGGACACTCACTCCAGCACTGTCCAAGTCTCTCGAAGGTACCTACATCCGAATGCTCAGAAAAATTCAAAATGTTAGTTGGAGGGACCACATTACCAACGCCCAGCTCTATAGAGAGATTCCATCTCTGACCGAGAAGATCAGGAGGAGAAGGATGAGGCTCGCTGGTTTGCCAGGACCCTGGCCCCAGCTGGGATCAAGTGGAGTCTGTTCCTTCTGAACAGCTCCCTCCTTCCAAAAATTCACATCCACCTCGTCCACACATTCAACTCCTTAATCTTCTCGATCCTCTGCCAATTTGTTCATGGCTCAGTTAGAAATCCAGAGATTATTACCTTTTTGATTCTGCTTTTCAGTTTTGTCCCTCGTTGCTTAAATTCCCTTAACACAACCACTTTCCTTGTTCTACCTACGTCACTGGTACCCACGTGCACGGCGACCGGATCTTTCCCTCCCACTCCAAATTCCTCTGCAGCTCAGTCGAGATGTCCCGGGCCAAGTTAATCTTACTCAAGTGGGTAGGAACGATAGTAGACAATAATGGGACAAAGACTGAATCTGGTGACCAAATTTGAAGTGTTTGTGTGGACCAAATCTAAGCGAGTGTGCAAAGAAATCTAGGTGAGTGTGACACCTTCTTTGAGTTTGATTCCAAAACCAAACACTCAAAAGGTTGATTCAGCACCAATTCTTGTAATATCTGATTCATAAAGAGTTAGTAAATTAAGTTGGTCATTCTTCCTTAGATATGTATATTTCACTCAAAAGATAGGGAGAGCAGTTTGCAAGAAAATCCTACTTTCTCTGTATCTGCGTTTATACTCTGATCCTACTGGATTACAGAACCATGTGGTGCTCCTACTGCTCAATAATGTAAGAGCTTCACAGATATTCACTTTGCCTCAAGAGCTTAGAGGTTTAACTTGCACATGGAGTTTTATTGTTAAGATTGCATAAAAACTATATTTTGTGTATATTTGCTGCATCTCAATGTATTTATCAAGTCATAACACAATAATGCCAAAAGGATTAAAATTATCAGTCGGTTCATATCCTTCCAGAATCAGATTAGTTTATTTTCATATATTCCCTGCTGCAATGAAAACCCTTGTTCACATGCGGCACAACGGCAGTGTTGCTGCCTTACAGAGCCAAAGACCCGCTTTCGACACTGACTACTGGTGCTGTCTGCACAGAGTTTGCACGTTCTCCCCGTGACCGCGTGGATTTTCTATGAGATCTTCGGTTTCCTTCCACATTCCAAAGATGTACAGGTTTGTAGGTCAATTGGCTTGGTATAAATGTAAAATTGTCCCCAGTGTGTGCATAGGATAGTGTTAATGTGTAGGGATTGCTGGTCAGAATGGACATGGTAGGCCGAAGGGCCTGTTTCAATGCTGTATCACTAAACATGAAGCTCACAGGGTAAACAGTATACATACAGTAGTGATAAATACAATAGTAAATACACCAACAAGTGCGGAACGATTCTTTGGTGTTGTGCAAAATCTAAGCAGTACCAAAGAGTACAATAATGGAATAACCAAACTAAGTAGAGTTAAGTGTATGAGCGTGTGGCAGTATCACCGGAATGGTATCAGGAGTGGAATAACAGAGGGAAAGAGGCTGTTCTTAAGTTTGGACATTCGAGCTTTCAAACTCCTGTATCCTCTCCCAGAAGTTAGAAGAAAGAGAAGGGAATGGTCAGAGTGAAAGGCATCCTTGGCAATACTACCAGACTTTCTTATGCAACACACTGTGAAGATGGACTTGATGTATGGAAGTGATGAGCCCAAGATGGACTGCACTCTCAGCAGATTCAGGCATTCAAGAGCAGAGCAGTTGCCATAGCAGGCTGAGATGTATTCTTTCAGAAAACAACCTGTACCGCATCTGAAGAGAATTGGAATTGATATTAGTTTATTATTGGCACATGTTCCAAGAGACAATGAAAAGCTTAGTTTGCATGCTATCAAGTCAAATCACACTGCACATGAGTACAGTCAAACCATTCACAAATTCAAAGGAGGGGTGCAAGGAGAAAAATCCCAGATGCAGAATATAGAGTTAGAGTATAGCATTACAGTATTACAGTGACAGAGGAAAAAGTTCACAGTCTGCCATGAGGTGGGTTGGAAGATCGGGAAAATACCCGAGAAAATGGGGCAGTCTGCTCAGTAGTCTGATAACTGTGTGGAAGAAGCTGTTCGTGAATCTGGTGGTACATTTTTTCAAGCTTCTGTATGGGAGTGGGAAGAAGATACTTATCGGGCAGGGAGAGAACAAGATCAAAAAGGCAATTCTCCCAGGACAAGGTTTATCCCATTGCTCTCTGGTTTAGCTTAGTTTAGAGATACAGCGTGGAAACAGGCCCTTCAGCCCACCAAGTCCGCGTTGACCAGCGATCCCCGCACACTAACACTATCCTACATACACTAGGGACAATTTACACTTACACCAAGCCAATTAACCTACAAACCTGCACGTCTTTGGAGTGTGGGAGGAAACTGGAGCACCCTGAGAAAACCCACGCAGTTCACGGGGAGAACATACAAACTTCACACAGACCTCACCCGTGGTTAGAATCAAACCCGGGTCTCTGGCGCTGTGAGGCAGCAACTCTACCACTGTGCCTGCGATGTCCCCAAATGAGTAATAATTGGCTGCAATATTTGTGGCAGTGGTGCAGCGGTGGAGCTGCTGCCTTACATTGCCAGAGACCCGGGTTTGATCGTGACTATGGGTGCTGTATGTAGGTATGTTACAAAACATACCTTGAGCAGCGCTGCAGTTCTGCCGCTTCCCGTGTGCGCGACTTTGGCACCTTTCAGAGGGGGGCGGGCTTAAAGTGCCTTTTTTCTTCAGACTGGGAAAGTTGATCAATGTCGGGCGATTTCGTTGCGGAAGAAAAATCGTTCGGAAATTTCATTAATGAAGGTATTTTTAAATTACGCCAGATTATTTATTATCTAGAGTAATTTAAAAATCACCTTCAAAAGCCGTGAGCGCCGATAACGGGAAGGATTTTGCGTAGGGGAGAAAAAAAGGTAAATAGTTTATTTTTATATTAAAAGTTGTTTTTTATGGAGGCTTTAATAATATTTTCATGTTGCGAAATGGGGTCCAAAAAAAATGTATGAACCGGCTGTATTTTTCCTCACGACTTCACAGCAAACCGCAACGTTCCAATCCACCGCATTCCACTAAAGCCCACCCGCTAGTTGATTTAAATGGCCATTCATTTACAGGCATTAAACAGTAAATTCCTTCCATTTGGCCCAGAAATTCATGAAAATTAGATTTAAAAATTATGTTACATTGTGGATTATTGTGTGAATGTCATTTGGACACTTAGGCAATTTTAAAAAAGTTTATCTTTTCTTAAGAAATGGATAAATGTTTAGATCTACTCATTGAATTTTGTAATTAGCTACAATTAGATAACTAACTAATTATATGCTTTAATTTCAGGTCATCCAAGTAAGATTGTTTCATATTTGTTTCAGAATGCTTCAATCTATAATAACTGGAAATTTCATTGGGCTCTTAATTTTTAACAAAGTTATGGGCTTTTAACGATTCTAGATCACAGCTTTTGAGTTAAGTCATTTGAAAGGCAATGGGGAACAAGATGCTAATTTCCAAATATGAAAATGGTCATAACTTTCTTAATACTGAAGATATGAAAGTGAATTAGGTGTCAAATTAAACTTATTTTTATGCTTTATCTGATAGGATAAATTGCAGACTTGATTTTTAAAATCTCAAAATTTTGTAACATTGCTACTGTATGTATGGAATTTGTACGTTCTCCCTGTAACCGCATGGGTTTTCTCCGGCAGCTTTGGTTTCCTCCCACATTCTAAAGACATGCAGGTTTGCAGGTTAATTGGCTTCTGTAAATTGTCCCTAGCATGTGCGATAGAGCTAGTGTACGGGCGATCGTTGGTTGGTATGGATTCGGTGGACCGAAGGGCCTGTTTCAACACACTATCTCTAAAACTAAAACGAAAGTGCCAATGACCAGAGTTCCTCATGGACATGCTAAATCTTCTCAAGAAATTAAATATGCTGATGCGCTTTCTTGATCACCGCATCATTGTGAAGGGACCAGGTTAAGTTGCTGGTGATAGACTGGATAGAGTGCTGGAGTCATTCAGCGGGTCAGGCAGCATCTCTGGAGAAAAAGGAAGGGTGGCGTTTCGGGTTGGGATCCTTCTTCAGACTGAAAAGGAGAAGGAACATATGGATGCTGTTACAAGTAAAAATATCACGTTTACTCTTGTCTTGACTCTAGAATCTGTTGATTATCTCTACAGCAGCTCTGATAAAAACATGATTGGGTTCACTCCCTCACTTCCTTAGGTGAACAACCAACTCTTTTGGCTTATCAATGGTAAGGGGCAGGTTATTATCCTGACACCATGATGCTAGGTTCCCCATCTCTTTCCTCTTTTGTCTGATCATTGATGTATTTCTGGCCAACAAACAGTGGTATCCTTAACGAACCTAAAGATGGAGTTGATGTTGTATTTGGCCCCAGTCATGAGCACATGAGGAGTAGAACATGGGGCTGAGCACACTACTCTGAAGAACAACAGTGTTGAGGGTGAGGAGGGAGAAAATCTTATGACCAATGCTAAGCAACGGATGTTGCGGCTGGAGGTGACAAATCAAAGATCAAAGTGTGTAGGAATGGGTTTACTTGGTACCATAGTGTTGAAGGTTGAGCCATCGTCAATGTATAACAGTGACCACTGTTACAGTTACTAATGAGACCACACCTGGAGTATTGTGTGCAGTTTTGGTCCCCAGATTTGAGGAAGGACATTCTTGCTATTGAGGGAGTGCAGCGTAGGTTCACCAGGTTAATTCCCGGGATGACGGGACTGTCATATGCTGAGAGAATCAAGCGGCTGGGCTTGTATACTCTGGAATTTAGAAGCATGAGAGGGGATCTTATTGAAACATATAATATTATTAAGGGATTGGACATGCTAGAGGCATGAAACATATTCCCTATGTTGGGGGAGTCCTGAACCAGGGGCCACAGTTTAAGAATAAGGAGTAGGCCATTTAGAACAGAGATGAGGAAAACCTTTTTTACCCAGAGAGTTGTGAATCTGTGGCATTCTCTGCCTTACAAGGCAGTGGAGGCCAATTCACTGGATGCTTTCAATAGACAATAGGTGCAGGAGTAGGCCATTTGGCCCTTCAAGCCAGCACTGTCATTCAATGTGATCATGGCTGATCATCCCTAATCAGTACACTGTCCCTGCCTTCTCCCCATATCGCCTGACTCCGCTATCTTTAAGAGCCCTATCTAGGTATCTCTTGAAAGTATCCAGAGAATCGGCCTCCACCGCCCTCTGAGGCAGAGAATTCCACAGACTCACAACTCTCTGTGAGAAAAAGTGATTCCTCGTCTCCGATCTAAACAGCTTACCCCTTATTCTTAAACTTTGGCCCCTGGTTCTGGACTCCCCCTACATCGGGAACATGTTTCCTGCCTCAAGTGTGCCCAAACCCTTAAAAATCTTATATGTTTCAATAAGATCCACTCTCATCCTTCAAATCTCCAGAGTATACAAGCCCAACTGCTCCATTCTCTCAACATGTGACAGTCCCGCCATCCCAGGAATTAACGTTGTAAACCAGCGCTGTACTCTCTCAATAGCAAGAACATCCTTCCTCAAATTAGGGGACCAAAGCCAAAGATACTAGAGGAGCAAGATAGACCATTTGACGAAAAAGCCGCAGTACGCTCATGGGCTCAAGAGAGAGTTAGATAGAGCTCTAAAAGATAACTGAGTCACGGGATATGGTGAGAAGGCAGGAATGGGGTACTGAACGTGGATGATCAGCCATGATCACAGTGAATGGTGGTGTTGGCTCGAAGGGCCGAACGGCCTACTCCTGTACCTTTTGTGTATTGTCTATTGATGTATTGTGAAGGAGAGGGACTGCATGTAGTGCAAGAGAGATTATATCCTCTGTTGACATATTCTTCCTATATGCAAGGACTCTAGATACTCCAGAAAACTGGACAGATGTGGGCCATAACCAGTTTTTAAAAGTACTTCATCATAATTTATCTTGGGAGATACTGTGCAGTAGTCATTGAGGCAGGTCTTTTTTTGGCAGGGGGAGGAGAGGGGGACAAGAATGATGAAGGTTTGTTTGAAGCAGAGGGGAAACAGAAGACCGTTGAAGTGAGATATCGGGACAGTTGATTGGAGCATGATTTAAAAAAACATGAGCTCCCCCTTCCGATTTCTGTAACCTCTTCGAAGTCTTTAAGTTGTCGAAAACTTCTGTGGTCGTCCAATATACTTTGCCATGTAACGCTGCCCCACAAGTGTCACTTATGGTCAACTATCAACACAGGAGCAGCACAAGGCTGTGTGCTGAGCCACCTGCTCTACTCACTGCATAGCCATGGCGGTGTAGCCATATACAGTTCCAATGGCATTTTCAATTTGCCAACTATACTATCATTGTTGGAAAAATACTGCGAATGACAAGTCAGTGTGATAGAGGGAGAGTGAAAATCTGACGCTAGTTCCACTTGGGTAGAGAAAAATGCTGGAGAAACTCAGCGGGTGAGGCAGCAGCTATGGAGCGAAGGAAATAGGCAACGTTTCGGGTCAAAACCCTTCAAGACTGATGTGAGGTTGGGATGGGGAAGAAAGGAAGAGGTGGAGCCAGTGGGCTGAGGGAGAACTGAGAAGGAGAGGAGAAAGTAGGGACTACCTGAAATTAGCGAAGTCAATGTTCATACCACTGGGGTGCAAACTGGCCAAGTGAAATATGAGATGCTGCTCCTCCAATTTACGGTGGGCCTCACTCTGGCCATGGAGGAGGCCCAGGACAAAAAGATCGGATTCGTAATGGGAGGGGGTTGAAGTGCTGAGCCACCGGGAGATCAGGTAGGTTATTGTGAACTGAACGGAGGTGTTCCGTGAAGCGATCGCCAAGCCTACGCTTGGTCTCACCGATGTAGAGCAGCTGACATCTAGAGCAGCGGATGCAATAGATGAGGTTGGAGACGGTGCAGGTGAACCTCTGCCGCACCTGGAAAGACTGCTTGGGTCCTTGAATGGAGTCAAGGGTGGAGGTAAAGCGACAAGTGTAGCATTTCTTGCGGTTGCAAGGGAAAGTGCCCAGAGAGGGGGTGGTACGGGTGGAAAGGGATGAATTGACCAGGGAGTTCCGGAGGGAGCGGTCTCTGCGGAAAGCAGACAGGGGAGGAGATGGGAAGATGTGGCAAGTGGTGGGAACACATAGAACATAGAAACATAGAAATTAGGTGCAGGAATAGGCCATTCGGCCCTTCGAGCCTGCACCGCCATTCAATATGATCATGGCTGATCATCCAACTCAGTATCCCGTACCTGCCTTCTCTCCATACCCTCTGATCCCCTTAGCCACAAGGGCCACATCTAACTCCCTCTTAAATATAGCCAATGAACTGGCCTCAACTACCCTCTGTGGCAGAGAGTTCCAGAGACCCACCACTCTCTGTGTGAAAAAATTCCTTCTCATCTCAGTCCTAAAGGATTTCCCCCTTATCCTTAAGCTGTGACCCCTTGTCCTGGACCTCCCCAACATCGGGAACAATCTTCCTGCATCTAGCCTGTCCAACCCCTTAAGAATCTTGTAAGTTTCTATAAGATCCCCTCTCAATCTCCTAAATTCTAGAGAGTATAAACCGAGTCTATGCAGTCTTTGTTCATAAGACAGTCCTGACATCCCAGGAATCAGTCTGGTGAACCTTCGCTGCACTCCCTCTATGGCAATAATGTCCTTCCTCAGATTTGGAGACCAGAACTGTACGCAATACTCCAGGTGTGGCCTCACCAAGACCCTATACAACTGAAGTAGAACCTCCCTGCTCCTATACTCAAATCCCTTTGCTATGAAAGCTAACATACCATTGGCTTTCTTCACTGCCTGCTGTACCTGCATGCCTACTTTCAATGACTGGTGTACCATGACACCCAGGTTGCGCTGCATCTCCCCTTTTCCTAATCGGCCACCATTTAGATAGTAGTCGGTTTTCCTATTTTTGCCACCAAAGTGGATAACACGTTGGAGGTGGCAAAAATGTTGGAGGATTATTTGTTGTATGTGACGGCTAGTAGGGTGGAAGGTGAGGACAAGGGGGATTCGGCCCTTGATGCAAGAGGGGGGATGGGGAGTGAGAGCAGGTCACGGGGTATAGAAGAGACCCTGGTGAGAGCATCATCTTTAGTAGAAGAGGGGAACCCCCCCGTTCTCTGAAAAATGAGGACATCTCCAAAGCCCTGGTGTGGAACACCTCATCCTGGGTTCACTTCTGAGTGCTAGTTCCACTTACCCGTGTTTGGGCCATATCCCTCTAAACCTGGTTGACACTGACCACACCAATAAAAGAATTTATAGGAGACACTGCATCAAAAGCGCAACCAATATCAAAGACCCACCACCCTAACCTGCTCTCATTTCACTACTATCAATGGTCTCCAAACTGTGACCACAGGGTTCAAGTATAGCTTCGTCTTAACAACTATCAGGCTCTTGAACACTACACAACACTAAACTAAAAGACTATGGGGGGGTTTTTAGACTGGTATTGTGGCTATTAGTTTATTATTATTTTCTATTACGTATAATCTGTGTGTATTGCCTTTACAGGCCTGATATGCTATAGTAAGAATTTCATTGTTCTGTTGTCGGTACTTATGATAATTAAGCACTCTTGAGTATTGACTATTTATGTTTCTAAGCTTTAGAATTTCTTCTGTAAATATTGATCTCCTCCTACCCATCTGTAAATCTTTAAAAACCTATTTATTAGACCAAATTTGCTGCCTGCTATCCCCTTTATCAAATTTTGTTGACAAGACTGTGTGAAATCCCTTAGGATATTTCACTAAGTTATAGTGTAGAAATATTGTAAACAACAGGTTCCAGATATGTGATACAAATGTATGAATGTGATATCTAGTTATATCGAGTTTTGTTTTCTTTAAAATATGCATTGCTTTATTTTTCTTTTGCACGGTTTTTGCAGTTTGGTGCAAGTAATGTGTTGATCAAATTATTAATTTCCAAAAATACATCAATATATGAAATCTGCGAATACATTTGAGTATTTGGAAAGTCAACAAATTGTATTTCTTGTATGTAGCACATGACTCATTGCACTTCGTTTTAGCATATGCTTAACAAAAGGCATTTTTGTATAAATAATTTAATAACAATTCGACTTCCAAGTTACCTTCATCAACAGACTTCCTTTAAGTACAGACGTTTTCTCAAACTGTATCTCTTTAATTGTCTATCATAGTGGGGCTGTAGATGTTGATGCCAGGTTACTACTGTAAATAATGTATGATTAAAAATGGTGAAGCTTCAAATTGCATTGAAATTGTTGCTTTTTAAAACATGCTATTTAAGAAAAATACATTATTTTAAGCATATCTTTTAAGCTCTTTTTTTAAAAGAACGTACTGCCATAGCAATCAATTTTACTTCCGCGCTGCAACATGAAGTCCACAACAAACCATAATGTGGATGTTTGAAGAAATTAGTTTCCTCCCTCCGAAAAAAATACAGCTCGCCAGTTATTTATTTATTTATGTTTAAATTATGTTTCAAAATTGCGTAGCCTATCGCCTTATTTAAAATGTTGTATATAAAAGTGTCCACGAGCACATTGATTAGCAATGAAATGTCTTTCCTTTGCACCGTTGCCTCTTTTGATCGAATATCAGATCAACCAGGATTTGCAACTAACCTTCCGGCACCACTGAACCGAACTGACGCTGGGAGACATAAAGATCAAGAAGACTTTATTTCACACAAAATGTCGCTGAATCACTATGATAAACTTCAAATTTATTTCCGATGGGGGTTTATTTTGCAAACGTCGAAATTATTTGATTGCAAATTGAGCAAGGGAGAACAAAAGGGACATATCTTTTACCCCAGGCTGACGTCAGTTTGATTTTACTGACAACTATTGATGCGTCTGAAGCAATTGCAAGCAACTCCCTTTCATTAGGTAAATGAAAAAGACTATTAGGATCTGACTGAAAACTTCTGAAATTGCTTACAGTGTCAGCGTCAACTAATTGGAAATAAACAGCGTAAAACATTTTTGGATTAAAAAGAACGATTTTTCAAATTTGTTTTCAATGTAAAAAGACCTCCAGAGGGAGTGTAGAGGAACAGCAAATAGGCACTGAGCAGAGCAGAGAATGCTTCAACCTAGGAATGTTGTTCATTACACTGAAGGAAAGGACACATTAGAGAAAATAGTCCCTGCTATTTTTGCAAGATTTTTCTTAATCCTCTTTCTCAGTCCTGAGTTGCCACATCAGTCTGGGATGGGTGGTTTTGGGATGAATATGTTTTTGCTTGCAGAGTTTTGATTTGGACGTCGGCTGATGTGTAAAAGTTAATAGCGTAAGGATCTTGTGATCCTGTGATTATGTCTACCTCTGAGGCTGGAGAGAAATAGATTGAACCCGGGGCAGGGAGAGAGCAAAGAACTGGAGTGGAGCATTCTGGCACACGCAATGTAAAAGGAAAGGTGGAAAACAAAACAACGTAAGAAATACACACAAATTTAGTGTTTCTGAACAACATTTTAATAACAACGTATGCAACAAGTATTGGAATTAATGGAAATGTATCTGATATTAAAAACTGATAAGGGGTATGCAGATAATTCAATTTTACTATAGAATAATGCACGTTAATCATTAAACTGATGTTTTCGAATTTGGAAACCAAGTTTAAAGTTAAGGTTAATCATGCACGTTTGACTTGATTGTTAGCCGAAGCTTTTGACTCGGACGAATTCGGTTGAATTTTTTTTTCACAGACAATAAATTGAAAAAATATATAATGGGAGAGCACAAACAAAAACGGACGAGAAATAATTGATATTGTTATTCCAGACAATGGGACAAATATTTTTTCAAAAATATGAAAAATGCAATGAGCTCTGATTGATAATTATAGATAAAGACGGTCTGTACTAATTTAACAGTAGAATTTTAATGTTGCATGATTTAGTTGAAATAGGAATCAACATTCTGGTGAGTTAATGAAAGTTGGGATGTTGTTTTTAAAGGTTAATAAGTTTAAATTGCACATTGTATGGTGAACGAGGGAAGTACGCTCCAGCCCGTGTTTTCGAGTTGATGTGCAATAATAAGAGGAATGGATAATAGTTGTTGGGAGTCCTCATGCCATGCTGGGCCAGAGGCTCAGCTAGACATGTATTTGCCCATATCCGGGTTAGAGAGGAAAGGAAAGTTTGATTTTTAAAACAGATTTGGAGAAAGTTTGCTATCTGTTTAACCAAAAAGAGGAAGAGGAAAACAGAATGTAATATATTATAATAATCACCCATGCAACAAAAGAGAGCTTGAGCCTCCCCCTCCCTCCTCCCTTCCTTAACTCTTGTTTTCAATCTGCAGGACGACGAGTTTTCCCCCCCTTTTTAATAATATTTAATGATCGGGTGTAAAAGGAAGGGAAGAAACAGACGTGTCTGTGTGTGTGTCTCTCTCTCTCCCTCCTCTCTCCGCCTAATTCTCTCTCTCTCACACAGAGATGATCATGGCCGCTCAAGTAGCAGCAGCTCCGGCCAACAGTAACGGCGGCGGCGGTAGCAGCAGCAGCCCTGGCAGCCGCGACCCCGACACCATCAACAACAGTAAGCCGGCGGCTCCCACTCCGGCTGCGGGAGGAGATTCCAGCGGTGGTGGCGGCGGCGGCAGCTTGAACCTCAACAGCGTTGATCATCATCACCATCCCCGTCACCATCACCACCACCACCACCTTCACCATCTTCACCACCACCCCCTCCAGCAGCAGCAGCAGCAGCAACAGCAGCAGCAGCACCACCACCACGGCGAGCTCAACATGGCCAACTCCTCGGGCCCGGCGAGCAGCAACAACGGTGGTGGTGGTGGTGGTGGCGCAGCTGGGGGCTCGGGGTCCAACCCCAACCTCAACGCGAACCCCGTCCCCGAGCCGGCGCACAAAGAGCCCGCCTCGGCCTCGCCTTCCTCGGCATCCACCGCCTCCTCCTCCTCCTCCTCCTCCTCGGCCGCCAGCGAGGCGGGGATAATCCCCAATCACAAAGTGAAGGCGAGCGGCGCCGAGTTGCTGCTCGCCCCCCATCACCAAGGAGAAGGGAGCGGCGGCGGCGCGGACACTCAACATGGAGGCGGCGGCAAAGACAACAGCCTCTTAGCCGCCGACGGTCAGGGCAACGGCGGCAGCAAGGCAGACGACGAGCTGCTCAAAATGGGCGACCAGAGGTACGAGCACCCGGCGGCGGGACCCAACAACCAGACGGGCGTCGCCGATTATAATTACTACCGAGCGGGGCCGGCGACGGCGGCAGGAGCAGGCCCCGGGCCCGGCCCTTACTTCGATCAACATGGCGGACAACAAAGCCCCGGGCTCGGTGTTCACCCTTCCACTAACCTGGAGTTGAGCGCCAGCCCGCTGCACAACTCGCACGACGGCTATTCCAACAACTACAATCACTACTCGGGCTACAGGCCACCCTACGGCAGCCCCGGCTACGGCATGATCAGCTCGCCCAGGGCGAACAGTATGGGCGGCGGTGGGCACCACCACCATCATCACTCCGGCAAACAGCAGCAGCAGCAGCCGCCGCCGCCGCAGCAACAGCAGCAGCAACAGCCGCCCTTGGCCGGGGCCTTCCAGCGCTACTCGGGCCAGAGCCAGCACTCCGGAGCTACGCCAACCCTCAACCAGCTCCTGACCTCCCCCAGCCCCATGAGGGGATACGGCTTCTCGGACTACAGCAACCCCGGCGCCTCGCAGGCCTCTCTCAAAGGGAGCGACATGGGCTCTCAGTACGGAGTAGGCAGCAGCCAAGCCTGGGGTGGTGGTGGTGGCGGCGGCGGCGGAGCGTCAACTGGACAAGTCCGCAGCCATCCGGCTATGAGTCCCGGTAGCACGGCTCAGGTTCTGGGCAGGACGCAGGTAAACGTGGCCTTGGTGTGAGTGTGAATGTCGGCGTTGATAGAGGACATGGGAAGAGCTGCTAGTTAGGGACAAGGGCCTCCCGCTCTTCGCCGGGGAGTTATTTCCACCCTGCCCCGCGTTTTAATGCAACCTTTTCGGTGCATCCTCCTTATTCTCGCCCCTCATTCCCCATCCAATGCTAATTGTGAGCTGGCGGAGTGCATTCCCGTCGTAAATCTATTTAAAACAAACCATTTAATTTTTCTCTTATTATTTCAAACAGCTGTCTTTTTTTTGTTGTTGACCCCACCCTTTTCTCTGTGTGTCTGTGTGCGGTATTTTTGCCCTCCAGACTGCTCAGGTTGATTCTGGTTCGTGCTGTGTGAAAACTGGCAGCTTCATTCAGTTTTCGCACTCGAGTCTCTTCACAACTTATTTTGCAAGGTTTGCAATTTGAATTGTGGAGGTAAAAGGCCTGGAATCGAGTCTCCAGACAGCTGCCTCCGAGTTGACATCTAATCTGATTGGCTCTCACACTCACCACTGGGCATTTATCAGTGCTGATGTAAATACAAGTTGTTCAGTGCTACAATCACAAATCCACAGCCAGCACCTTCCCCATTGCAAATTCACCAGCGATCCACACACCATTTGGATAGTTGAAGACACGATTAAAAAAAAAACCCTCCTGCATTTCTGATATATATTTTAAATAAATGGTACTATGTTTCAGTGATAACAGTAAACCTTGTACTTAAATTTAAATAGCTGTTATCAGAAATTGTAATTACCAGAACAAAAAATAATTTGTTTAAAATAAAGCTGTTGAAAAAATATTTATAACTTCCCGCAATAAACAACAGCTTGTGCAAATTTAGTAAAATCAAGTGTTAATTATAAACATTAGTAATTTTATGTAACAGCCATAGATTGTTCCGTATGTTTCAAAGCCTGTTCTTCATAATCGGATATCAATGGTTATTAGGCTTATTTTACCTTGATTTAAGTAAATTAGAACACTTTAACAATATGAAAATATACATGGATTTATTTATTTAATACAAATACAGATATTTTGTACCAGTTACATCCAAACATTATAGTATAAATATTGCCAAATGTTGCATGTAGATATTTATCTATTGCAAGTATGATTATAAATTTAGTTTTTTTAATTCCAAATCTATCACAGCAGTCGAGTGCAATTAGTTTTCATTTGTTTCGTATTTTCTTCGATATTTTCTAACTACCCGTTTTCTCAATTGTGCTGATTGAACCCAAACGGACATGAGTGTCAAACTTTATTCCTGCTGCATATTGTTTAGAACAGTTTGTAACTTGTGAGCCTCATGTGAGTTCAATCTACAATGAAAAGGAGCTGAAAAGCATTGAGCATTCAGTAGTTTGTGACGACTTTCTCAATAATTGATAGACTTGCAAACATCTGTGGGTTTTAGTTTTTTTAAGTATAATGTTTGAGGCAGGTATTAAATAATTCTATTGCCTGTAGTACCATTCCCAACATGGTTCCTTCTTCCTAGGTGAAAGGAGACAAATGGATTTTAAAACATTTTAAAGTTCATATTTGCTCTCAAAGTGTTTTTCCAGTGTTCAACATCAGGCAGTCAATCAAGTTGTTTTGTGGTTGACAGAATTCTTGTAGTGGAGTGATGTACCTGCCATTACACATGTATGTGAAAGATGTTTTAAAACTTCAAACATTTTTCTCCAAATATACATGTTAATCATTTATTCGCATACCCCTGGGATCTTGCTAAAATTAAATTCTGATTTTTTTTTTGTTGTTGCATGGGAGAGGGGATTTTATTCACAAATCAAAAAGGGGGTGCTAAATCATGCTTTCTGCTATGATTCACTTAATCAAGTATGTCAGGAAACATTTAAAAGTACAGCACCTTAATTGTGATTTTTTATTTAAATGGTGAACTAGGTAGCAAGGGAGAATCTATTTGCAGGATGTTTTGGGAGTTGGGTCATTTCTAATCAGTTACATAACAAAGGTTGCAAGTTTGTTGCTTTTCAGTTTGTTCAGAATCAATTGGAATAACATGTCCCTAGTTCATGAGCTCTGTATTTTAAGACAGAACACGTGTCATTATCACAAACCCAAATGAAACAGACATTTCAAAGTATTGAATGAAATTGCTTCATAACTGGTATCTGAAATAACATTAAATTTTGGTATGCATTTAAGGGGGGATATTTTAATAATATTGGCTTGCCTCATGAATTATAACTATAATAATACTAGGTATAATATCTGGTAAAATTGATATCAATTGTAAATTTCTCACCTGAATTGGATAAGATATCGAATTTAGTTTCTGGAATATAACAATTAGATACTTCTTGTCATATTCTGCTGTCTCTTGTGACAACACACAAACATTTTTGAAGGCCTGTCTTTTTTCTTCTTTGTGTTCTATCAATGTTTATACCCTGAAACAGATTAGGGGAAAACTGGATATCTTTGTAGTCTTCTTCCATAGCTGGCCACTAGGAGGTGTGTGAGAAAGGCATAGGATGACTGACCTTTTGGTTAGGCTGTTAAGATTCTAGTCTTTATGCCCATGTAGGTATAATAAAGATTGTGTGTGCGTGGCGAGGATTTTTGGGGGACAAGAAACATAATTCGTGGTACATAATTCTATGATAGTCTTGGAATTCCAATAGGTTGAGCTGTTGTGGCCTACAACTTTATATCTACATTTAAGAGGTGCAAGAGAACGTCTTTTTCCCCCCGCACATGTTAAAAGAGCAGGAAATATTTAGCAGGTCAGTTAGCAATTATGGGGTAAGAAACGGTCAATATTTCAGGGCGACTGATGATTAAATGCGTTTAAAGCTACAAAAAGGGGGGTGGTCAGAAAGCTGAAGGTGGTAAAAGTAGAGCTCTTACTGAGACACAAGGAACTGCAGTTGGTGGAATCTTCTAAAATTCTTCATACCCAACTTGGGTAGCATACTATCCAACAGTATGAATAATGAATTTTTCAATGTGAAGTAATTCCCACAACCTGTTTCACTTTCATGTGTGCACTCCCCCCCCCCCCCCCCCCTCCTCCCCTGGGTGCTCTGACTTCTCCTACCTGTCCCCTTTCACCTTTTACATTTCACTCCACTTCCCTCTATCTGATACACTTTTGTTCCCTTTCCCCCTCTAAACGTTGTCACTTACTACACCCATCTGCCATTCAAGTCCTCTGTCCACCTATCACTTGCCAGGCTTTGTGCCACCCCAACCCTGTCTTTTCCAGCTTTCTTCCCCCCCCCCCCCACTACAATCAGCCTGAAGAAGAGTCCTGACTCTCAATCAATGCTGCTCAGAACATACATGTGACAATAAACTAACCTTGAAATCAGTGAACTTGTATAGGATGAGGCTGTTGCATCGGAAACCTCATTAGGATCAGAAGGGATAATACAAGGAAGTGATAGGGTCTGATGTAAACTAAGGAGAAGGAAGATTGGGATCAGTTTTAAGATTTAAGAATTATGTTTGTGATCATTAACACTTGAAATAAAGAGAAAACATATTTAGGGACATTTCCATTGGTGACGTGGAGCTTTGGTTGGGGCACTCTTGAAGGCATTTTGGGCTTTTGCAGATGGTGTGGTCAAATCTACTAAAGTGACATTATGATTGCAAGTCCTGTGTTTCAAGATGGAACTTCACATCCAGGGCTCTCTCACTAAAGAATGGAGAATATAGAACCTAGATTACTTTATCATAAGAGCAGCTCTATCGGATCAATGTGTCCTTGTTCGTTCTATTGCTTGATGAGCTGTCTGAGATGGTGATCAGAGAGAAAATGTCCCTTTAGCTTAGCAAGCAGGTTTCAAATGATCATTATCTGCTAAACTTTAAGCATTTGGAAGTAATCAAAAGATTACATCCCAGCAATAATTTTGGGGTACTGTCACTAAGCTCATTTTATAATACTAGCTGCCAATTTAATGGTGGAGGGGGAAAAAATAATCTTGCACTAATTCTTGTCACAAGACAAGGTTCTGGAATATTTTTCAATTTACTGAAGTGGCACTGTGATATAAAGGAGTTATCGGTAGGTTGGCTAGCTCATGGAGGTGGGTTGGTCAGCTCATGTTCATTAAGACAAAACAAAACTGCACCCGTTTCCTTGTAAATAAAAAAGGAATAAAAAGTAACTTTAAATATAGAACATATCATTTGTTTTATTCTTCTGGCATTCTTGTTTAAAAAATTATCTTGTGCAAGTTTGGTAAGGCTAAAAGAACCAATAAATTTTGAGAACAGTAAGCATGAACTGCTCGACATGCATTTTAATTTAATGATCTGGTTCAAAGTGATGTTACTGTTTTCCTAATCCCCCAAAAGATCCGTTGGAGGAAAACGCCAGTGTTTTAATATTTTACTAGACCAAGTGCAGACCCGTTGGGTCTGTTCCCCCAACTTGTGGTTGCGGGGGAGGGAGGTCTGGTTGCTCATGCTATGTGGATGTTGTAACACTGGGCATCTGCTTTCTGAAAGCTAGTGTGTATTTCTGACCCATGTTTCTCCTTGACCAAAGTAAAATACTTTTAAGAGAGTATTCCATTCTCATATTAACATGTCTTAACTTCTCAAGGTTGTATAATTTTTTGTTGTGCAAAATAAAGCTCACCTGATGTCCCATTTGACAATATAATTCCACCTTGGGATTTTATTTGTTTTGATCAAGATAATCAACACAAGATTCCGTGGTCTTTTAATTTTTGCAAAGTTGAACTTTGTCAGATTTGGTCAGTACTGTTGACACCATTTGCTTCAACTGGTGGTGTGCTAATAAACATGTCTGAATTGTATTTGGATATCTCTTCTAGGTGAGGTAATAATAGATATAAATTAGGGCGATTTATGAAGCTCATACGGTGAACTGAACATTAAATTAAATGATGAACTTGAATATATTAAATGTGAGGATAGTTATTTGTATAGCATAAGAATAGTTGCTTGTAAGGGAATTTAACTTGTAAGCTGGAGCCTTTTAAAACCATGGAAACAAACTAAAATATTCTTGGTCAGATACCTCGTTAATGAAATCATTAACTTATAAATGGTTGGCTTTCATGGAGAAAGCAGTATTTGTATTACTGTGCCAATACAATTGTTTAATTCCCCAAAATATATCTGGTAGGTAGATGGTTATGAAATGGGACATTGCCACCAGTCTCTGAAGTGGCTTTGATTTCATACAGGTGAAAAATGTGAGAAGTGTTGCTGATTCTGATTGGTTTAACTCATTTGTTTTCCTCACCCACTGTGTGGAAATAAAACACAGCTAAAAATAAATAAGGATAAAACATTTACCAGGGAAGAATATTTCACAGAACATTTGCTGTTCATTTTGACCTTTTAGTCTATTGGAAGATAAGGGCATCTGTAACATGTGTATCCATCCCTAAGTGATGAGCCAGTGTCTTAAATCACTGTAGTCTGTGATTTAAGGATACTCCTGCGCAATGTTTAGGTAATACTATGGGTAAGCGATTCCAGAATTTTGATTGAGTGATATGAGGAACACTCATCTATTTCTAAGTCATTATGGTAGATAATTTGGTAGGGCACTGGGTTAGCTCTTTCACGCACCTGCTACCTGTTCATTCTAGCCTCTTAAGTGATTGCAGATTTAGGTAAAGCCATCATAAAAACCATGACATGCTGCTGCAATATATATTGTTGATGGTACATTATATTAACTATAATTGCAGCTGCTGGATGCAATTTGTTTTATGGTGATGGATGAGGTGGTGTTCAAGAGGGTACTTTGCTCTGAGTTGCCTTGAGTTTATTAAGCAAATGGAATTGCATTTAATTGGGCAAGTGGAGAGAATTGTGACCTTCTTGATGTGTTCTTGGTAGAACGCTTTGGGGGAGACAGGAAGTGCTTTGCTGGCCATTATACTCTGTTGTTTTGCAGCAACAAGAACTTGTTGCTGCAAAACAGTAAACCCTCATTTTAACGGACCCGTTTCTAACAGATTTCAATTGGAGTGGACGGACCTGCCGACCCACTCCCGCTCGCACCGCCAAACAAGCCCGGCTGCTGACGCTACCACCAGCTTGCCAGGGGCGCCAGCGAGTCCTTCAAGGTCTGGTTGATGTGGCTGTTACTGCAGATCACCTGGTAACCTCTGGGGGCAGCGCTTTCTTCAGGGCAACGGCAGGATGTGCTCAGTCGCCGTTTCTTGGTGTTGGCCATCGCTCTGTCCACTCGGCCTCTCTAGCTGCCCCCCACCCCTCCTCCAATGCCTCCTTCTTCCCTGGAGTTGCCAACATACTCCACCTTGGAAGCGGGGAGTGGACTAAGCAACGGCCAAGAGGAAGAAGGGGTAGCTGTTGAGGGGTGAGGCAGCCTCTATGACCAAGCACGTCCTGAAGAAAGCACTGACGGTCAGGACTACAGTGTGAGCTGCAACAACAGCCATGACAACTGGTGAAGAAGGGTTTGTTGGTGCAGACCAGCGACATTGGCGCCTAGCTTTAATGTGAAATCAATCTAGATTGGTTAGTGTTGCAGTCTCTCACTTGGGTTTTTCCAGAACAGCTATGCCTCATAACACCAGGGCCAGGGTGGTATCCATAACCTTTACATCATCCGGTATGCTCAACAATATCTTTGTAACATGGAATAGATTGGCTGAAGACTAGCCAAGTTTGATTGGTCTGGCGTGGATTTATTCCTTGCAGTTCAGGAGGCTGAGGGGTGATCTTATAATGGTGTATAAAACCTGAGGGGAATTGAAAAGATGAAATCAGTCATTTTCCCAGTGTAGGATAATCAAGAACTAAAGGGCATAGGTTTAAGGTGATATGTACCGGATGGACAACGTTTTCCATACAGAAGGTGTGGGTTTATGGAACAATCCGTCTGAGAAAGTCGTTGAGTAACTCAGTGGGTCAGACAGCATATCTGGAGAATATGGACAGGTGATGTCTTGGGTCAGAACCCATCAGAGTTCAACTATTCTGTTGTTTAACCCGCTGAGTTACTCAGAACTTTGTGTCTGTCTTTAAACCCGTATCTGCAGTTTCTTGTATATCCTAAAATTTGAAAAAAACATTTTGCCAGGTACATGGATAGGAAACGTTTAGTGGGGAATGGGCTAAATGCGGGCAACTAGGACCAGTTGAGATGTGCCATCTTGATTGGCATGGTCGTGGTTTTCTGTGACTTGCTGTTGTGCATGGTTAGGAGTATGTAGTTATAGAGTCAAAGAATGATACAGAGTGGAAATAGGCCCTTCAGCCCAACTTGCCCACACCGGCCAATGTGTCCCAGCTGCTCTAGTCCCACATTTGGTCCATAATTTCGAAATTATTTCCAAGTATTTCCAAATCAATGGATCCAGTCACTAGAATACATATGCTGAAAATAATTCTGTTAATGGACATTAGATATAACTGGGTTGAAAAAAGAAAGTGGTCGAGGTCTAAGATCTCAAGCAGCAATCCTTTTCACGATTCTTTATAGTGGCCATTTATGTTTGTTCTGCTTATTACTTTGCTTTGCTGATTGATTGATTTAATTGAGATTAATTCTTGTTTATGACTTTTGACATAAAATGTAATGAGTAAATAAATAGGGATCTTTAATCCATTTCAGTTTATTTTACTTCCAAAAAATTCAAATGCCTTGCTTATTTGTGAATTGTTGAATGTGCTAAATTGGTTCATTATTAGACTGGAGTTTTCAGGTGGAACTGGCAATTTTTCGTGTGTTGCCACTAAGGTTAGGGTTCTCTTGCACATACTCAAAATCCTGACCTAGGAAGTAAAAAACATGTATGTGTGTGTGTATATATATATATATATATATATTCTTCATTAGCAGTTACGAAGCAAAGTAACCAAATCTCGTTGCACTTACGTGTAATGACAAAATATATTATTATTTGCAGCTTCTTCGTATCAAGTCCACATCACAAGATTAGAAATTGTTCAGTCAGAGCTGAACACACTTCTCAGAATCTGCATACAATGGCGTCTTGCGTTTCGTGTTTCTTGTGCGCAGTGGTAGAAAGATTGGTTTTGAGTTAATTTAAACGTTCAAAGTTTGTTTTTTCTGGATGTTGGACACCTTCTGAAACAACTTGTTTGTATATGGTTTGACAGTTGACAAAGCCAGAATATCTTAGTCTACTGTCAGTGTATTTCCTTGTGGGAAAGAATCTCTTTCTTTCTCCCCCCCCCCACCCCCCACCACTTTCACTTGCCCTGCCACCACCTTGACATGATGCAGAGCCATGCTACACAAGAACTGGGTTGCTATTTTGCAGGAAGTTAATGGTGATTCTGCAAATGTGAAATCCATTTGGCCACTCAGATGAGCAGTAAATGCTGACAAAGTTATGAGCCACCATGTTTTGAGGGTGTGCCATTGTGATGAATGCCAATGGAATAATATTTTAATGGCATGTTTCTATTGATGCTGTTTAATTTTCACTTTATACATTTAGAATGTGCAGATTAGAGCTTAAAATATATATGTATGAGTTGCAGGTTGAAAATATTTTGTCTTGTTTTCAGGGACCTAAATTTCTGGCATTCCCTTTCTTTGATTTTAGCTCTCTAATTGCCATTTTTTACTTTTAAAATTTAGAATGTGCAGATTGGGGCTTAAAAATATAATTGTATCAGACACAGATGAAAAATATTTTTATCTTGTGTTTTCTGGTACCTAAATTTTTGGCATCTCCTTGTCTTTAATTTTAGCTCTCTCTAATTGAAGATACTGAATCTTCCTTTGGTGCCAGCAGGTGAGGTTGCCTATTTATTATGTGACCTTAGTGGGCACTAATGGCCTATTCTGTCACAAAAACAGCATTTTAGATTGAATTAATTAATGATGATCAAGTACGATTGGATCCCATTTGATCTTTTTTTTAAGTTTGGGAGGGGGATGTGGGTTGGGCAAAATCTTCCCGTTAAGTTAATAGAATGGAGATTTTCAAGTTGAAAATACTTGATACTTCTGATCAGTCTGAAGAAGGGTCTCGACCTGCTACGTCACCTATTCCTTCTCTTCAGCGATGCTGCCTGTTCTGCTGAGTTACTCTAGCATTTTGTGTCTATCTTTAATACTTAAGCTAAGTTTTATTTCATAGCAGTTGACTGCATTGACAACTGCTTTGAGTGCCATATTAGATCTGCCTGACATTATTGACATGAACTGGATTTAATATTAATTGAATTATGATTTTTGTTGGTAATGGCTTGGATCCACTTGTTATGGATAATTGTAGTTAATACAAAGGATGTGATTTTAGAAATTGTTATTTAATGTACTGTAATTTTTCATATACCATGTAGAGATGGAGAAAACCTCATTATGTTTATTGGACATAGTATTATGGTTATTACAACTTTCTATGCATATATAAAATGGGTAGTGGGGCAGGCTGTTCTATATGGATTTCAAAACATTGACCATAGTAAGGTGGCAGAAAAGTAAATAGACCTACACATGAATATTTAATTCATCCAATTGTCCAAAGAGCTTTGTATCCATTAAGTGTTGTTTGTGTTTTAATATTTGTGATGTGGGAACTTTTTGATGTTTTTGTGATCATCTGAAAAAATGGTATGTTTGACAAAGGAGCAATGGACAAAGTGGACCTCAATGGTCCAGTGTAGTTTTTATGGTCAGCTCTCAAGAATGGGGCTTGAAACAAAGATTACTAACGGAGTCATAACCAATGCCATAGCGTTTCTGGTGATATTTCCATGGTTCCCTCCTTCCACTCTCCCATGACTGCTTTCAAGCCACATTGCAGTCAACAAAATTGATGTTAATGATTATTATTATTATGGAGGTAGCTTATTTTAATATCTCCTTTTCCAGTGTGGTACATTAAAGTGGTGGAGTTGGCTTTGTGAATGCAAGTAATTTTCATGTTCTGTTATCAGCTAACTGGAGATGTGTTTGGAATAACCGAGTAAGTTGGTTTTGTATTTTTAGTTGTGTTTAAATAGAATATATCATGGAACTTTATTTGATAACTAATGCAGCGAGCATGTGAGGTTCATTTGTCTTTTGGATTCAAACCATTCGCTTAATATTCTGCGCTTTAGTGTTGATTTCTGGGTCGCAAATTAAGTACTGGCTTGTTTTAAAACTTAGAAATGTGTCAAATGTTACGGATGCAGGTTGAACAAGTCATATCTTGAATTATTAATCATCCCACTGTTTGGAATGATAGTATGGTAATGATAGATGTTAAAAATATTTTTTAAGAAAAGGGGGCATGGGAACTGATGTTTTTTTAAGTGGATTATTGCATCATGTTTTGCCAGGGATTACATTTCTTATTGCATTTTGCCCTGGTTGTGTGTGTGTGTGCGCAACAAATGAAATTTGGAGATGATTAAAGTATTGTGATTAATATTTTCCTCTGGGGAATTAGTAAAAAAGCTTAAGGCACATTTATTAACAAGATTTGACTGAGAAATTTTTGATTCCTACTGAATTATATTGCTTTATTTATGAAGTTATTTTCCAAAATAATGTCTTAACTAAATTTGGTGTGTTTGCAAACAGATAAATTCCAAGCAAACTTCTCACAATGTGGTCTGTGTCGTTGATTATCTGGCTCCAGTTTTTATAATTGAGACTTGTGGTGTGTTCCTGCTCATTTAATTCTATTCAAATTAGTTAAATCAAAGAAACCCGTTTAACATAAGACACATATGTATATTTAGCTTAAATAAATAAAGTTAGAAAAGTTTTTTTTGATGTTCAGTCATCTTTTACTACTCAAAATGGAGGCATTTAGTGGGTTACTATTATATCCCAATGTAGTGTAATCAAAGGTGGGAGAAGTGACAGTAATGGCATTTCTGAACTTTGGAGATCTCTGATATGACAGACTTTTTCTCAAATTTTAAATTTGCGTTTGGTAAGATGTCACAAATATTATGTGCAGCTTTCTCACTTATTCAAGTTTCAATGTTGTGTACATGTCATCACCTGTTTAGAACTTGTCAGAGTTCTGCTAGGAGATGGTCCAAAAAACACATTTTAATAAGATGCAGCAGTTAATTTGTATTTATTATGTGAAACAGAAATAGTTTGTCTTGTGTTTCAGTGAGCTTGCAGGATCAGTTTTCTTTTTTGTTATATTATTTAAATTGCCAAAATGTAATTTGGATGAAGGAAGATAAAAATTGCTCCTGAAGTTTGAATTGTAACCTGTTCTTGGCTTTTAATTTTTCAAAGTGGGTGTTTGTGTTTGATTAAAATATTCTGGCTGCATCAACCGTTGTTTTAAACTTCGCGTAAAAGAAATTGAAAATCTATTTCTTTAGATCAATAGACCAAATATCTTGAGGTAAATATAGCTGAAGTTTTAAGTGTTTTGAAAGTTGTTGCTATGTGGATTTTGAGATGCATCTCAAACGTGGATTAATAGCCCAGCATGTTTCAGTATTGGTACAGGAACAGTTGAAAATGCAATAACGCCTAATATAATTTTAAATCTTTACCCAATTAATGGATACTGTTTTAAAAAACAGTTTGTAATATATTCAGACCTTTTCTATTTTCTCTAATGTGTACCATTGTAATGTAATATTTGTATGATGCATCGGTGATTAATTCTGTAGAATTGAGGCTTGCATTGAATATTTAATTTGTTGCTAAAGTGTTTCAGAATCAATATAAATGACAGAATTTACGTATAGCGTGATGAGAATGAATCTGTTACCAATGTTTGGTGTCTGGAAGTCATAACATTTAATGCAGGATTTTTTATCATAGATTTCATATGCTATGTGATCATTGGCAGAATATTGCACCTTGTGTGAGCTGCCTCACTTTTTTTTCCTCTCTACTTTATAAAGTGGAACAGAATTAATAAACTAACATAGCTGTATTAACTTTCATTTCCAAGGTGATAATTTAGAAAGTGTATGATGACATCTGCGAAGCAGTCTCATTCTGATCAATAGACCCTACCTTGCATATTGTCTTTATAAAGTGCGAGGTGATTTAGCAATATTTAAACCATCATATTTATTATTATTGTGATGTATGATGTATTTGCATTTGAACTTGTGTCCATGTTGCCGGTTTTAATGTGATGACCATAATCTAAAACAAATAATATTTGTATTCTTAGTGCCCATTTTGGGGATAGTCTGGGTCTTAAATTATATTAACAGAAGCACATTGTGGTGGATTTTTGTATTAAATGAACAGGCAATGAATACTGCGTTCAACCAATTGTCAATCAGATCTCACTAGATTTAGATTTTTTTTCCTCAAGATAACATCTTTTTGTATTTGCAGAATTTGTCATTTTAATGAAAACTTGTATCAGCCAATAATTGTCTCTATAATTGTTAGTAATTTGTTCTGTGAATTTGCTCAGAAAGGGCACAGTTGTGTACCAGGTGAACAGTAAGAAACATGGGTTGCGAGATTATTCCTGATTTGAATCTCGTGGTCAGCTGTGTTGCTGTATTTTCTTTTTGTTGCCAGAAGCTATCTATTGCTTTTCAGCAGTCTCTCATTGGGCACTAATCCAAGATGTTTAAGACAACCCCCTATGTGAGCTGTTCCAAATTTAACCTCTTTCACTGAAGTGCCATGACCTTCACATATGTAGATTAGCCATGTGCTCTTTGAATTGAAACTTGCCTCGGGAAGAAAAGGCTTTTTACTTGTGAGAATTGACAGGCATTCATCTCTGACCTGGGGAGAAAGTGAAGAAAAGGAGATTAGGACTGACTGGAAAGTGGAATTGAGTGAGCAGATTCACTGGCACCACTTTATTTTAACCCTAGATGTTCCTTAGTTTGCATAAAAAACAATTCTAGTTTATTTGTGATTACTTTGGGTAAAGCAGGGGTAAATTAATTAAATGCCTTTTCTGGTTCCATATGTCCTTTAAAGCATAATGTTTCCTCCACTCCAAAACATTGTTATTATGCTGGTACTGTGCCATGAATCTGGTACCTTATGGCAGTGCTTGGTCATTATTCTTGAGTTAGAGTCTTTTGACTACCAAACAAAGTGTACCCGCTGGGATACCCGTTTATGCTTTTACTATATGCATGTGATTTGGTACTGATTAGGAACTTGGCTCACTTTGTCTGCACTTGGAACCCCCTGGTTGAGACACTATAAGTGCGGTGTTCAAATTGGTTGATTTTGCAGAGTAAGGAAATCCTGTTGGCATTCTCTGAATTATATGACGTCGTTAGATATGTTACAGTGTTATGTGATTTTCGTATTAGGAAAAAAATGTAGAAAGCTATATTGAAATGTCTTTTCCATTGTCCATTTGTAACATTTGCTGGACAGCCTCTTTCAAGATCAGTGGACAACCTATTTAAAATTCGTTGATATATAAGTTATGATTTATTAAATCATTACAAACATCCTTTATGCTAAAATGTTAAATTAGGATTTTTTTTGTGCAAATTTTCTAAATGCACAATCCGGGTAGGGGAGTTGAGAATCACAGGGCATCGGTTTAAGGTGAGGGGAAAAAAATTTGCAACCTTTTTACACTAAGGGTGGTAGATATAAGGTGATAGGTAAACATTTGGTTTGATTTTGGCTTTTGAATGCTAAGGTAGAAGTAAATTAAGGAAATTAAAATACATATTTTGAATGCTACAGTAAAATAATTTTGGATACTCATTAATGGCTCCAGTTTTTTTTGAATAGTTGTGCCACAGGAAGGCCCAAATGTCTGAGACTAATTGATTTGAATTAATAGACTTTTTTGTGGCATCTACAAATTTGGAAATCGTTTCAGTTTAGTAACAGAGTTTTTAAGGATATTCAGTAGTAGCTCATGTTTTGTGCAACACCAGTCCAAGTTGGAAATCTATATTAAGTAAACCAGTAGCCCATGAACAGCCTCCTGGGGACCTCTGCTGAACACATCATTCTCATAAACAATCTTTTACTATTACTTGTTACACAGCCAACTTCCTATCCATGCTGCTGCAGCCTTCATTCATTTCATGGAGTTCAATTGTGATGACAGGCTATTTATATGCTACCTTACCCATTCATTGCCTTTGGAAGTCCATTTATACAACAGTTTCTTTATTGACCCCGACTGATTCTACTGCATCAAGACTGGTTAGTTGGGTAAGACCTGTAAGAAATTCATATGCTTCAATGAGATAGATTCTCATTTTAAACTCGGACTATCTAATCTTTCGTGCCATACCGTCCATGCTAGGAATCCATCTGGTGAACCTTTGCACATCCTCTATCGAGTGTAAATCTTTCCACAGGTGGGTAAAATGTATCTTCATATTTGATCTTAATAAAAATTTGGAGCATGAAGTCTGTACTCTTGCATTCATGCTTTTGCAAAAAGAGCCCATCAGATCAGTCTGAAGAATGGTCCCAATCTGAAACGTTGACAATCCATTCCCTCCACAGATGCTGACCGACCCGCTGAGTTCCTCCCGCACTTTATTTTTTGCTCACGATTCCAGCATGTGCATAACACTGCTAGTTGCTATTGCACCTGCCTATTGAGTTACAGTGATTGGAGTACAAGGATAACTAGATTCTTCAGGAAACTGATATCTTTCAATCTTATTATTTGGAAAAAAAAATTCCACCTCTTCATTTTCTATCAAGATGATGACCTTGGTTTTTCCCACAGACGCATGAGAAACTTCACAAGAAACTTGATGGCAGAATCTTGAGCAAACAAAACACACTGCTGGTGGAACTCAGCTGATCAGGCAGCATCTGTGGAGGGGGTGGATAGACATTGCTTCAAGTCTGGATCCTTCTTCAGACTAGAATTGAAATGTCATATATCCAATTCCACCACAGATGCTGCCTGACCCAATTATTCTTCCATCAGTTTTTTGGGAAAATTTCTCCCTTCAGCAAGACCCATCCCATCTGAACCAGATATTTAAACATTTTGTGTGGAAATGTATTTTCCAATATCACCTTTATTCATTTTTACCCGAACAGCAATCTGATAACATTATTCCTCGAAGAAGAATGCATTATGGAACACAAGCACTATAGTAATTGTCTCGTCCAAGATGGAAACAAATTGCTGTACTGAAAGTCCAAATAAGGGTGTCAACCCAAAATGTCACCATTCCTTCCATCCAGAGATGCTGCTTGTCCTGCTGTGTTACTCCAGCATTTCATGCCTTTCTTTGGTGTAAACTAGCATCTGCAGTTACTTCCTACACGTATTGTCTCATCCATATCCTTGTCCTCCATGAGTAAATTTTATTTTAATCTTTCATCCCACTTCTCTTTTATTTACACGCACACAGAATTTAAAAAAATATATATATTTACTATCAGTCTTCCTTGTGTTCTCCATTTACCTCTTATTTTTGTGTCTCTAATCAGCCCAATTGTTGTGTGTATTAACAAAGTGCAGCGCATCTGGTACTCTTTATTTTTTCTGTTGTATTTAACTCTCCAATATGTTTGTTCATCCATGAAAATCTGCCTCTAATTTCCCCAACCATTCTCCTCTGCATGAATGAATGGCCATCCAGTGAAGTTTACATGGGTGGAGCTGAGATGTAAAAAGGGGATGATCACCTTATTGTGAGTGCACATAGTCAATGTGAATTAGAAGAACGAAAATGCTGTGAGATTCCATGTAACTGCAGGACTAATAGAGTTGTCATAGTAGGGGATTTTAACTTTACCAGTATAGACTAGGACTGCCAAAAGTGTCAAGGGCTTTTAATGGGTGGAATTTGTGAAAATGTATTCAGGAACGTCTCCTGTGGCAATATGTAGTTTGCCCTTCAAGGGAGAGGGCACTCTTGAGAAATTGGGACGGGCAAGTGATTGTGTTGTTGGGTGAGTATTTTGGGACTAGCGACCACATTCTATTCGCTTTAAAATAGTTATGGATAAGGACAGGGTTGGCCCACAAGTTAAAGTTGTAAGTTGGGGCACTCTCAATTTTGATGATATGAGACAGTTAATGGGAGATGTCTTGAGGGCAGTCCATATTTTGGTTGAGGGGGGGACTGAATGTCCCAGGGCATGTTGGAGGTTGATAAATTGACTTGGCCAGATGGGATATATTTGAAAATGCCGTAAAAAGCTGGAGAAGAAATTGTGGGTAGGAAGGAAGTGCAGATGCTGGTTTAAACCGAATATAGACACAAAATGCTGGAGTAACTCGATGGGACAGGCAGCATCTCTGGAGAGAAGGAATGGGTGATGTTTCGGGTTGAGACCCTTCAATTTGTGGGAGGCTGGCAGAGATATACGAATTAGACACTGGTGTGGTGCCGGCTAATTAGAGGAGATATACATATAATATGCATTTGGATACATAGGTGCCGATTAGGGAAAGTACATGGGCAATCGAGTCTTACGAATTTGATTGGAATTCTTTAAAGTAGTAACCAAAACGTTGATGAGGGCAAAGCTGTAAACGTTGTCCAGCAAAGCCTTCAAGGTTCCACATGGTAGGCTGCTCTGGAAGGTTACAATGAATGGGATGCAGGGAGATCCAGCTAACTGGATACAGAATTGACTTCCTGGAAGAAATCAGGGGGTGGTCGTGGAAGGATGCTCTTCGGGCTGGTGGCATGTGACTAGTCATGTGCCTCGGGGGTTGGTGATGGGTCCATTATTGTTAGTTTACATCATCGGTGATTTGGATGAGAATGTACAAGACATGATTAGTAATTTTGCAGATGACACTAACATGGTATTGTATTGAAGATGGCTACAAATAATTACAGCAGGATCTTGATCAGCTGAGCAAGTGGGCAAGAGGAATGGTTAATGGAGTTTAACGCAAATATGTGCGAAGAGTTACATTTTGGGAAGTCAAACCAGAGTAGGACCTTCACAGGTACATAGTTTCCTGAAAGTGGTGTCACAAATGGATTGGGTGGTAAAAAAGGCATTTGGTACATTGGCTGTCATCATATAGGGCATTGAATATAGAAGTTGGAAGGTTATGTTGCAGTTGTACAATACGTTGGTAGGGCCATATTTGGAGTACTGTATTCAGTTTTGGTTGTCATGCTATAGGAAGAATATAATAGTTCTGTGGAATTCTCTGCCTCAGAGGGCGGTGGAGGCAGGTTCTCTGGATGCTTTCAACACAGAGCTAGATAGGGCTCTTAAAATTAGCGGAGTCAGGCGATATGGGGAGGAGGCAGGAACGGGGTATTGATTGGGGATGATCAGCCATGATCACATTGAATGGTGGTGCTGGCTCGGGCCGAATGGCCTACTCCTGCACCTATTGTCTATTATCTAATCACGAAAGAGTGCAGAGGATGTACAAGGATGTTGCCAGGATAGCTCAGGGGCTGAGGTATAGGAGGAGCTTGGGTATGCTAGGACTTTATTCCTTGGAGTGCTGGAGGCTGAGGGATGATCTTATGAAGGTGTATAAAATTATGAGGGGAACAGATTGGTTGTATGCCCAGTCTTCTACCTAGGTTAAGGGAATCAAAAACCAGAGCGCATATGTTTAAAGTGAGAGGAGTAAGATTTAATAGGAATCTGAGCAGCAACTTCTTCCAATTCAGGTGGTGTGTAGAAGGAACAAACTTCCAGAGGAAGTAGTTGAGGCAGGTACTATAACAGCATTTAAAATAGATTTGGACAGGTATACGGATAGGAAAGGTTGAGAGGAATATATGCCAAACGTGGGCAACTGTGACTAACTTTGGGGCATCTTGGTCGGCATAGATGAGGGGCAGAAGGGCTTGTTTATATGCTTTATGTCTCTAACTATTAAAGACTTCCCATTGTTAAATTATACTTTTGCCACCAGCTTTGATTTTGAATTATTTGTGCCAGAACACTTCATAAAATGAGTTTATTCTTCTCCAATTAACTCTTTAATTTGGAGTTGTCTCTATACTTTCTCACAGCTATTGTGAACTTTGTAATATGATAACTGTTTTCTGTATGTTTTTCCACTGATATAAAAGAACCTAGCTAATTTTCCAGAATCTTATTGAGCCCCTTGTTCGGCAGGGATAGAAATATGGAAACTAGGTGCAGGGGGAGGCCATTCGGCCCTTTGAGCCAGCACCGCCATTCATTGTGATCATGGCTGATCGTCCCATATCAATAACCCGTGTCTGCCTTCTCCCCATATCCCTTGACTCCACTAGCCCCGGGAGCTCTATCTAACTCTCTCTTAAATCCATATTATTTTAAGAGCATACTCGTGAATGTGTGCAGGAAACTCCTCCCCTGTCTGCCTGTGATGTCTTTGCTCTTCTATGTTTAAGAAAGAACTGCAGTTACTGGAAAAATCGAAAATGCTGGAGAATTCGGCGGGTGAGGCAGCATCTATGGAGCGAAGGAATAGGTGACGTTTCGGGTCGAGACCCTTCTTCAGACTACTTTGCTCTTCTAGCTTATATTCATGCCATTATCATTGTTGGATGGCTTTTGCACATGCCTGGAATTTCCTTGCATATTTACATTTTTATTTTTACATTTCTCGCTAGTTGTCTGTATTTCAGTTTTATGGCAGTGATTCCGTCTGTAGGAGCACTTCAACATCTATGGAGCGAAGGATGTTGGCAACGTTTGGAGTCCAAATCCTTCTTCAGACTGAGGGTGGGGTGGATAGGACGAGGAAAGGATTTACGGTGGTCCTCACTCTGGCCTGGTGGCTCAGCAATTCAACTCCCCATCCCTTTCCGAATCTGACCTTTCTGTCCTGGGCCTCCTACAGTGACAGAGTGAGGACCACTGTAAATTGGAGGAGCAGCACCTCGTATTCCGCTTGGGCAATTTGCACCCCAGCGGTATGAACATTGCCTTCTCTAATTTCAGGTAGTCCCCACTTTCTCCTCCCTTTCTCAGCTCTCCCTCAGCCCACTGGCTCCACCTCTTGCTTTCTTCTTCTCCCCTCCCCCCACACACATCAGTCTGAAGAAGGGTTTGGACCCGATACGTTGCCTATTTCCTTCACTCCATAGGTGCTGCCTCATCTGCTGAGTTTCTCCAGCATTTTTGTTTACCTTATAAACTATAATTGGTAACATTTGCTGTTTGTAACTCTGCATTATTGCTGGAATCATGAATGATGTATTGAATAGCAAGTGATGTCTATAGAAGCCGGATACCAGAAAGAAATGTACTTTTAGATGTGATGTGTGGTGAGTAAGGGAAAATACTGCATTTGTAAAAATTAGCTTGTAGATAGAGAACATGTAAAACTTGAGACTGAGCATGGTATTGATTGATATGCAACAAGTCTCATTTAATATTTTACCATGTGCTATTTTTACCACTAAAGACAAGGCTTTAAAGACCACTAAAAAGCCTTGTTTCAGAAAGTATTTAGCCAGTGACCCGTCTGTCTCCATCTCCCCCCCCCCCCCCCTCTCGCCGCCCACTAATCACAGTGTGACATTTAAGAATTGTAGAATAGTTTAATTTGTCATTTACCGGCTGCAAGCATGGAGGTATGGCTTGATTTCCCATTCTCCTTCAATAAAATAACATCCGGCTTTAGAAATAAACTTATTTATAGTAGAATACTAAAGCACAAACATGGCCATTTGGTTAATTCTGCTATAACATTTCATAAAGATGCCAAATTAGTTCTCTGTTCTTTTTAACTGCCCTGAATTTGTTTTCCAGCTCAATATTGGTATATGCCATCTCCTGTCATCATCTTTTCAGGCCATGCTCTCCATGGTACAATTTACTTGTAATTTTAACCTTTCTCTTTTAACAAATGTCCTTTTTTTTTTACAAATGCTGATCGTTTCATAATGGACTCGATGAACCCTTTTACAATTTTCACCAGGGTTCATTAGTTGCTGACTTTTGAATTAAAAGTCCAGCCCACTTTACTTTTTTATTTGTGGACATCCCTGTGTTTAGATCACTTAACCTACACCAGAAGAAAGACAAAACTTAGAACTGTGTCTTTAATAATGCATGGCCTTACAAAGCCATTGGGGAAGATGTTTTTTCTGTGTTCAAACTCTGAGTGGTTTACACATAAAACGGGTGCATTTGTCCTTGGTTTGCACTAGCTCTGTGTTAGCGTATGCAGCTAGGCTATTCCCTTTCCTTCTCCCCATAACACTTCAAATTTCCATCTCTTGTCATCCATTCCACCACTGGTTGTACCTCCTTGTAGTCCTTTTAAAGCACAGCTGACTATGCTTTGACATTTGTTATCTGCAAATTTCATTTGCATTATTTGCTATTGATAATTCATCCAACTGTTTACAGAACAGGTGAAAGCAAAGTAATTTAGTACAAGATTATTTTTACAAACATTACTGTGCCTTTTCATTAGGCATGCTATGAATTGGCCTATAGAATTTTCAGAATATTTTCATGAAATAACATAAAATTAGAAAGGTTTTTATATTGGTGAAAAAAGATCAAGGTCAAGCAAAGAATATTTTTCTTGAAATATAATATATGCCATGATCTAGTCTACACAAGGCCAGACCATGCGCATTGGCCTACGTCTTTGCTGATCATGATGCCAAATTAAACTAATCCCTTCTACCTTTGTGTGATCCATACCACTTCATTTATTTTGTATGCACCAATCTGAAAGCCTTAATTCCACCATTATCTATAGCAGCACATTCTGAGCACTACCACTCTGTAAATAAACAAAAAAAAATCATTGGACATCTCCCTTTAAACTTACCCCCTCTCACCTTAAAACTATGTTCCCTAGTATTTGATCCAGATGCCTTGGGATATTAGTACTCATTGCACAAATTTCACTATCCTTCATGTTCTTCCTAAATACTGATACAAAATATTTGTTTAGTACCATGAAACATCGTCTGACGCCAAGCATAAATTTCCTTCTTCCTTTTAATGTATGCATAAAATGCATTGGACTGCCCTTTAATTCTACATGCCATGTTTATTTCATGGGCCCCTTTGACCTTCCTAAATCCCTGTTTGAATTCTTGACCTGCTTCCTTTATATTCATCAAAAGCCCTGCCTGATTTCATTTTCCTAAACCTGACATGCTTCCTTTTCCTTTTGACCAAATTGATGCCTCTCTTTGTCTCTTCCTGGAACATGCCAGTCCTGAATGCTGATCAGCTGGTCTTGAAGCACCCCCCATATATTAGATGCCCAATAACTGCTGTTCTCAATGTACCCTCCTAGGTCCTGCCTAATAATGTTACAATTTGCCCTCCCCAATGTTGTACTTTCCCTCGAGGTTCAGATTTATTCTTATTCATAACTATCTTTAAACAAGTGGTCCTAGAAACATAGAAATTAGGTGCAGGAGTAGGCCATTCGAGCCTGCACCGCCATTCAATATGATCACGGCTGATCATCCAACTCAGTATCCCGTACCTGCCTTCTCTCCATACCCTCTGATCCCCTTAGCCACAAGGGCCACATCTAACTCCCTCTTAAATATTGCCAATGAACTGGCCTCAACTACCCTCTGTGGCAGAGAGTTCCAGAGACTCACCACTCTCTGTGTGAAAAAAGTCTTTCTCATCTCTGTCTTAAAGGATTTCCCCCTTATCCTTAAGCTGTGACCCCTTGTACTGGACTTCCCCAACATCGGGAACAATCTTCCTGCATCTAGCCTGTCCAATTTTGTAAGTTTCTATAAGATCCCCTCTCAATCTCCTAAATTCTAGAGAGCATAAGCCGAGCCTATCCAGTCTTTCTTCATAAGACAGTCCTGACATCCCAGGAAAGTCTGGTGAACCTTCTCTGCACTCCCTCTATGGCAATAATGTCCTTCCTCAGATTTGGAGACCAAAATTGTACGCAATTACTCCAGGTCCTGTTCCCAAAAGTCCACACACTGAAATGCCAGTCACCTGGCCCATATGGTCCCTTCTCTCATTGGACACTCCACATACTATTTCATGAAACCTATTTGGATATACCTAACATGTTATACCTCATCTAAGCCTCAACTACCTCCTCTTGTAGCTCGCTCCACATGTCACCCACCCGCTGTGTCGAAAAAGCTGCTCTCTGGTTTCTACTAAATCTTTCCCCATTCGCCTTAAATGTATGTCCTTTGGTTCTTGATTCTCATCGTCTTGGTAAAATACTCTGTTCACCCTATCTTTGTCCCTCATGATCTTAAATACCTCTCTACAATTGCCCTCCACCTCTTGCACTCCAAGGAATACAATCCTAATTTGCCCAACCTCTCCCTTTATTGCGTCTCTCTCAACTTTCTTTTCCTATCCATTCTCCATATCCTTTGATTTTGGTAATAACCATAAGGTTATGGGTCTCTTTTATGAATGCAATCAATGATTTCTCCAGAGTCCTTTTTTTAAATGATACATCATTGCATAACTCATAAATGGTCTACCCATTGTTTTTTGACTTTGAAATTTCCTGATGCAATGGATGCAGTGTGCTCTGTGTCTACCCTGTTCAGCCTTCTAAGAACTTGGCTATTCAATGTTTCTCATTGCTAGAGAATAGAGATCTGACCAGCATTGCCTCTCCTGTTACGACACATCTTCCATCAAAAGAACCTGTCTGTGAATGAGGGTCTTTGTGTACTCTCTCGGTAACAAGTATATCCTTTTTTAGTCAATATTGTACGTGATGCTCCAGATCTGGCCCTATTTAGTTATACTTTAGTTACATCTTTCTTCTTGCGCTCTGATTTTCTTCACTATAACCTCTTTGTGCAAGATGTACAAGGAATGTACAAGCACGAGATGCAAGGAACTGGAAATGCTGGTTTACAAAAAAGGACAGGAAGTGTTGGAGTAATTCGTTGGGTCAGGCAGCATTTCCGAAGAATGCGGATAGGTGACATATCTGGTTGGGACCCTTCTTCAGAGTAGACTGTCTCTTTACCTCTTCACCACTCTAATTCTTCAATTGTTTCATGGCGATAACAAACATGAAAATGTTCTCATTGGAATCCTCGGCCAGATAGTTTAACAAATCTGCTAGGGTGAGTTTGGTCAACTCCTCCCAAAGAGAATCAGTGAACAAGATGAGTTGTTACGGCAGGCTGGCACCACTTTGGTTGTCATTATTAATGTTTTTTTAAATAATCAAATTTTCATTAATTAAACTTCATGGCTGCTAAGATTAGAAAAATAGTTGTTGGCCCCTTTGACCATAATGCTTAGCATTGATTTCTAGAGGTACGTCAGTAAAGGTAAATGCTTGAAATTTATTGTGGTATAAATCTGAGAACAAGTCTGTCTCTGCGTGTGATCTGTTAAATGAGGAAGTTTCGCCATTCCTGTAAGTAATACTCTTCATCTCCATGGGGTGTGCTGTTAGAGTTTTTGCAACTAAAATTCATATTTTTCTCACTTTAAAAAGCAAACTTGAATATGCTGTGATGTATTTTGATGGATTTTTAAATTACAATTAGCTGCTGAACAATAAATTATTTATTTCCTTCCATGACTGAATTCCACCGATTTTTGAATTGATTTTTCTGAGTCCACTTCCCCATACAGTCCCTTCATCTTTTTTGTGTGTTTAGAGATTCCCTGTGATGTATTATTTCCGTTTTTGTCTGATGTCTAGGAATTCAATGCGTTTTCCTGTATGTGGTTTGTGTACTGCTTGTGGGTTTCATTACTCCTAAATTTCACTCTCCTTGAATGTTAAATTGAGCTTTTGATTTTTTGTAAAGCAGTCAATTACCTTAAGTCCATAAAACACACACACAGAAAATGCAATGTTTTAACTTTTAATTGTTTAACAGTTTTTGCTTCCAGCAGCTCCCAGGTGTTAGTGAATGTTTGTAAATGTGGAATATATTCCCACACATTTACAAAAAACAATTACTCCTGTAACAGCTGGTTGAAATTAGGGCTGTACCTCTTTCAGTGTCAAAGATGTTTTGAGTGCATCTGGCTGTGCTTGCTGAAATAGCTACTTTGGAGAGTTGGAGGTTTTAGTGAAATGCTGCACTTGGGATCTTATTGCGAGAAAGGACATTGCCAAGAGGAGAGCAGCTATTGATTTTAGAGCAGTGGAAGATCTGTGAATATTTGTGTGTGAAGCTGTCTGCTGCAACAAACAGCTTAATGATAAATGAAGTTTATTTTTGTATTTTTAAAATGAGACATTTGAAACTGGGTTGTATATGCTTCAGATGCAATTGGAATTGTTCCCTAAATTGTCAATTATTTATGTTTTTCAAATATGATGCACAGGCCAATTGCCCATGTAAAGTTGCAAAGCTTTTGCATTCTGCAAAATCCACCAATTAATACAAAACAAAATTAACTTGTGTGTTGCTTATTGCCTGATCATATTCAGGTTTTAAGTAAGGAAAGACTAGCTGCTTTTAAATGATTAAATTTCACGTGTATCTAGAAATGTTTGTGACAGATTGGTATTTGTGAGCCCTTTTTAATTGGGACATCTTTATACTGAGTAGCTGCAAAGGTAGGGTGCAGGAGTACCTCGGGCCTTGGAGGGGGGATGAAATACTATCGAGTTCGTGGATTCCTTTTACGTGATAAATATAATATAGTAACTGGCTTTTTTCTTCTTTTCTCTATCTTTGTCTTTTTTCCTTTTCGTTTCTAGAGTCTATCTCTTAACCCCCTTTCTCTAATTCTTTGACCAAGGGTTTCTTCTCCCCTTTGGCACGCTCTTTCACTTTCACAATTCTTTTCACCTACTTCACTCTTTCTTTCTATTCTTTTTCTATAAAAGCCATAAAGGTATGGGGTACAATGATTGTAACAATATATATGTGATGTACATTGATGTATTTGCCTCTAATAAATAAACATATTTTAAAAAAAAATAATAATAAAAAATCTTTATACTGAATAATTGATTAGAACTGGTTTCCTTTTTAGATATACTTTTTGTTTGATAGACGAAGTATTGCAAGACAGTGAATTTGTCTCTGGAATTTTATTTGATTTCAGTAATTGAACTCATGACTGTAAGAATGCATTTTCCTTTTATTGTAAATTAACGATCCTCTGAAAAGTTATGACTGGACAGAAGTTTAATTCTATGTTTGTTGGCTACCTTCATATCTTGCAACCAAATAGCTACATTGTGAGTGTGTAGGAAGGAACTGCAGATGCGGGTTTACACTGAAGATAGACACAACATGCTGGAGTAACTCAGTTGGACATAGACATAGAAAATAGGTGCAGGAGGAGGCCATTCTGCCCTTCGAGCCAGCACTGCCATTCATTGCGATCATGGCTGATCGTCCCCAATCAATAATCAGTGCCTGCCTTCTCCCCATATCCCTTGATTCCACTAGCCCCGAGAGCTCTATCTTAACTCTCTCTTAAATCCATCCAGTGATTTGCCCTCCACTGCCCTCTGTGGCAGGGAATTCCACAAATTCACCACTGTCTGGGTGAAAAAGTTTTTTCTCACCTCAGTCTTAAATGGCCTCCCCTTTGTTCTAAGTCTGTGGCCCCTGATTCTGGACTCGCCCAACATTGGGAACATTTTTCCTGCATCTAGCTTGTCCAGTCCTTTTATAATTTTTTATATTTCTATAAGGTTCCCCCTCATCCTTCTAAACTCCAGTGAATACAAGCCTAGTCTTTTCAATCTTTCCTCATGTGACAGTCCCGCCATCCCAGGGATCAATCTAGTGAACTTACGATGCACTGCCTCAATCACAAGGATGTCCTCCCTCAAATTAGACAGGCAGCATCTCTAGAGCGAAGGAGTGATTGAGTTGTGATGGTGGATTTTTAATGCAAGCAATTCACAGATTATGCTGGAGTAACTCAGCGGGACAGGCAGCATCTCTGGACCGAAGGAATGGGTGACTATTTGGATCGAGACTCTTCTTCAGACTGCATATATTCTGATATGTAGTCTGAAGAAGGGTTTCCACCCGATTCGTCACCCATTCCTTCTCTTCAGAGATGCTACATCCCGCTGAATTACTCCAGCATTTTGTGTCTATCTTTGATTTAAACCAGCATCTGCAGTTCCTTCCATCACATATATTCTGCTGCAGGTTGAGCAAGAAATGCTTGTTGCAGTGTGTTCATGGTTTGGAAGAGGGTGGGCAGTGTCATTATTCATGAATACATTCTGTTTTGGTGTGATGCTTGGGTGGGGCACTAGGGCATTTATAATTATTTCTTTATTACGGGCCAGAGGGCATTGGTAATTCTCAGCTGATTTGGCAAAGCTGATCTTGGATCAGGCCCGTGTCAATCCATTCAAGTGAAACTTTATTTTATGGTTTGCCTTAATTTAAAACCTAGTGTGTAAGAATTGTGTAGCATCCCTTCCCTAAGGGTTCCCTGATGCAGTCTGGATTGTCTCTAAAATGTGGACCTTGTGCAAAGTTAGAAGGCAGTGAGTCATTTTATTGGGATCTATTACTATATTAGCGAGCATGTGAATGAATGATGACTCTTATGGAATTAATTTGAAATTTTCAGCCAAGAAATATAATTTGTCTTGATTTGAGAACAAAATTGCTTTTGTTAATGGTGGAAAAGTAGATGCATTGTTTGTGCTTAAAAAGACTTGCAGAATTGATAGTAGTCCTGTAACGGAATCTTGTTAACGCTGATAACGGCTTGGCAATTTGTGTACTGACTCTGTACATCAGTGCCAGGTAATTTTCCACTAAATAGACCCACAGGGTTGGTTTTAACATTATCTAATAGCTTTTCCAACAAAGTCTGGTTGTTGAGACAAGATAATCAATATAGTACTGTTTGTTAAAACTTGTACATTAAAGGTAATCAATGATCAATAATCATTTAAATAAAAACATTGCTTTACACAATTGGGACAGATCTGGGTGGTGGAACGTTGGCTTATAACTGAATTTTCTGAGAGAATAAGTGATTTGTAAGGTGAATTCAAAGGCTTAGGGATGAAAGTACTGCTGAAATATGCCGATGCTGAAATCTTGAGCAAAACACCGAGTGCTGGAGGAACTCTGGGTTAGTATCTGTCGAGGGAAATGGACAGGTGACGTTACATGTCAAGGTTCTTAAAGACTGAAGAAGAGTGCTGGCCTGAAAAGTAACCTGCTCATTTCCATCCACGGGTGTTGCTTGACCCGCTGAGTTTCTCCAGCACTTTCCACAAACTAACAGTAATTCAGCACTGCATAAAGTGCAGGTAAAATGCAAGGCTGTGCCTTGCCTATTTCACTACAAACCTTTCCTATCCATTATCCACTCAAAGCTTTTACATTTCTTTATTATGCCTCCCCTCAATCACTTCCTATGGCAGTTTTTTCCATATATGCATCACCCTCTGCGAAATAGTTGCTCCTCTGATCCCTTAAATTTTCCACTCCACCATAAACTTTTGCCTTCATGTTTAAAACTCCCTTTCCTTGGTAAAAAGGCCATGGCTATTCTCCTTATCCATGATTTAATAAACCTCTTAAGATCACCCCTTTGACTCCTGTGCTCTAAGAAATAAAGTCCTAGCCTATCCATCCTCTCCTTATAAGGCAAATCCTCCAGTCTCGATGAAATCCTTGTCAATCCTCTTGGCAGCCTTTCCAGTTTACTGATATCCTTTCTATAACAGGATGACCAGTAAAGTAACACAACTCCAAAAGTTGCCTAGTACAAAATATTGGTGAAATATCCTATTCCAGAAATTTTTGAAAACTTTGCAAGCAAAATTGTTCACGATATGAATGAGGGTGCATAAATGACTTTTTCTCACATTGATTTTGCATATATTCCTTTATTTCCTCAATATTCAGTATTCTGTGAGCAGAGATTTCCGCCTGGGATGAAATTAGACTTTTAGTGACATTGGTGTTTAATCTGCAATGAGCTTCAGCTAGAAGCCGAAGGCATCAGGGAGACCATTCATCTTGTACAATATACAATATCCTACCCTGCCCTTGCCGCCATTCCTCTGAGCTTTTTAACATTTTCACTGAATGTTTATTGCACACACAAGCCTGGCCTCTCACTTTCTGTCCTTGGTAGACTTGGGCATTCAAAGCTTGGATGATTTCTTGTCTGAACTTGCGTCGGTCCTCGCCCTGATGTTGTTATCAAAATCTTCTGTAGCTTTGTCAAATTTTAATTTTTATAGTTTACCCCCCCCCCCCCCCCCCCATCCTTTAAAACTTCCCAAATATTTATTTTTGCCTTTTGAGCATTTGCTTTGTTAATCCGTCCAGCATTACAGGTACTCCATTCTGAAGTAACGATATCTAATGTAACCATTCCCTCTTAGATATTCCTGAAACTGTCTGAATTTTCTTTTCAACTGTAATGTCACCATGTGGCCACATGTAAGTGTTGGTTTGTCCAAGCTCCTGTCAATGACCTTTGGCTGTTCCAAGAAGTTAAAAGCCCCACAGAAATATTGTGAATTTTGAATTATAATTGAAAACATTGTTTTGTTGAGCATTAGCGTACTTTTTCCCCTTAAGTGCATTTTCTGGACCTTTAGCTTCAGGTGCATCTTAACATGAAGTAGGTGACGTGTTGAATTTAGGGATGTGGATTACTGGACTTGCCATTGGAGTCACCAGCTACAAATATTAGAAATAGAACACTGAGGAGCTAATGGGACATTCTTTGGAAAGTGAACCAAAATGTCACACACGTTACCAAATGGCATCACAAAATATAATCCATTAAAAAATTATTGTAAGAGATTAATCTTATTCATTTTTTTTCCCTACCTACAGAACTATAGTGCGTGTCTGCTAAAGATATGAACATTCTAGCTTTTAAAAATGCACAAGAGTTTAAGATAAAACGGAGTTATGAAAAAATTGCTTCTGTGACCAGTCGTATTTGACCTCTGACCCCAAACAATGTCAGCATAACATAAATATTTCACTTGATAAACTTCGGAAAAAATTATTAATCATATATGCAGTGCAAAACAATATACTGGTAATTCTTTCAGAATTAGAAGAGATGTATTCCACAATTTTTCATATTTTTGGTCACACGTGACTAGGACTGGGGCCTAATGATGGTGAAGCTGATAATTGCAAGATTCAAATATTTTAAATAATCCTGAGATACACACTCGGAGGCCTTGCCTTAACACATGCATCATCTTAATCTATCTCCACCAACACCGCATTTCCTTCAAAACTGGCCAAGTTCGCAGTTCCATTTGACTGTTTCCAAGAGAATTTGCAATCGTTTAACTGGATATATTTTGCTGCTATAATGCTGTTCTAAATAATTTAAGGTTTAACATTGGAGAATTAGGTGATGACATATGCTAGGAGCAATCGGTGAAGACGCGGATGCATCTGAGTGATGTTGGAAACCCAGTATGCCAAATAGATAATATTGTGCAGGAAAGAACTGCAGGTGCTGGTTTAAATCGAAGGTAGACTCAAAACGCTGGAGTAACTCAGCGGGACCGGCAGCATCTCTGGAGAGAAGGAATGGGTGACACAAAGTGCTGGAGCAACTCAGCGGGGGATGGGAGATTGCAACCTTCACATGGTCTATCCTGTTTCGACCAATGCAATCAACCAGGCGTACACAAACAGAAGATCAAACAGAACAAGTTGCCGTAAAACTTTAGGCCTTGCACACCATACTCAAGAAGAAGTAGAAGAAGAAGCGGGACAGGCAGCGCCTCTGGAGAGAAGGAGTCCCTCAAATAATATAATATATAATAGATAATATTGCTTTGCATTTGCGGTTTGTGTTAAATTGCAAAGTATTGCCGATAAGTTACGATTGTAATTGCGCAGCAGAAATGTTCAAGGTGGGTTTTGATCTTTAGTTTTCTTTAGCGTAGAGATACAGCATGGAAACAGATCCACTGAATCCATGCTGACTATTTCCATTCTATCCCACTTTGGCATCCTATACACTAGGGACAATTTACCGAACCTAATAAACCCGGGATGTGGGAGGAAACCGGAGCACCCGGAGAAAACTCACACGGTCACAGGGAGAACATGCAAACTCTGTACGGACAGCATGCGAGGCCATGATTGTTTCCGGGTCTCTGGTGCTGTGAGGCACCACCAGTGCTGCTGTGCCGCAGAGACACCCATAGTCCATCTATTGCAGATATTCGACCACTACCACTGATCAAGCGACTAAAAGATTATTGTATTTATTCTAAAGCAGTGTTTTTTGCATGATGGATCAGGTTGGTAATCCAGTGGCCTTTGCTTAGTTAGATCTGGTGCAGTTTCAGCATTTCCATTCATTTTGGGCAGATTATTATTTAAAAATGTCTAATAGAAATATAAAATTGTAAAAAATGTACAGCATTTGAAAGTAGTCTGGTACATTTTCATGGTAGCCATAAATGAAAGTGTAATTGTGGGTTGCATCAGTGAGGGGAGGGAAGCTGAATACAGAGGTGTAGTCTACGACTTTGTTGAGTGGTATGGGCTGAATCACCTGCAGCTCAACAATGACAAGACTAAGTAGTTAGTGGTGGACTTTAGGAGGAGAGGAACTCCCATTTCCCCTGTCTCCATCAAAGGTGTGGATGTACAGTTACCAAAGAGTACAAGTACCTTGTAGTTTACCTGGAAGCTGGACTGGTCCAGGAACGCTGAGGCACTGTATAAGAAAGGACAGAGTTATTTCTGAGTAGGCTCCACTCCTTCAACGTCTGCAGTAAGATGCTATCAATCAGTGGTGGCTAGGGCCATCTTCTACGCTGTTGTGTGTTGGGGCAGCGGGGCGAAGGCTGCGGTTGCCAGCAGGATCAACAAGCTCATCAGGAAGGTTGGCTCCGTCATGGGGGTGGAGTTGGATTCTTTGGTGGTGGTCTGGGAGGGGAGGATGCTCCTCATACTGTGAAGCATCTTGGACAATAAAGCTCACCCCCTCCACTGACACACTGGTTAACCTGAGGAGCACCTTCAGCAACAGACTGGTTCCACCAAAATGCAGCACAGAATGTCACAGGAGATCCTTCTTCCCTGTGGCTATCAAACTGTGCAACTCCTCCCCCTTCTGTCATGGGGTAGATTGACTCCTCTTCTGAAACCCCCCACCCCCCAAAAATCTTCGCACATCCCCAATCCTGGACTTTCCATTTGTCACTTTATTTCAGGTTTCATATATCTTGTGTTTCATGACTGTTGGCAGACCAATTTCCCTCCTGGGATAAATAAAGTTCTATCGTATTGCATCCTGCGCAGTTGGAATTTTCCTCTTCATGATAATCCTCAACACCCTCTGAAAACTGCATCCGCTTACTGACATCAATTCCTAGCATCTTATTTCAATGAACATCAAAGACTAAGCAAGCTCTGCAGATGAATTTAGCTTGACCTTCTGTATCGTGTGTTTTGAAATGACCTTCTGTATCATTTAACACCATGGTATACAATGTATGGTCCATTTGGCTACACTTGGCTTTATCTGACCCTCTCTTGCAATAGTGCAGCATTAACTAGCAGAGATTTTCTTCTGTCCGATTCACTAACGCTCATCATTCTGGGTGGTGATAGTGCCCATTAGTTGAATCTTTTGATTAATTTTCTTGGGAGAAAATTTTCATTTTCATCTGTAAGGTCCCATCAGGAGGAGGCTTCTCAAGCTTGGGGCAATACTTTCAAGTGCACGACCTACCTTAAGTTCCACAGAGTCCTGGCTATGCTTTGGATCATACAAATATGAACACTTGCACCTGATGAGATTGGGTGTTTCTGAAATGAGCGCAATATCTAAACCAAATAGATTTCTTGCCTGGTGCCTTGTGTTTTGGCCTATATTCTGGTATGGCCCTTGTTGCAAAAATGATTTGGACTATCATAAAACTGCCTTATTTATACCTCCTTGGTGGTTATGCCAGACCTGCGAGTTGAAAATGAAGCATGATTGCCATTTATTGGTTAAATTTGTTTTTTTGTGGGAAGTGAGATAAAGAGATAAAGTGAGATAAAGTACTCCAGACATGTGCACATACTTTTTCTGTTGCCTTTAAGATGAGGGGATTGAAATGTATTCACAGTAGATGACAGTAGATTTTTATATTTTAAATTTCTTTTTATCAGAAGTAATGTACATTACCGTAGTATAAGCCAAAAATAACATAATACATTCCATGTACCACTTCTTGTTTTAAACTTTAATAATAAGAAAGTAATAGAAGAAAAATAGAGAAAGTTAGATAAGATAGTAAGTGTGTGAAAAGGAGGAGCCCGTAGGACGTAGAACGCGAGAAAGAATAAAAAATAAATAAATAAAGGGAAAGAGAAGAAAATAAGATAAGATAAAAGGGATGTACCTACTTCATATCTTTACACACCCCCATCAGGTCCTGAAACGGTTTATTTTCAAAGTTATGTTGCACCCTATGCTTGTAATAAGTCGATAAATGGAGACCAAATCTTTTGCAATTGGTCTGATTTGCCTGCTAGGATGAATCTCATATCTTCGAGGTGTAGCATTTCGGACATATTTGAAATCCACATTTTTACCGTTGGTGTGGGAGCGTTTTCCCAGAATTTATGATTTTTTTTTTTGCCATAATTAAGGAAGCTCTTTTGGAATGAAATCAGCTCAAAGCTGACTACCATTGTTCCAAAAATAATTAATTCTGCGTTCGGTTTCAATTTTATTTTAAATAATTTTGGAACAATTTCAAAGATTTCATTCCAGAATTTTGGGATTTTTATGCAAAAAACAAAGGAATGTGCTATAGTTGCTTCTTGAGTAACATATTCTGAAGGGTTTCCTGAGGGGTTTTAGTTTTGACCATATTGGTAGGATAGTAATTACCTATTTATGTTGAAACTTAATATTGATCAGTTTTCTGTTCTTCATTTAGGGGAATCCAGTTGATCAGATGGGCATGAAGAGAGCCCAGCTGTATGGGATGAATAACAATCCTTATTCACAGCAGCAACAGCAGCAGAGTGGCTCTTATCCTGCCCAACCATATGGACCTCCCACTCCGCAGCGCTATCCAATGACCATGCAGAGCAGGAATCAAAGTAACATGGGAGGAATGCAATATCCACAGCAACAGGTAAACATCACTAAGTTAAATATGAAACTATTTATAACTAACCAAAAGTCCAGTAACTCTTGTATTTTGTTTTTGGACAGCTTGAAATTAATTTTCTTTTTATCAATGACTTTGCGGGTGCAACATCGCTCAGTTATAAACTGAACTGATGGAATTCAAATTCTCTACACTGTGTAGAATAATCAATGTTTGATGACGATTTTTGCATATAGACTATGGACCGGGCGAGTAACCACTGCCTTGAAATTATGTCCTACTTCCACAAGGACTTTGTATCAGGAGAAATAATTAAATTCTTGCACTTTTGAGTTTCCGACTCGGCAAAACTTCCCAATCATCTAAGTATTTTTGAAGTACAGCTATTGAAGGAATTATGGCATCCAAATTGAGTACAACTAGCTCCCATAAATAGCAACTATTTCCTTTCACCAGAGAGGTGACATGGTGGCACAGCAGTAGTGTTGCTGCCTTAGTGAGTCAGAAACCCGGGTTCGATCCTGGTTATGGGTGCTGTCTGTACAGAGTTTGTACTTTCTCCACATGACCTGTATGGGCTTTCTCTGAGAACTTTTGTTTTCTTCCACGCTCTAAAGATGAACAGGTTTGTAGGTTAATTAGCTTGGTATGAATATAAAAATTGTCCTTAGTGTAGGATAGTGTTAATGAGCGGGGGTTGATGCGGACTCGGTGGGCCGAAGGTCCTGTTTCCGCGCTGTATCTGTAAACTAAATGAAACTAAAACTGAAGAAGGGTCTCGACCTGAAACGTCACCCATTCCTTCTCTCCAGAGATGCTGCCTGTCCCGATGAGTTACTCCAGTATTTTGTGTCTAAAATTGAATGAGTCTCTCTTTAACCATTCGGCAGTCTTGTGATTCTGCAGTTGTGTTAAGCTCCTCAAATGTTTGTCTCTGGCATGAGACTTGAACGTGGCACTTTTTTTTTACTTGGACAAGTGCGCAACCAGCTGAACCACAGCTGACCATGGGACTCGAAGCATGTCTCTTACTGACTGACGCAAGACTGACTCTTAAATAGGGAACTCTGCAGTTGTAAGTACCTCGTCTGGAAATAATTCAAAACTGAAAGGGAACCGAAGCATGCTATTTAATAATACATATGGAGAAATGCATGCAACTCCCGCATTACTGACAGTTGGGTTACGGGAGTTTGCCCTTCACAACTCACTACCCAAAACATGACAATGGGGAATTAATATTTTCTCTTGGAATTTGTTGATATTGGGGGGTGGGCGTGAATAAATACATAAAACATAATTACATCATTAATTTTATAACTTGTTTTCTTGGTGCATGTGCAAATGGTGCAGCATTGCATTATAGAAAATCGGGACTAGGATTGTTTGAAGAAACAATCTCTCCCCCTCCCAATCCTATAACGCGAGTGGGCCTGTATAAATTGGAATGAAATGCCTCTGCATGAACATGGTTAAAATCGGGACATATTGTCTTTTTCATCTTGCTTTAATCAAGCAGTATATTTTAAACATCTTTAGGCTATCAGTTTGGGCTATCAAACTGTAACAAAATCTAAATTAAGTGATTAGTTGACGATCCAACATTGCACATTTGGTGGCACAATTCAACCTGCATCTAATCTATGAATAATTTAAAAGTGCATGAGGGATGGAGCTGCATTCTTATCCGTGGTTGTGTTGAGTTCCCTGATGACAATTGCAATAGTGGGGGCGATCGTACAGTTTCCCTTGGCCTTTGTGTTAACCGAACAGAGAAGGAAGTACCGAGTATCCCTCTATTCTATTCCCCGCACTTGCATGTAACTATCTGAAAGCTTCTTAAAAGCCACTATCTTATCTGCCACCACCACCACTGCCCCTGGCTGTGTGTTCCAGGCCCTCACTATTCTGCTTTTTTACAAAAAAACTTGCCCCGCACATCTCCATTTAAACTTTTCCCCTCTCATATTAGTGTTCTAATGTTGGATATTTCCACCCTGGGGAGAAAAGATTCTGGTGGTCTACTTTTATCTCTGTCTCATCATTTTATATACTTATATCAAGTTTCGGATCAACCTCGATTCCAGAGAAAACAATCCAAGTCCATCCAACTTCTCACTGTAGCTGAAACCCGCTAATCCATGTAGCATTCTGGTGAACCTCCTCTGCACCCTCTCCAAAGCCTCCACATCTTTCATGTAATGGGCCGACCAGAACTGCATGCAATACTCCACATGCAGTCTGACTAAAGTCCTAAGCAACTGCATCATGACTCTTATATCAATTCCCCTAGCAATGAAGGCAAGTATATAATACGCCTTCTTTACCATCCCATCTATTTGTGCTGTCACCTTCAGTAAGCTTTGAACTTGGAATCCAAGATCTCTCTGCACATCAATGCTGTTAAGGGTCTTCTCATTAACTGTATATTCTCCCCTTACATTCAACCTCCCAAAGTGCAATATTACACACTGGCTTGCGTTAAATTCCATCTGCCATTTCCCTCCCTGCATCTGCAGCTGATCTAGATCCTGCTGTTACTTCTGACAGCCGCCTCCACTATGTGCAACTCCTGCAATGTTGGTCTTGTCAGCAAACTTACTCGCCAACCCATCTACATTTACATTTAGGTCATTTATATATTTCATAAACAGCAGAGGTCATAGCACAGATCCCTGCTGATCTCCACTGGTCCCAAACATCCAGCCAGAATATCTAACTTCCATCGTAACCCTCTTGTCGTCTACGTTCCGAATCCATACGACCAAGTCATCATGAATCTTGTACAGCTTGATTTAGTCTAGAGATGCAGTGCAGAAACTTCCACCCACCGAGTCCCCACTGACCAGTGATCCCGCACATTAACACTATCACATACACACTAGAGACAATTTACATTTATACCAACTAACCTACAAACCTGTATGTCTTTGGAGTGTGGGAGGAAACTGGACCAGACCATATAGTTCCGTGGATTCTCTCTACTTCCCTCCTTAAACAACGGAACATCATTGGCCACTCTCCAGTGCTCTTTAAGCAACCACGCATCGTTTTTATCTGAGACCATCCATTGTCTCCTACAAAATGACACAATATTTTAACTGGAACATTCCTGTTTAAATTCAGCTACGTGTTTCTTTCGCCTGCATATCCACAATGAAGCCTCACCAGAGAATAATTGATGGTTATTAAATAATCAAAGGGCAATATAATATGCTGCCAGACATTGCCATGTGACATTCTACAAGTTGCAACTAAATCTCAATGTTTGCATTGCTACTGTATTAAACATATTGATTGCAAAGGTTATCAGGAATATTTTCATGGGTGCTATTTATGAATCAAATGTCAAATTATGATATTCACTTTTATAGCGCATTGTATTCTTCGATTGCTTTAACTTTCTATTTTGTTGTTAAGAGGTTGACTCTGATTTCAAGGTTTTTCCATTATAATTCAGAATTAGGAGAATTATAGCTACTTTGTTAAATTAATTGAATTTGTTTGACTGCTGCACAAGTATAATGTGGGCCATTTACATATTTCCATGTCTAATACATTTGACTATATATTGTACAATTTTTAAATGCTGTCTCAACTAAAAGATGGCAGATTGACTTGTCAAAAAAAAATGTTTTGAACATGTTATGATTAGCTGGAATGAAACAAAGTACAGTAGCTGACAACACTGATTCCATAGTAAAGTATGATATTTATTCTGGAGAAATTACTTTTACTGTGTGTTGATTTTGCATTTTAAGGTGTTACTTGTTTCAAATGTTTTTAATAACTTTGTCAATTTAAAGTATCGATTTTATACGTGCATGTTTACTGTTTAGGAATGTGAGATTCCAATCTTCAATATTGGTTAACTAGGCTAATTTTCTCAATCTATTTGGCGATGTATTATATTAAGATGTTGGCGAATGAACTTGATAAGTTGGTCAGTGGTGGTATTTTGTTGGCATTTTGGTTTCCAGAATAATTTTGTGTTAAGTTGTCACACTAATGATAGGAAAAATAATTGCAGGACTAAGCACAACTCTTTCTACAATGCCATGATGATTGGACATGTAAGCTAAAGAAATCACTGTTATTAAAATATGATGATGTTATGGTCTGCTAATTATTTTAAAAGTGCTGTGCAAAAGACTGGCTCAGTCACTGAGTCCCATTAGTAAGTATTCTGTTTATGTATTGCCTGTGTGTGAGAAATAGCAACATTCAGTAAATGTAATCTGCTTCAAGGGTTAAACTTCAAATCAATAGTATAATTATCACATATTAGTCATAAGTATCAAATTTAAGAATTGAATAGAAAAATACATGTATATATTTTTTTAAAGCTTATTGAATACTGTAATAGGTATTGGTTTTCAGATTTGGGCCCAGTAATTTACTAGATATTTGTTTATTTGAGGCACAAATTGAGTTGCATAGAAACGTAAAAACATAGGTGCGGTAGTAGTCCATTTGGCCCTTCGAGCCAGCACCGCCATTCAATATGACTATGGCTGATTATCCAAAATCAGTACTCCATTCCTGCTTTTCCCCCCCATATCCCTTAATTTCTTTAGCTAAATCTAACTATTCATTGAAAGCATCCAGTGAATTGGCCTCCACTGCCTTCTGTGGCACATTAACATACCTGGATGAAATGGTAACTCTATTTCAACTTGTAGAGGTTAAAGAAATTATGTTCGTGCCAGTGATTTTTACTGATGAATGAAGGCGAGTTAACTTGATATATATATATAACATAGCTTCAGCTTGATACGGGGTGTGAGATGAAAAGACTGTTCCAAATAAATTGTGCCAACTGTACAAATCAGATAGTGACATTTACGATATTTTTGGATAGGCACACAGAAATGGAGGGATATGAATCATGTGCAAACTAATAAGTATTGTCTTTGTATCATGTTCGACACAGCCATAGGCCCAAAGACCCTGTTCTTGGGCTGTACTGTTCTAGGATATGTCAATGGATTGGAAAGAGGAAGGAAAACCATTCTGCCTCTAAATGCAATAGGCCATTCTGCCCATGGAGTCTATGTTCTTCTGCTTCTTCTGCTTCTTTTTCTTTTGTGTGGCGTGCACAGCCTAAAGTTGTAGGATAACTTGTTCTATTTGTTCTTCTGTGCACGTCCAGTTGATTGCATTAGTCGAAACGGGGCGGACCACGCGAAGGTTGCAATCTTCAACCCCAAGTCTATGTTGGCTCCAAGCAAAACTTCCCCATATCACAATCTTTCTCTTATGACCATGAAGTCCCCTTTGGCTCTTTTGCCACGTTAACTATATTAAGGGGTAACTTGCACTAACTAGTTACCAGCGCATGTTTGAGATATGGAAAGAAAGCGGTGCACGGCTCACAAACCCACACTGGTCTGGGGAGAAAGCACAAACGATACAACATACAGACTTGTGGTCAGGATGTGTGCCACTAAGGAAGTTCACAAACATAAAGTTCATAAGTGTTGTGGCAAACTAAATGAATGTTCTTCCATTAACATTATCAATTATCTTAAGTTAAACTGTTCTGTGAATCCATCAGATTGAAATTGCTTTAGTCGAAACGGGGTGGACCACGTGAAGGTTGCAATCCCCCACCCCTGAGGAATAATCATCTGTGCTGAATAAAGTAAAAGATATGTTACAGCACAGGACGTGCTCAGCTCCTTAAGTGTGCACTTGCTATGGAGTAGTGAATAGGAAAATGGTAGGGCTAGGTGGGGGCAAAGGAGATGGCTTCTTGTTTTGAACCAATTGGTCCAAAGCTTATTGGCCCAAGTATTTGCGCATACAGGCAATGATGAGATTTCCTTTTTAAAGCAAGCCATAAACTTTAATTCAACAAATGACAGTCACATTCAGTAGCTATTATCTGTATATGAAATACTCATTTACTTGCCAGTACTGGCTACAAAGGAAGTTCCTTGGTTTAGATATTCACTCCTAAGTTTAGCCCTGCTTGATCTTTTTAGATTGGTTAGAAATACTCAATCACATACCTAATGAACGGAAAATGGGGTGGGGGCGGGATATACAAGGAGCAGTCAGAATTTCCTGGAACTGGTATGAAAAGGCACTTGGACCCAAAGGGGAGCAATTATGGTAAGCAATGAGACCTTTAATCAGTGGTGTAATTATGAAGCATGTCTTGGAGACAGGATATTGGTTTTCTGTTGTTGGGTACAACCAGTGTTTCAATACTGCCTTGAGGATGCTGATTCAGGGCCCAAGCTGCCATGGTCTGCTGATATTTATTCAATGGTGAGAGGAAATGCTGTGGTGGGTAACCAGAAGCAAATCATTGAGTACTTGTTAAGGATTCTGATATTGATATTCTTTTATAGACACAAAATTCTGTAGTAACTCAGCAGGACAGGCTGCAACTCTGGAGGGAATGAACGGGTGACGTTTCGAGTCGAGATCCTTCTTCAGACTGATGCCTGAAATGTCACCCTTCTCCCCAGCGATGCTACCGGTCCCATTGAGTTACTCCGGCATGTTGTGTCTATCTTCGATTTAAACCAGCACCTGCAGTTCCTTCCTGCACATTGATATTCTTTTGTCTTGTATGTTCCATAATGTACTACCTGGTAGTTGGAATACGTTAGAATCATAGAGTCATTGTCATTTAGCACAGATATGGGTCCTTTGGCACACCATATCTATGCTAAACATTCTTATCCAACTGTACTAATACCATTTACCTGTAGTCCATCTCCTTTTAGTTTATCTTTTTAGCTTACGGTCCATCTCCTTTTAGTTTACTTTACATTTAGTTTAGAGATACAGCGTGAAAACAGACCCGTCAGCCCACCGAGTCTGCATCGACCAGCGATCCCCGCATATTAACACTATCCTACACACACTAGGTATTTATATTTATGCAAAGCCAATCAACCCACAAATCTGTACGTCTTTGAAGTGTAGGAGGAAACTGAATATGTAGGAGAAAACCCACGTGGTCACGGGGGGAAACGTACAACTCTATACAGACAGCACCCGTAGTTGGGTTTGAACCCAGGTCTCTGGCGCTGAAAGTGTTATAAGGCAGCAACTCTACCTCTGCGCCACCGTACCGCTATTTCAAAAAAAAAAAAAACACCAGAAGAATTCAGCTGGTCAAACAGCGTCTGTGGAGGCAAAAAGTGGAAATCGACATTTTTCCTGTTGAGATCCTGCATCAGCTCTGAGAGCGACCAGAAATGATTGCCAGTATACAGCAATATGTGGAGGGGGTGAGTGTGTGTGTGTCGGATATCGCCAGGTAGGTGATGTGTTGTACCAGTGTGGGCAGATAGGGAACGATGTGGGGAAGGTAGGGTGAGATAGAACATGCCATCTCTTTTGTCCTCTTATCCTTATGATGCCTTCCTTATTAAGTGTCTGTCTGGATGTTTCTTAAGTGTAGAAATTGTACTCAACTCCACCGCCACTTCTGGCAACCGGTTTGATAGCTACTTGATACATATTTTGGTTTATTATTGACACATACCGAGGTACAATAAAAGGCCTTTGTTTGTGTGCTGGCCCATTAAATCACATCCTATTATGTACGTGTACAATCAAGCCATACACAAGTGCAACAGGTAGTGCAATGAGAAATCTACCGGAGTGCAGAATATAGTCTTGCAACATTAGAGCATTGTAGTAATAGGAAAAAGTCCAATGCCTGCACTGAGATAGGATGGAAGGTCAGAAATACATCTATCGGCAGTCTGAAAATACCAGGGAAGAAGCTGTTACTGAATCTGGTGGTACATGCTTTTGTATCCTTTGCCTGATGAGAGTTAGAAGAAGAGGGGATGTACCAAGTGGCTGCTTTCTTGAGGCAGCATGAAGTCAAGTCAAGAGTGTTTTATTGTCGTATGTCCCGGACGGGACAATGAAATTCTTACTTGCTGCAGCACAACAGAATATGTGAATATGTAAACATTGTAAAGAACAGGGGGAAAAAAGAAAAAGTTCAATAAATAACAAATATAGTGCAAATAACAAATAATAATGTAGTATTTTGCAGTTCAAAGCTCAGAGCTTATTCGATGTTGTGTTTAATAGCCTGATGGCTGTGGGGAAGAAGCTGTTCCTGAACTTGGACGTTAGTTTTCAGGCACCAGCACCTTTTTTCTGATACCAATGGTGAGATGAGTGTGTGGCCAGGATGGTGTGGGTCCTTGATGATTTTGGCTGCTTTTTTGAGGCAGCGACTACGATAGATCCCTTCGACAGTGGGGAGGTCAAAGCCTGTGATTGACTGGGCAGTGGTCACAATGTTTTGTAGTATTTCTTTTCGCTCCTGGATGTTCAAGTTGCCAAACCAAGCCATGATGCAACCAGTCAGAATGCTCTGTACTGTGCACCTGTAGAAGTTTAGGAGAATCCTCTTCGATATGCTAAATCTCCATAATCGTCTTAGGAAGTAGAGTCACTGATGAGCCTTCTTTGCAATTGCGTCGGTGTGCTGGGTCCAGAAAAGATCTTCTGATATATGCACGCCCAGGAATTTGAAGTTATTGACCCTTTCCAACTGTCCCGTTGATTTAAACAGGATTGTGGGTCCTCATCCTTCTCTGAGCAAAGTCCACAATCAGTTCCTTGGTATTATTGATGTTGAGAGCCAGGTTGTTGAAGTCAATGGTGGGGTGTCTGGTTTGTGTGATAGATGGGCTCTATTGACAATTTGCTACAATTTCTTGTGGTACTATACGGAACTGTTCCCAAAATAAGTTGTGAAGCAACCCATTTATGCTTTGTATGTCGTATCTATAGAGGTTGGTGAGAGTCGGTGGAGTCCTGCCAAACCTTTTTAGTCTCCAGAGGAGGCAGAGCTGTTGGCCTGGTTCTTTGGGCGTAGCTCTGATTTTGTTAGTCCGTGACAGGTTGGTGATATTTAAACCCAGGAACTTGAAGCTCTTGACGATTTACACTGTGGCACTGTTGATGCTGAGTGGGGCATTTTGGGAATTATGATCTACCATGCTTTGTGAAGTTGACAATTAGCTCCTTCATCTTGCTGACATTGATGGTGAGCTTGTGGCCATGATGCCATGTTACTAAGCCCTCTATCTTCTTCCTGTACTACATCTTATCATTCTTCATGATCCAGTCCACTTCAGTGGTGTCACCTGTAAACGTGTGGATTGAATTAGAGTAGTATTTGGCTGTGCAGTCGTGAGTGTATAGTGACTATATTGAGGGGCTGAGAATGCAATCTTGTGGGGCATTGATGTTGAGAATCAGTGTGGAGGAGGAATTGCTGCCTATCTTTGCTGATTGTGTCTGAGTATGAAAGTCTAGGATTCAGTTGCAAAAAGGTGTGGTGTCACTGAGGTCCAGAAGTTTGGAGGGAATGTTGGATGGGATTATGGTGTTGAAGATAGAGCTACAGTCAATCAATAGGTGAGTGTAGGGCCAGGGAGATGGTGTCTACCATGGACCTGTTGGTCAAGGCTATCTGCGAGGGTAGAGTTAATGTGCGCCATGACTAGTCTCGAATCACTTCATGATAGTGGGTGTCAGTGCCATTAGGTGGTCATCATTAAAACTACTATAGTCACGGTGGCACCGCGGTAGAGTTGCTGCCTTACAGCGAATGCAGTGCTGGAGTCACGGGTTCGATCCCGACTACGGGTTCTGTCTGTACAGAGTTTGTACGTTCTCCCCGTGACCTGCGTGGGTTTTCTCCAAGATCTTCGGTTTCCTCCCATACTCAAAAGACAAACAGGTTTGTAGGTTAATTGGCTTGGTAATTTTATTTTGAAGTGCAGGGTAATGTTAATGTGCGGGGATCGCTGTCGGCGCGGACCCGATGGGCTTGTTTCCATGCTGTATATCTAAACTAGCAATGTTACAAAATTTTGAGATTTAAAAAATCAAGTCTGCAATTTATCCCATCAGATAAAGCATAAAAAGAAGTTTAATTTGACACCTAATTTACTTTCATATCTTCAGTATTAAGAAAGTTATGGCCATTTTCATACTCGGAAATTAGCATCTTGCTCCCCATTGCCTTTCAATTGACTTAACTCAAAAGCTGTGATCTGGAAGTTAAAAGCCCATAACTTTCTTAAAAATTAAGAGAACTCAATGAAATTTTCAGTTATTATAGATTGAAGCATTCTGAAACAAATATTAAACAATCTTACATGGATTACCTGAAATTAAAGCATATAATTAGTTAGTTATCTAATTGTAGCTAATTACAAAATTCAATGAGTAGATCTAAACATCTATCCATTTCTTAAGAAAAGATAAACTTTTTTTAAATTGCCTAAGTGTCCAAATAACATTCACACAATAATCCACAATATAACATAATTTTTAAATCTCATTTTCATGAATTTCTGGGCCAAATGGAAGGAATTTAGTGTTTGATGCCTGTAAATTAATGGCCATTTAAATCAACTAGCGAGTGGGTTTTAGTGGAATGCGGTGGATTGGAACGTTGCGGTTAGCGGTGAAGTCGGGAGGAAAAATACTGTTGGTTCATACATTTTTTGGGACCCCATTTCACAACATAAAAATATTATTAAAGCCTCCCGAAAAACCAACTTTTAATATAAAAATAAACTATTTACCTTTTTTTTCTCCCCTACGGAAAATCCTTCCCGTTGTCAGTGCTCACGGCTTTTGAAGGTGATTTTTAAATTACTCTAGTTAACAAATAATTTAGAGTAATTTAAAAATACCTTCATTGATGAAATGTCGGAGCGATTTTTCTTCCGCAACGAAATCGCCCAACATTCATCGATTATCCAGGCCTGTTGAAAAATGGCACTTTAAGCCCGCCCCCCTCTGAAAGGCGCTAAAGTCGCGCACACGGGGAGCGGCAGAGCTCCAGCACCGCTAAAGGTAAGTTTTGCAACATACCTATCTAAACTAAACTAAACTACTTCTGCCTTTATTTAGCCCATGCCCTCTTGTTGCTGAAGCAACTGTCATCAAAATACTACCGATTGCATAGCGTATCTATGCCACTTATAATTTTATACATCTGAGGTCACCAGCTTCCTTTTTTTCCCAGAGGTAACAAACTCGGACAGTCCAAGCTCTCCCCATAACTAAATGTGTGTAATTCTGGCAACGTTCTGATGAAATGGAGACACTAGAGACTGTAAATGCTGTAATCTGGAGCAAAAACTGCTGGAGGATGTTGGTGGGTCTGGCAACATGGTGGAGGCAAAGGGGCAGGGATGAGAACCTGCTTTGGAGTCTTGACCCAAAACATTGCCTCTGTTTGCCTCCGCAGATGCTGTCTAACCCGTGAGTTTTTCTCGCAATTTGTTTTTAATAGTCTGGTTCTTAATAATCACCTCAGCAGTCTCTCCACTGTGACCACACCGTCCTCTAGTTTGTAAATTGACAGCAAATGTACCCCTTTCGCTTTACTGCAGTTGCTGTGTTGTGCTTGTACTGGATAATGCATTTTCGATTGCGGAAACAGACAATTACTTAAAAGGCCAAAAAAAAAATCCGTCTTGCAAAAAAAAGTCTCTGTGAAAGATAAACTATTTCTACGCAACTCCTCACATTTATCAGACACCAATGTCTCTGAAGGATGCAGTCTGTTTTGCCACAGGCAGCCAGTGAAATTTATAAGGACTGCAGTATCATTACTTGTGAAATGATACTCTACTAAACAATGTAACATGCAGCTTTTAATTTTGCTTGTGTATCAATAAAAGTATACTTAAAGCTATTTGAAAAAAGCTAAAATAAGAAAATCCTGCAGGGAAAAATAAGTTATTGCGTGTCTGATACTCTAGTCCTTGACCCCCTTTTCCCCATATATAATGCAGTTTTCTACACCACAAGGTTTCTTAGGAACACAATTACGCGTTTATAGCTGAACTACCTATATTGGGAAGAATATAGTCGGAATATTGTCTGAAGAAGGGTCTCAACCCGAAATGTCACCCACTCCTCTCTAGAGATGCTGCCTGTCCCGCTGAGTTACTCCAGTATTTTGTGTGTATCTTTGGTTTAAACCAGCATCTGCAGTTCCTTCATACCTATTTTGGGAATTGTGATCTGGTATGTGTTTTTGGGGGGCAGTACGAGAGTATTGATGTTGTGGAGGTCCGTTTAGTGCTGGAATCCTTTTGCTTGGGGGTTAATGGGTCATCATCAAGCACAGAGCTTGCACATCTCTCCAATTAGAGTGATTTAAAAGGGAAAACTAGGATAAAGGTATTCCGACCCTAAATGTGGAATTGAAAAACAACGGCTAAGTTTAAATCTTGTGTCTAATGATGACTGTCAGCACTGCTTTCAGTCCTGTCCATATCTGCTGAAACTCGTTCTGTGAAATGTAGCTTGCGGCAAGGCACAAAACTAAGAAAAAGCAAAAATTAATTTCAATAAGGACTGTTCCTTTCAGTGAGGTGGAAGGGCAGAAAAACAGGTAAGGACCAATGGGAAAGTATTTCCAGGGAATTGTGGAGGTGAAAACATTTCAGTCGATTCTGAGTACAGGTGCTGTCTGTATGGAGTTTGTACGTTCTCCCTGTGACCACATGGATTTTCTGTGGGTACTCCAGTTTCCTCCCACGCTCCAAAGACGTACAAGGTCTGTAAGTTAATTGGCTTTGGTAAAATTGTAAATTGTCCCTAGTAAGTAGGATATTGCTGGTGTACGGGGTGATCGCTGGTTGGCGTGAACTCGGTGGGACGAAGGGCATATTTCCATGCTGTAACTCTAAAGTCTAAAGGGTAAAGAACAAAGGGTATCCTAAATGATTACTTCCAGCATCTGGATGTCATTGTGTACTACTAGATACTGCAGCATTTTGTTTATGTAGTTCAAACTAAATAGTTGGCTCAAGTGCTAAATATAGGAAGATACCAGGGAAAATTGCAAAAATAATTCCAGGGAATAAGATTGTGGGCAAAGTGACGTTCAGCACTTTTTTGAAGGGAAGTTGTAAAGAATAGGATGAGTTAAAAAAAAATAAACAATTAATACAACATGAAACAACCAAAATCATAAGATGGACAAAAGAGAACAGCATGAACCCGAAAGATGATGAGACAGAAATGTGAAATTTAGCGTGAATTCTGGCGCAGATGAAAACTAGAAGTTGCTAAGGCTGATAAAGGATTGCAAAAATAATGTATATATGTAGCCATGATTAGCAGTTTTACATTTGGATGGTCAACAGCAGTATGAGGTTTTTTAGTTTAGTTCAGACATACAGTGGGGAAACAGGCCCTTCAGCCCACCGAGTACACTAGTTCTATCCTACATACGAGGGACAATTTGCGGAAGTCAATTAATCGACAAACCTGCATGTCTGGAATGTGGCAGGAAACTGGAGCACCTGGAGAAAACACGTCACACTCCATACAAACATACAGACAGCATCTGTAGTCAGGATGAACCTGGGTCTCTGGGTCTAAAAGGCCGCAACTCGATTGCTGAAAACGTAAATGAATACTAGAAAATAGCAGACATATTGAATAACTTATTTGTGTCAGTCGTATACTGAAGAGCAAAAATCTTGGATTGAATTTACCAAAATTAACATGGTAATAATAATGGTGGAAAAAGTGACAAATTCACAAGACTAATTATTTGCTTGCTACGATTTTGAAATAGATGAAAATGAAGAATCAGTATTCCAAAGTTCCAATTCTGGCAGTGGTATTTCGATTTGTAAATTATACTTTATTCTTTTTTTGTTATGAAAGGACAAGCGGGAATTATTGGCAAGTCATTTCCTAACTACAGATAGTAAACCATCAGAATCTGTAAATGATTGATTTGACTGCCCATCTTTAATTTTCAGTCGATTGGAAATGGTCAGTATACCGATTTTAAAATTGGTCAAAGGTAAGAAACAAAAAGAATCATAAACAATGTTTAGTTAAGGTTGGAAAAATTAGTGAAGACCTTTCTATTTGGGGGGCATTGCTGTTTGTTATAAACGCACATCGCTAAGTTAGCAGAATAACTTGTTTCTGTATTGTCACTTGCATATGTCTCACTACTATTAATTAGCAAGTCTTGAAAAATTGATATTTAAGTGAGAGCTTCGGAAAATGCCAGTGAAATGCTTTTCAAAGAAACAAACGGGTAAGTTGTATTTTGTTTAGGAAAAATGTAAAATCAAATGAAGTACAATTAAATCAGACTTGCATGACCATGCTTATTGTGGGTTCAGTTTATTGGTATGGGAATGGATTATTGGTAAACTTTGGCAGCAGTAGGCTTGGACTCTAGATAATATCCCGCCTTCCACAGATTCTGAGCTCCTAGGTTTTGTGGGTGGCCAGCTACAGGTGACTCCATTTCTCGTGGCCAGTCAGCTTGAGGATGTTGATGCTCGTGTTTAAAGCCAGTACAGTATGTGTGCATGGGTGACAAAGCATAGCCAACAGGGAACAGGTGTGGGTGTAACCAAGTCTAAATATTACCAGATGCTGTTAATCCCTTAACTTGACAGCACTTTTTTTTAATCGAACATTCCATTTTGTGTTACTGTGCTAAAATTATCTTCATATTTAAATATCTTAAAGATGTAGTGAAGAGTTGATTGGAACATGAATTTTTAATGAGATTATTTAGTATAAATAGCACTTCCCGGAGAGGCCCAGTCTCTGATGTTTAACAGAATCGGAGGAGCAGCTTTGTTAGGTTGCTGCCTCTTTCTTATCCAGTTTATTGTAGTGTTGACTCCTTCCCTTTTCTGAATCCGTAGCTCACTGTGGCAGTGGCACAATAGTGGGTGATGGAAGATAGACACAATGCTGGAGTAACAGTGGGACAGGCAGCATCTCTGGAGAGATGGAATGGGTGACTTCTCGGGTTGAGACCCTTCATCAGACCCAAAGTCATGACCTGAAACGCCATCCATTCCTTCTCTCCAAAGATGCTGCCCGTCCCGCTAGTTACTCCAGCATTTTGTGTTTATCTTCGGTTTAAACCAGCATCTGCAGTTCCTCCGTACACAGAAGTCTAGGCTAGATAGCATCACGATTACAAATGAAATCATTATCTACACCTGATTGCTGTAAAGAGATAGTTGAATTTATTTTTTAGTATTGATTATATTGGTAATTTGCTCACTGGAAAATTCAAAGCTTGTGTGTAGACTGCTATGGACTAAAAGTCGGCATAGGTTTCTTAAGCACATTATTTTCATGAATTTGAGGTGTTGGTGGTATAACTGAGTCCGGAATGAAAATGGTGCAGTTGATATTCGTATGGGGGCATGGTAAGGAAATATGTTCCTTAGTTACTCTACATCGGAGCACTGAAGTGCTTACAGGTACTGTTTGACTGTAATTACCAATTGATTGACTGAAATAATAAATTGCATGGTTTAAATGGAAATGTTAGTAATATTTTTATACTCCATTCAGTTTCAGTTTTAGTTTGTCACGTGTACCAAGGTACAGTGAACAGTTTTTGCTGCATGCTAACCAGTCAGCAGAAAGACAATACATGATTACAATCAAGCCATTCACAGTGTATAGATACATGATAAGGGAATAACGTTTAGTGCAAGATACAGCCAGTAATGTCCGATCAAAGATATTTGAGGACCACTCGCAAATATGGTTTTCACATAATTAAAAGTATGGATGGCTTCCTTGCATTTTGCTAGCCAGTTCGCATTGTCAAAATTGACTCTGTCTCATGCCAATCATATCTTCTTGCTAATTTCTTGAAACCTGCCTGGGTGTGTGGTTTCTTAAAGAAAGCTTATTATTTATGGTTTACTTGAACAATATTTGCTCTCTGTAACTTGGTTCAGAGCAGTAAGAATTTTTAAGCTCCAGTTTTGCAGATATGAAGGAAGTTATAGTTGGACGACATGGAAGAATCAACAATGAAAATTTAAAAAAATGTTGCTGAACTGGGTGCCAATAGCCACAGGAATGGTGGTGAATGGGCAGAACGATTTAGTGGTCAATCAAAGAAGGAAAACCTATGGCAAGCAAGTGTGCTTTGGAATTGTTGACTTTACAGCTAATAGTTGGGGATTAATGTTTCACCACCAGATAGTTCAAAAGCTCTTTGATTTTTTTTTAAAGCTTGCTTTGTATGTTAATGCCTGCAGTGGTCTGTATCATGAATTTAAAGTACACTAAGGGAACTAATGTTTAAAGTTGGCCCATAGTCGACCTAAGCACTTAGACTTTAAACGATTTTTACCTTCAGCAAATTTAATTTTTATACAAAACTGTGCTGTAAAACACTTCATAGATTAAACTGCATTGAATAAACATTTGAGATTAAAATATTTCATTCATTGGAAGTTTTAAACTTTGCTTATGCTCATGGTACAATACTGTGACAAACCGTGAGGATGATACAAAGGAAAATGAAGTCTTGCAGAAAGAGGAGGTAATATTGAATACCAAAATTAATTTCAGCAAAAGGGGTGAGAAACGAGGGGCAAAAAAAAACGGAGCTAGAGTTAGGCAGCATCTCTGGAGGACGTGGATAGATAAGTGACGTTTCCAGTTGGGACTCTTCTGACATCAAACATCACCTATCTATATACAGCCTCAAACACCACATATCCATATGTAGCCATTTGATCATGGTTGATCTATTTTCCCCTCTCAAACCCATTCTCCTGCCTTCTCCCTGTAACCTTTGACCTCCTTACCATATCAATCTCCACTTTATGAACACCCAAGGTCTTAGCCACCATAGCTGCAATGAAAAGTCCCATCTTGGGAGCAGATACGGTGGAGGCGGAGAATCTGAGAGTAGAGGATAGCATCTTTGCAAGTGGCAGGGTGCAAGGAAGTGTAGTACAGATAACTGGGAGTCGGAGGGTTTCTAGTAAATGTCAGTGATTGAGATTGAGAGATCAAGAAAAGGAGATAAGTGTCAGTTGGTTCAGGTGTATTCATAGAAACATAGAACAATAGGTGCAGGAGTAGGCCCTTTGGCCAGCACTGCCATTCATTATAGCCATGGCTGATCATCTAAAATCATTACTCTGTTGCTTTTTCTCCATATCCCTTGACTCCTTTACCCTAAGAGCTGAATCTAACTCCCTCTTGAAAACACCCTGTTAATTGGCCTCCACTGCTTCCTGTGGCAGAGAATTCCACAGATTCACAACCCTCTGGGTGTCCCAACTCTCTGGGTGAGGGCAGGATGGAAGTTTGTGGTGAAGTTATTGAAGTCTGAGTTCTGCAGGAGGCAGCCCCGATGCAGTTATTGACGTAGCGGGGAAAGAGTTGGGGAACATGGCCAGCGTGCACCTGGAACCAGGACCCGTTCAACGTAACCAATAAAAAGCAGCGCTGGGGCCCATGGCTACACTTTTAATTTGGAAAAAGTGAGAGGAGTCGAAAGGTAAGTTATTGAGGGCAAAGACAAGTTCTGCAAGGTGAAGGAGAGTGTTAGTGGAGGGAAACTGTTGGTTTGCTGTGCAAGGAAGAAACACAGGACCTTGGAACCTCCTTGGTGGGGATGGAGGTGTAGAGGGGCTGGGCGTTCATGGTAAAGAGTGAATGGGTGGCCTGGAAACTAAAAATTATTAAAGAATTGAAGGGTGTGTGAGGTGTCTCAGATATAGGTTGGAGGGTATTAGACAAGGGAGGGAGGGGGGGGGGGGGTGGATAGGATAGAATCATGTTCAGTGGGATGATGAGTTCAGTGGGACCGGAGCAGGCAGAAACGATGGGCAGTTCAGTTTATAGATTTGTGGGAAGAGGCAGAATTGTGCGGGGCTGGGGAATGATAAATTCGGAGGCTGTGGAGTGCAGATCGACAGAGACGATGAAATCTGAGAAATTCTGGAGGATGATGGCTTGGTGTTCATCTGTGAGGGTTCTGGTCAAGGGGTAGTTTATGAGGTGCCCAAGAGCTGGCGCCTGGCCTCAGCATGGTAGAAGTCAACCCGCCAGACTACAACGACACCTCCCGTTGTCAGCAGATTTCATGATAGTATTGGGATTGTTGCAAAGTGAAGGGAGGGCTCTGCGTTTAGAGGTGGGTGAGATTGTAGTGGGTATGGAGAGTAGTCTGTTATAACAGAGAAAGAGGCCACTGATCCATGAATTCTGCCTGTACTCACTGCAGTCCCATGAATCACATTTCCACACACTCCCTGCAACCTATTCTCTCTCACATGCCCATCAACTCCATCTGGATTCTCCTGTCACTCACCTAAATCTAGGGGGTGGTTTAGAGTAGCCAATTAAGTTATCAAACCATGCAGTCACAGAGAGTGTACAAGCTCCATGCACAGCATTGGAGGTCGGTATTGAACATGGGTTACGAGTTGTGAGACATCCTGGTTTTGGGGGGGACTGCACCGCTCCTATGTAGCCGCATTTCAGTTATGACCACTGCATCCAGATCCTCTTTTCAAATGTATGTTTAGTTTACTTCTGTATTTTGAAAGCTCTAGATTTTTGTTACAGTAGCTCCAATTATTTTTTGCTTAACTCTGTGATTCTCATTTTCAGCATGCGACCAATAACTTTGAAGAAAGAACGTAACTGAATTAAATTAAATTTTTATTTAATGTGATTTTACCGAGTCGGTGGTGCAGCAGTAGGGTTGCAGTCTTACAGCCACCTGGGTTCGATCCTGACCATGGCGCTTGTCTGTACCGAGTTTGTACGTTCTCCCTGTGACCTGTGTCGGTTTTTCTCTGGGATCTCCAGTTTCCTCCCACACTCCAAAGGCGTACAGGTTTGTGGGATAGTGGAAGCGTGCGGGGATCGCTGGTGGGCGCAGACTCGGTGGGACAACGGACTTATTTCCATGCTGTACCTCCAAACTAGTAAACACATTACATCAAACTAGGACATCCATCTCATGCTCCCTTTTAAAAAAAAATTGTACATCTCTTATGTTATTTTCAAATTGATTACCCTACGCTAAATGGAAGGAAGCGATCCAGCTCTGCATGTATTACAACCACTTAAACAATTGCTTGGGCACTCAATTTGAATCGTGTTATCAGGTCGCTATCCTTGATTGGACTTAGCTGGCTTTACCTTGCACTAAACGTTATTATGCATCTTGTACCTATACACTAAATGGATCGATTGTAATCATGTATTGTATTTGCTGTTTGGTTAGCATGTAACAAAGCATTACATGTGACAATAAACTAAACTGATGTACTGTAAGGAAGAAAATTAAGATAGACACAAAAAGCTGGTTCAACTCGGCAGAACAGGCAGGATCTCTGGAGGGACGTAATGTGTGACGTTTCGGGTCGAGATCCTTCAGTCCAAAAAAGGAACATCACCCATTCCTTCTCTCCAGAGATGCTGCCTGTCCCGCTGAGTTATTCCAGCTTCTTGTGTCTATTTTAGGTTTAAACCAGCATCTGCAGTTCCTTCCTATACAAGGAAGAAAATGAGATGTGCTTGGGCATCAGTTGATCAATGGGAGTAGGTAACCGCCACCTCATTTTCAGAATGGGTTACACTGAAAATTATTGCCTTTTATGTTATGTCACAAACATGTTTGGGTGGTTAACCTGTTAAAATTAATCCATCCCAGCACATGTTACATTATGCATCTTGTACCTATACACTAAATGGATCGATTGTAATCATGTATTGTATTTGCTGTTTAGTTAGCATGTAACAAAAGCATTACATGTGACAATAAACTAAACTGATGTACTGTAAGGAAGAAAATTAAGATAGACACAAAGCTGGTTCAACTCGGCAGAACAGGCAGGATCTCAGTGAACACTGAGGATTTTTGGTGTGTCATGGAAGCTGTTTAAAAGTGAAGTAAATCTATTCTCATTTGGATTTAATGTATGGCCAGCAAAGGAAGAAAAATTGTGGAAAGTCTACTTGTGATACCCGTACCAACAGTTACCAAGACCAGAGTTGGGCAAAAATTGTTACGGCAATGTTCTGTCCACATTAATTTTGGCACACTCCTGACATACACAATTTCATGATAAAGTACTTCATACATGCATTTGCTTAACGCCTATTCCCATCCTATGTATAAGGGAGAAAAGTACTGGCTATGGCTATGATCCAAAGTCAAAGTATCCTTTATAGTCATTCAGACCTTTCTGTCTGAACGAAATTTCGATGCCTTGCAGTCATACATATAATAAAAAACAAAACACACAATAAACACGTATTTAACATCCACCACAGTGAGTTCACCAGGCGCCTCCTCACTGTGATGGAAGGCAAAAATCTTAGTCTTTGTCTTCTTCCCTCCTTGTTCTCCCTCTGCGCTGAGGCGATCCAGGCCTCTGATGTTGTCGTTCACTGGGCCCGCGGCCGAGCCACCAAAGCTGGGCCCCCGCTGCCGCAGGAACGCTAAAACACCGCCACAGCTCTGAAGCCAGGTCCGCCGCTGGAACACCACCACAGCTCTGAAGCCGGGTCCGCTGCAGGAATGCTGGAACACCGCAGCTCTGAAACCGGGTCCGCTGCTGGAACACCACCACAGCTCTGAAGCTGGGTCCGCTGCTGGAACACCACAGCTCTAAAAACGGGTCCGCCGCTGGAACGCTGGAACACCGCCACAGCTCCAAGGCCGCCAGCTCCGCCATTAGGCCTCAGCACAGACGGTGACGGGGGACACAACAAGAAATTCCCCTCCCCCCCCCCCCCCCCCCCCCCGGAAGGGAGAGACTAAAACATTGTTCCCCCCCCACGCACACGCACACGCACAGACACAGCCTAATAAATTAAAATGAACTAAAACAGACACAAGAAAAAAAGAGAAAAAAAAACAGACGGACTTTGCAGGTGAGCCACAGCTGCCAGGCAGCGCCGCCACTTCCGCAGCACTTACTGCGATACCAGGCATTTAATTTGCTTTCCACCATAGCCTTTTGGTTAGAATCACAAAGTTTCATCGGTGTATGCCTTGTGGATGTGTGTCGAGATTATATTTTGATATGTGTTTGGAATTGTAATTTATTGGTGAAAATATAGTTTGCTTTATTTTAATTTGCTATGTGGGTAATTGATAATCTTTTATACGATAGTAGTTTAAACCAGGGCACTGATGTTATTGTCAGGTCACTCCAAATTCGCGAGCTGCTTGGTGCCCACAAAGTTTTTCACTGAAATTTGCATCCAGAATAAACAACTTTTGAGACTTCTTCAATTGTTGTACACTGAAGAAGGGTCTAGGCCCGAAACGTTACAAATTACTTCTGTCGAGAGATGCTGCCTGTCCCACTGAATTACTCCAGCATTTTGTGTCTATCTTCGGTGTAAACCAGCATTTGCAGTTCCTTCCAACACATTCTTGAACATAATTTACCGTTCTATATGCGTTGTGGAAAAGGTGTTTTTGTTCTGATATATGGCAAGAAACTTGCGATCCAAATAAAACAAAGCATCTTGCTGTGACTGAATCAGTACATGTCAAAAAAAAATAGAATAAGTAATCTGTTCATGGCAGTGAACCAGAACAACTTCAGATTAGCAGCAGACCTTGGGAATGGTGATCACAATCTTGTGGAAAGAATAAACTAAAGAGGTGGCACAGTTGGTGAAGCCCCTGCCACACAGCGCCAGGAATCCAGGTTGAATCCTGACCTCGGATGCTGTCTGTGTGGATTTTGCATGTTCTCTGTGTGTGACTACATGAGTTTCCTCCAGTTTCCTTCCGTACCCCAAAACTTTGTCGGTTAATTAACATGGGATAACAGAGATCTAGTGTGAACGGGTTATAGCCATTGATTTGGTGTCCATGCTGTACCTCTAAACTAATTAAAACATAAGGGAGGAGCGAGGAACTTTTGCTATATTGCAACTGTTTAAGAAAACGGGACATTAACCAATGTAAAAAAATTGAACATAAGAAAGATATTTCTAGTTTGTGAAATCACCTCATGACTCCAAGGAGAAAGGGGTCCAAGCTGGGAAAGCTGCCCAACTGATAAGTCAGACAACACCCGCCAGTGATGTTGTAAAGATGATACCTCTCAAGAAAATTGTCAGATGCCTCCATCACAGTTTGAGTACATCATGTTCCATTGGCAATGAAGACCCACCAGAGGTGGCAGTATATGGGAATGCAATCATGAGGCAGTGTCAGTGTCCTCAACATTGACGTCATCCTATCTTCATTCTGTTGATATGAACCATGCATGTGAAGGGAATTCTTCCCATTAGCATCCACATTTGCCAGCAATGTTAACTATATGGTTCCCCAAATCATACAAACTGTAGTTACCCTTGCAGCACTCCCTGGTCCTCTGCCTCTATTCAAAGAACACCAGCACAACCACCCTTTAACTCCTTCCGTCAAGCCAAATTTTAATCCAATTGGCTCGCTCACCTTGGATTCTACTAGTCTACCATCCAGGACCTTGTCAGAGGCATTGTCAAAGTGCATATAGATAATGTTCCCTGCCTTGCCCTCATCAACCCACTTGATGACCTCTGGAAAAAAAAACCCTGTTAAAAATGTGACATTTCCTTAGCTCAAAGCCATGTGATAATCCTTAATTAGTCTGTGCCTATCTAAATGCTGGTAGATCCTGTTCCTACAAATCCTTCCAAAAACCTTCCCACCACTGACGCCGGGCTCATTGGTCTGTAGTTCCCTGGCTTGTACTTATTGCTCTTCTTAAATATTATTACAATATTGGCCACATGCCAATCTTCTGGATATTTTCCAGGGGCTAAAGACCATGCAAATATCTGCAAGGACTGCCACAATTTCCTTCCTAGCTTTCTACCAGATCAGAAGATGTACTTGATCAGGCCCTGGGGATTTATGTGCATTAATGCGCTTTAAAACCACTAATATCTCTGCTTTGGTAATTTGTATCTAAAACATCATAATTTCTATAACACAATCCCTTAGCTTCCATGATCTCAGTAAAATCCAGCTGAGAAGGAATCCTTTAATATTGCCCCAGTCTCCTGTGGTTCAACACAAAGAATGCCATGCATATGGGGGGGGGGGGGGGGGGGGGAGACAATTTACTCTGGAAAATTAACCTACAAACCTGGATGTCTTTGAGATGTGGGAGGAAACCAGAGTTGCTAGAGAAAACAGAGAGAATGAGAAACTTCACGAAACAGCACGACTGGGAACCTTTTCTTTCCCCAGATAATTATTTTTGTTTTTAAGTCACCTGGAGAATCTCTGGAGATTTCCCTTTACCAACTCCATGTCATGTTCTCTTTTTGCTTTCCTGATTGCCTCCTGACGCTTACTCGTACACTTATACTCGTGGCTGGGTTCCATTGATCCGACTGCCTAAATATGACATATGCCTCCTTTTTACTGATGAGAGCCTCAACATCTATCATCTCCTAGGCTTCCCTAAACTTGCCAGCCCTGCCCTTCACCCTTCTGCCATGCTGACCCTGCAATCCTGCCTAATGTCTCCAAATTGGGCTTGAACTTATGGGCCAGTCCTATCCTTCTCACTAACTACTTTAAAACGAATAGAATTACAGTCACTAGTTCCAATGTGCTCCCCCATTGACTTTTCAGTCACTTGCCCTACCTTGTTCTGTATGAGGAGGTCTTGGGTTGCGCCCCCTACAGTGGGATCCTATATGTATTGATTCAGGAAGCTTACTTGGGGATATTTAACAAATTCTATCCTATCCAAGTCCTTTACGCAATGTGTGATCCGGTCAATAAGTTTAACGTCTAAAATCTCCCACTAATACTACACTGGAGAACAATAGAGAAAATAAAGAAAATGCAAAGAAAGAAATAACTGAGCAGAGAAAATTTGCAAGAAATGTCAGAAAAAAATATTGTGATTTTTTTAAAAATAAGAATAAAAAATAGACACCATGAGAGAATGAACTTAAAAACAATAATGATTAACTTGCTTTCCACATTAGAATAATATAATCTAGATCTAAATACCATAGATGTAGGCATATTCAAGAAAACTGAACAGATGTCCGAGCACTAATTTGTGTATTTAGAAGTTCACAGATTTGCTGCGAGTGCCATTAAAAAGTTAATGTTGGCCTAATGTTATGAAGGATGGGAGATTTAAGAACATCTAAGAACTGTAGAACAAACAGTCAAACTTTAATTATAGTAAAGATATGGGAATCTATATCAATGAAAGAAACCATTTTAACATAAACATCCATCATAGTGACTCCTACACATTCCTCACTGTGATGGAAGGCGAACATAAAGTTCCAAGTGGGTTACACAAAAAGCTGGAGAAACTCAGCGGGTGCAGCAGCATCTAAGGAGCGAAGGAGATAGGCGACGTTTCGGGTCGAGACCCTTCTTCCTTGTCAACTCTCAATTCTCCAACTCTCGGACACCTCCTCCTACTTATCCCTGGACCATGACCCCACTGACGAGCACCAGGCCACCATCTCGAGCACCATAACCGGCTTCATCAACTCCGGCTCCCTACCCCCCCGAGCCTCCAACCTCATCGTTCCCCAGCCCCGCACAGCCCGATTTTACCTTCTCCCCAAAATCCACAAACCCGACTGCCCCGGCAGACCCATTGTCTCCGCCTGTTCGTGCCCCACCGAACACATTTCCACATACCTTGACTCCATCCTATCCCCCTTTGTTAAATCCCTCCCCACCTATGTTCAAGACACCTCAGACACTCTCCGTCGGCTCCGCACATTCCGTTGTCCAGGCCCCCATCCTCTCATCTTCACCATGGACGTCCAGTCACTATACACCTGCATCCCCCACCAGGATGGTCTCAAAGCCCTCCGGTACTTCCTCGACCAGAGGAGCAACCCATACCCATCCACTGACACCCTCCTCCGCCTAGCAGAGTTGGTCCTTAGGAAGAAGGGTCTCGACCCGAAACGTCGCCTATCTCCTTCGCTCCTTAGATGCTGCTGCACCCGCTGAGTTTCTCCAGCTTTTTGTGTAACCCTCGATTCTCCAGCATCTGCAGTTCCTTCTTTAACAATAAAGTTCCAAGTCCTTCTCTTGTTGACGGGACGGTCTTGACTCCCGTAGCCGGCCGCAGGTTGGGTGTTTGCATCCTGTTTATGGTGTCCTGAAGCACCTATTTAAAGTTAAAACATCCTGCACAAGGGGTGTTGAACATATTAATGCCATTGCTAATATCCCTAGTTAAAAGGACAAAAAGCATCAGGACATTATCATATAGATACCAAGTCCTTAAAGGGTAGCACTAGAGGCCCTGCTGATCTTACAGCCTCTTAAAATGAATTAAATTAAGTGGTCGGATTACTCTGAGCCACCAGGGAAACTATGGTTGGAATTTAATTATAAAATCTTTAATAGCAATAACTCGGGTGTCAAATTGTAAAATACAATGTTTCAGATTCTTTTTACCCTCTGTGTGGAAAGATTCTACTTCATATATCCTCTATTTATTATACCAATTACTTTAATTCCATGGCCCTATAATTTTGGGCCCTCTGTCAAGGCAAATGTTCTATCCCTGTCAATATCCTTGTAAATCGACACAAAATGGTGGAGTAACTCCGCGGAATAGTGTAGGATGGAACTGTAGATGTTGGTTTACACTGTAGATATCCTTGTAAAACTGTTCTGCATTTTTGCACCCTCTCCAGTGCAAATGCAGAATATAAGTTCTCAGCATTCTAGTGCACTAAGTTCAGGTCAAAGTCCAACGAAGTACCTTCGTTTATGAAAGTAGGTACTTCCTGTCGATTAGCCTGCAGGGAAAGTCATTAGATTCTTCCTGTCGATTAGCCTGCAGAGAAAGTCATACAAACAATAACAAGGTTTTGAAGGAATAACGGTAATGCTCACCTTGCTGATCATTTTCTTTTTCAATTGATTTATCTTTATAAAGTTATGTGAACTGTCCAATAAAAATGGTAAATAACAAATGTAGAGCTACTGTTAGGATTAGGATCAGTCAGTAAGTCAGTCAGTCAATTGGACAGTCTGTCAGTCAGTCAGTCTGTCATTCAGTTGGTCAGTCAGTCGGTTGGTCAGTCGGTTGGTCAGTCTGTCGGTTGGGCTTGTCGGTAGGCCAATGGGTACTGCGATCGGTCGGCGTATCGGGCCATCGGGCCTCCGGTGGGTGATGTGAGCTGGGCCGGGCCTCCGATGGGTGGTGAGAGCGGTCGGTCGGTCTGGGCCTCCGGTGGGTGATGAGAGCGGTCGGTCGTGCTGGGCCGGGCCTCTGGTGGGTGGTGAGAGTTGGGCTTGGCCTCCAGTGGGTGCTGCGAGTGGTCGGACGGCCGGTGGGTGCTGCGAGTGGTCGATTGGGCTGTCAGTAGGCCGGTGTTGCAGCGAACGGGCGGACTGATGGAGCCGGCCCTATGGGGGTGCTGAAGGCAGCCCGAGCAGTGTGCAAGGCAATGCTGCTCCCCACCATCATCACCACGATGATCCAGAAGGGCATCCTGACCGAGGTGGACACGCTGCGGGGCCACACGTACGGAGCCTGCAGCCAGGAGGGGGAGGTTAGGGTTAGGGTTAGGCATTTTCCTGTCAGTGGAAGATGCCTTAGCCTTCCCCCAGACTGGCACTGCCCCAGTCTCACTATGGCTGTGACCCCCACTGCACACTGGCAGTCAGTGGGGTTCAGTAAACGAGGGAACGCACAGGAAATGCCCTCGCCCATTAATTAGGCTGGTTCAGGAGCTGGACCTCTGTGGCAGTCTCATTCAAAAAACACACTCACAATTATATATAATTAAAAGTGTCATCTTGACCACTTCCTGTTTGCACTGTGCTTTGATTTTAGAAGAAACGCTACCATATATGGCTGTGATTTTTTTTTGGCCTCCGCTGCGCAGGCCCCGAGGATTTTTCCCATCGGTGAAAAATAAAAGACTTAGTTCTTAAAAAACCTTGAGATTCTCTCTCCTGTCAATCACCGGTGGGAGGGGGAGGGACTATAAAACCAGGAAGTGTGGGTGTGGCTTAGTCTGTCTGCAAGGAGGTGAGGGAGAGGTCACAACTCTCTGTCTGACCTGTGAAACTACAAACATTGTGAGTATGCAATGTACTTGAATAAATGATTTGTTAGCCCTTAATGAAAATGCAATGAATTGTTTGGCCTGCCCTGTGCTTGAAAGTGTAATGGCAATGGAAATGAAGTGAAAATTCAATCAGCTGCTTGGCTTGAGCCAGCCCTGTGCTTGAAAGTGCAACAGCAAAGGAAATGAAGTGAAAATGCAAACTGTTTGGCTTGAGCCTGCCCTGTGCTTGGAAGTGCAATGCAATTGGAAATGAAATTAAATGAGTTGTTTGGCCTGCATGAAACTACTAATTTTGGCCAACAAGGCCTCTATTATCCCAAAATGTCAGTATTAGCCCAGGAGGACCATTTTGGCCCAAAAGGCCCGTGCCAGGCCAGGAAAAATCCAGAAAAAGTGCCTTTCACTGAGATTTCACTCAGATTTTTTAAGAGCCCCTTCGGCCCATCAGGCCTGTACTAGCCCAGGAGTCTCTTTGTCCCATCAGTAAGTATTCCCCTGCAAGTATTAAACCTCACCCCAATATTTTTCTCCCTCCCTTCATTTGCTCCCTGTGCGATCCAGGCCAGGATAGACTTTCCTCCTTCATTGTTGTGATCGGCAGAAAAAGATGAAAATGTCTAAAATTGATTCTCCACCCTCTCTCCCTTCTCTCTCACAGAGTCTCTCACCTTGTTTTGGGCAGAATTTCTGGTAGTTTCTGAGCTGCCAGCTCACCAGGCCTGAGTGACTGAGCTGCCAGCCCAATAATCCATTCGGCCCCACAATGTCCATACTAGCATTGTGGAAACCAGTCACTTTGGCCCACCACACCCATACTAGCACGCCAGAAAGCCCCCCCCCCCCCCCCCTCCCCCACTGGCCAGCAATATTGGAATTGGTGGAGAAGTGGAATATTGTGTTGGGGGGACCAGCCCTCCCGTGAGAACATGGGACCCAATGGGTTCCACTTAGTCTCGTTCATTATTATTATTATACATGATTATATATGATTATAGTCATATTCACAAGATATATATATCTGTGTGTATGTATGTGTATATATGTATGTATATGTATATATGTGTGTATATGTATATATGTATGTATGTATAAATATATATGTGTGTGTATGTATATATATGTGTGTGTGTATATATGTGTATTTATATGTGTGATTACAGTCATATTCACAAGATATATGTATGTGTGTATATGTGTATGTATATGTATGTGTGCATGTGTGTGTATATATATGTGTGTGTATATATGTGTGTGTGTATGTGTATATATATATCTATGTAAGTGTATATATGTATGTATATGTATATATATGTGTGTGTATATGTATGCATGTGTGTATATATACATGTGTGTATATATATATACATATGTATATGTGTGTGTATATATGTGTGTGTGTGTGTCATATGACCAGAGTGAGGCCCACCGTAAATTGGAGAAACAGCACCTCATATTTCGCTTGGGTAGTTTACACCCCAGCGGTATGACCATTGGCTTCTCCAATTTCAGGTAGTCCTTGCTTTCTCCCTCCTTCCCATCCTATTCCCAGCTCTCCCACAGCTTACTGTCTCCGCCTCTTCCTTTCTTTTTCCCGCCCCCCCACCCATCCCGACATCAGTCTGAAGAAGGGTCTCGACCTGAAACGTCGCCTATTTTCTTCGCTCCATAGATGCTGCCTCTCCTGAGTTTCTCCAGCATTTTTGTCTACCCATTCACACAAGTTCTGTTATCCCCCTTTCCTCACCCACCCCCTGCACATTAGGGGCAATTTTACAGACACAAGTTAACCTACAAAGCCAATGTGTGTTTGGGATGTGGGAAGAAACCCACATGCTTGCAGGGAGAATGTGCAAATTCAACACAGACAGTGCCTGAGAATAGGATAGAACACAGATCTCTGGCGTGTGAGGCAGCAACTCCACCAACTGTGCCACTATATTTTATTTTCCAACAAACCAAAAATTATACATTGAGTTATACGTTGGTTACAAAAAAAAAGAATATCCATTTTCAGTCTTAAATCTCAAAGTGACGTTATGTTCCCCTTCACAGATACTGTATGTTTTAATTCAGTTCCAGGCTATTGGGACAGTACATTGGCCATAAATTTGCTGCCTAAAATTTGCAGAGACCTGGAATTGATCCTGAATATGTGTGCTGTCTGTATGGAGTTTTGTTTTCTCGTTTATAACATTGTTTACAGAGTACTATGTTTACATATTCTGTTGTGATGCTGCAAGTAAGGATTTCATTGTTCTAACTGGGACGTGAGAGAATAAAACACTCTTGGCTTATGTCGCTGATGTGTGGGATAGTACGGGTGATCGGTGGTCGGCGTGGACTCGGTGGGCCGAAGGGCCTGTTTCCACGCTGTGTCTTTAAATTAAACTAAAAATACTAAAACCAGAGGAAATGTAAAGAAGGGTTTCTACCCGAAACGTCACCCAATGTTTTCTATCCAGAGATGCTGGCTGCTCTATGGAGTTCCCCCGCACAATTAAAGCATGGAATAGTCTTCACCCTACCATAGGTACCAACCAGACGCAACTACATTTAAGGTAGCTTTATTTTTCCCAAGAACCCTTTTTTGCTTATTTTATTGTCATGTGTCCCAGATAGGGCAATGAAATTATTGCTTGCTGCAGCACAACAGAATATGTAAACATAATACAGAACAGGAGATAAAAGTTCAGTGTGTCTATATACTATAGACCATATATATATACACACACAGTAAATAAACAGATAAAATGCAATAGGCTGTTATTTTTCCAGAGTTTGGAGTTTGGTGGTGGTGGGTCCAACAGTTTAAATTCCATTTCGAATACTTTTGGAGGACCAGGAAACCAAGAAGCAAGAGTTACTCCAGGGAGTAATTCTGCGTTGTTTTTCAGCGGTCATGGTGAGGCAGCGACTGGACAGCAATGGCGGCCAGAACTCCCGCAATGCAAAGGGAGGGAGAAAGTGGCCGACGCCGACCAGTTGCCGTGGCGGTGCGCATGTGCAAGGCCGCACATGCGCACAACCACGGCCGATGTTGTGCTCGACGGCCAGCCGTGCCGAGCGGAGACCCGAGAGCCTAGCGGACACCTGAGTACAGAGAGCTAGCGCCGAGCGGAGACCCGAGAGCAGAGAGCTAGCGCCTGGCAGAGAGCAGAGAGCTAGCGCAGAGAGCCTAGTGCAGAGAGCTTGCGCCGAGCCGAGACCCGGACACAGATGGTGGGCGGGTGTCCCAGTTGTTAGCCAAGCCGGGCAAAATGGCATGGCTTTTAGGTTGCCCGGCGGGACTGTAGGTTGCCATTGGCACCCGGGCAACCGCTATATATATATATATATATATATATGTGTGTGTGTGTGTGTGTGTGTGTATATATGTATGTATGTGCAGCGCTCAAAATTAACCGTTGCCCGGGTGCCAATGACCACAGAAAGTGCCGCCGGGCAAACTAAACAGCGACTCATTTTGCCCGGCTTGCCAAGCAAATACTGGTTGATAACGATAGACACAAAAAACTGGAGTAACTCCGTGGGTCAGGCAGCATCTCTGGAGAATAGGAGCGTGATGTTTCGTGTCGGCGGCTTCTGTATTCGTCTGGTATCTTTGATTGCGGACCAAAGATACTAGGTGCGTGGTGACAAAGGGTCGGAACGAATGCCGGGCCCCAAGCAGCGGCCACGAAGCGGCTCCACCGCCTCCTCCTCCCGCACCCCGCCCGGCAGAAGGAGGCCTCCCTCTCTCGCTCTATCTCTCCCCGCCTCCCTCCTCCCGGCCTCGGCGAGCGAGAGGGGTTGTTTTGAAAGCACTGCAGGTGGATTTGCCCCCCTCCCCCCCCCCCCCCCCCCCCGCCATCTATCCACCCCGCACTGATTCGCACACCCCCTGAACCTATTGTGATTCATGGTCTTCAGAGCGAACATTGACTATGTTTGGTAACGGAATGCAATCAAATGTGTTTTAATTCCCAATGTTATTATTTGTTTTGACACCTTTAAACATGTGACCAAATGAACATTTGCTGCAGTTATGTCCTTTGGCCATCTCTTGTCAGTTAGTGTAATGTTTAACCTGTCAGATGGATATAGTCTGTTTTAACAGCTATTATCATAAAATGCCTTTCGAAATTTTCGTGCAACCTGTATATTTTGTTATGGACACATTATGTGGGAAGCCAGAGTGTTTCTGTGCCAATAGCAATAACGACCCATGCTATGACCATGTCATGGTAATTTTCGGTCCTTCACAGAAAAAATGCTTGCATCAATCTGAAGTGTGCAAGGTCCAGGATTTATTGACACAGGTTGATTATTTGCTGAATAATCCAACCACAATTTTGTTTGGAAGTGGAAAGAACTAATAGAAATTGCATTAATTGCAATGTGTAAAAAGAGTTGCGATATTGTATTATAATTTTGCTGCATGTCATTGTGGTATCTATCATGTCTTGATTGGTGAATATGTTTAGTTTGTGAGTTATTTGAAGCAGAAATAATATGTGAATATAGACAAAGGTGCTGGAGAAACTCAGCGGATGCGGCAGCATCTATGGAGCGAAGGAAATAGGCAACGTTTCAGGCCAAAACCCTTCTTCAGACTGATGGGTTTCGGCCTGAAACGTTGCCTATTTCCTTCACTCCATAGATGCTGCTGCACCCGCTGAGTTTCTCCAGCACTTATGTCTACCTTCGATTTTCCAGCATCTGCAGTTCCTTCTTGAACATATGTGAATGCTTCTATTGAGCATAATTCTGACTGGTAACTACGCACTTCATCCAAGCACATAATCGCACGCGTCATGCAAACCGTCTTAAATGACCACCTAAACTGTCATTTGGCAACCTAAAAAGCTGTCAAGGTTACCCGGCTGGCAACAGAGGAAAAAAGTTAAGCGAGAGCCCTGTGTGTGTGCGTGTGTATGTGTGTGTGTTTATATATATATATATGTGTGTGTGTGTGTGTATATATATGTGTGCGTGTGTATATATATGTGTGTGTGTATATATATATATATATGTGTGTGTGTGTGTATATATATATATATATATATATATATGTGTGTGTGCATATATAATATGTGTGTGCGTATATATATGTGCGTTTGTGTGTGTGTGTGTATATGTGTGTGTGTATATATACGTGTGTGTATATGTGTGTGTGTGTATATATATGTGTGTATATCTATATGTGTGTGTGTGTGTGTGTGTGTGTGCGTGTATATATGTGTGTATATATATGTGTATGTGTGTATATATATATATGTGTGTATATGGATATATATGTGTGTGTATGTGTATATATAGGTGTGTGTATATGTATGTATATATATATGTGTGTGGGTGTGTGTATGTGTATATATATGTGTGTGTATATATTTATGGTTTAAATAGACTGCAACATGGAAACATGGAATTTTTTGAAGATGTAACTGGGAAAATGGACAAGGGAGAGCCAGTGGATGTAGTGTACCTGGACTTTCAGAAAGCATTTGATAAGGTCCCACATAGGAAAATAGTGGGCAAAATTAGGGCTCATGGTAGTGGCGGTAGAGTGCTGATATGGATAGAGAAGTGGTTGGCAGACAGGAAACAACGAGTAGGGATTAACGGGTCCCTTTCAGCATGGCAGGCTGTGACTAGTGGGGTACCGCAAGGCTCGGTGCTGGGACTGCAGCTATTTACAATATACAGCAATGATTTGGATGAAGGGATTCAAATTAACATTAGCAAATTTGCAGATGACACAAAGCTGGGTGACAGTGTGAACTGTGAGGAGGATGCTATGAGAATGCAAGGTGACTTGGACAGGTTGAGGGAGTGGGCAGATGCATGGCAGATGAAGTTTAATGCGGATAAATGTGAGGTTATCCAGTTTGGTAGCAAAAACAGGAAGGCAGATTATTGTCTAAATGGCGTCAAGTTGGGAAAAAGGGAAGTACAATGGGATCTGGGGGTCCTTGTGCATCAGTCTATGAAACTAAGCATGCAGGTACAGCAGGCAGTGAAGAAAGCGAATGTTGTTGGCCTTTATAACAAGAGGAATCGAATATAGGGGCAAAGAGGTCCTTTTACAGTTGTACAGAGCCCTAGTGAGACCACACCTGGAGTATTGTGTGCAGTTTTGGCCCCCTAATTTGAGGAAGGACATACTTGCTATTGAGGGAGTGCAGCGTAGGTTTACACGGTTAATTCCCGGGATGGAGGAACTGCTGTATGCTGAGAGAATGGAGCAGCTGGGCTTGTACACTCTGTTTTAGATCTCATTGAAACATATACGATTGTTAAGGGCTTGGACACACTAGAGGCAGGAACCATGTTCCTGATGTTGGAGGAGTCTAGAACCAGGGGCCACAGTTTAAGAATAAGGAGTAAGCCATTTAAAACGGAGACAAAGAAACACTTTTTCTCACAGAGAGTGGTGAGTCTGCAGAATTCTCTGCCTCAGAGGGCGGTGGAGGCAGGTTTTCTGGATGCTTTCAAGAGAGAGCTAGATAGGGCTCTTAAAAATAGCAGAGTCATGGGATATGGGGAGAAGGCAGGAACGGGGTATTGATTGGGGATGATCAGCCATGATCACATTGAATGGCGGTGCTGGCACGAAGGGCCAAATGGCCTACTCCTGCACCTATTGTCTATTGTCTAAATAGGTTCCCCACAGTGTAACATGGGCATTGGACACTAGATGGTTAATTTTTCAATCTCATTTACTAATTAAATTAATGTGCAACGTTTGGCACTGACAAGTTATGACTTCCTTCTCAATCATATTTTATCTAAATCTGTGCGAAATTTCATGTAGTTCCGAGACATGGGTCACGAAAGTTGATTTCTAGTTACATTTTTGATGCTCAGCTCTCAGCCTATTAACAGTGCAGGACATTCTTGTTCCAGATTTGGTGATTTACCTACTTTAAAATAATGCCTATAATAGGATTTTGTTGTAGTGAAAGCCGTCAGGTAATTTTCTAGTACAGAATTTGCTATTGAAATGCATATACAAGCAATATTTTGGATTTTTCCAGCCATAGATGCTGCCTCACCCGCTGAGTTTCTCCAGAAATTTGTCTATCAGCAATATTTTGGAAAGCAGTTGTCCCAGTGAATATTGGGACGTAAGTTTAGAGAGACCTCTCAGTCACAACCTAGCTTGGTATTGATTTGTTGGTTATTAAAATTGTTTGTGTTCAGGGTAATATAATTACTGATAATTCATGCATATTCCATATGTAACAGCCTCAGGTTCTTATTAATGTTACTGAAATTAATCCATTTTATAATGAAGTGGCTAGAGGTGAAATTAATAAGCTTTTTAATTATAAACACTGCAATGTGTTGGTTAACTCTTCAAAATTGCAGATTAAACTTTTCAGTAATGATACCAATTAAATTAAAAATAATGTGAGGACCCAAATGGAATGGAAATTATGTCTGCTAATTAAATTTCCTGGAGGATGACTAGTTCCATAAGATTTCTTTTGTTGCTTGCTTCTTTCTCGTGTGTTTGTCAGACTTGGGTGAAAGTCTTATGCACCAGTATAATTTAAAAGAGAATTGAGTGTTGACTTGTGCCTGACCGGGAAACCCTGTGCCAGTAGCTGCTAATTTCTTCACCAATGAGAGAAAATTCAAGGTAGATTTTTTGTTCCAATGATGGGTTGTATTGTAGTTTTCAAATTTGGTTGTAATCTTGAAGGAGTGTTTTTTTGGAAGGCGTCGCTAAAAGTACTGTGATTATTTATGCATGTCCAATTGCTTTAAATTATGTTTTGTTAAATAATGCTATGTTGATGTAGTCCTGGATAAGTTTCTAACCCTGTCAAAGTGATTACTGCTGATATAAAACCATTGACTTTCAGATCTCCCAGTATTGATATGTTGAATCTTATGTTAATAGATGTTAGTGTTAACTTTCAATGGTTTTCTGAAGGAATTGTGATTTTTATTTTATCCTGAGTAGATCTGATGTGCTTCAGTTCCATCTACATCAATATGTTCAAGAGTCCCTCCGTGCAATGCTACATTTTTATATGAGGTAAGGCAGATTACAATATGATTAGGCAGGAGCTAGGGTGAATAAATTGGGAACAATTATTATTGGTAAGTCCACATTTGACATCTGGGACTCATTTAAAGCCTAGCTGATCAAAGTTCAGGGCCGGCACGTTCCAGTAAGAAGGAAGAATAAGGGTGACAACGTGAGAGAACCTTGGATGATCAAAAAGAGAGTAAATTTGGACAATTTACCAAATGTATATAAGGTTTAGAAAGATGAATCAGGCAGCGCTTTTAAGGAATATAAAGCAAGCAGGAATGAAGGGCCTGTTGGGGGTGAAAAACAAACGGCAGTGAACAGGTTAATGTTTCCCTTATCTTGTGTTGTCTTGATCGAAGGTCTCAGTCTCATTCTACGTGATTGATTATTTCGGACATAGATGAGGAGAAACTTCTTCACTTTAAGCGATTCTTTGAATATTTTTCAGACAGTAATTAGCACATTCATGATAAACAAGGGGTGAAATGATAGACCAGCTAGATAGTAAAGTATAATTAGATTCAGACTAACCATGCGTTTATCAAATAGCAAAGCAGGCTACAGTGGCCTTCCCCTAATTAATATGTGCACATGTAGCAAGCCTTTAGAATTCTCAACCAAAGGCAGATGGACAGATTTTTGGAATTTGAAGTAGTCCATGGAGCTGGTGCAATAGAGTTACAAGGAAGTAAAAGATCAGCTATCATCTTATTGAAAGGATGTCAAAGAGCAGGGAGCAGTAAACATCATTCCACCTTGCTTTTGTTTTATCTCACCAAAGTTTTTGACACAGTATGACATATCTAGCCGAAATGTTGGAGAAGATTGGCTCACTCCCCCCCTCAAAACTGCTTGTTCCTTTCATCCCAACTGATGCATCTTGGCTGTGCATGATATAGTCTTGTTATCCCATGGAACAAATAGTTCTCACGCAGACTCATCCATTCAGAAGTTAAGATGCCGCATGTCTAAGCTTTCATTGAGCAAAGAGGGCTTTATTGCTTCAGGATCACATCCTCCCCAGGGACGTAGTGTATGATAAGGTGGCCTCAGCTAAAAGATTAAGTGGGTGCACAACATTCCACTTCTGTGTTGTAAGTGCAGAGAATATGAACGTTTTCGACAGCTATTTTGAGTAGTGCGGAACTGGCTGCTTCATGGCAACAGAACGTGACATTGACTGTGTATTTGGACATGTCACCACAATGTTTATTGGTTTATTCTCCACAGTGAGGAACAGTTCCTTAAGCTTGCACCTCATTTACAGTGCATTCAGAAAGTATTCAGACCCCTTCACCTTTTCCACATTTTGTTACGTTACAGCCTTATCTGAAAATGGATTAAATTCATTTGCCGGATTTTAATCATCAATCTACACACAATACCCCGGAATGAAGAAGCGAAAACAGGTGTTTAGAAATTTTTGCAAAGTAATTAAACCCGATCGTACATCTCTGGAGGGACCTGAAAATAGCTGTGCATCGACACTCCCCATCCAACCTGACAGAGCTTGAGAGGATCTGCAGAGAAGAATGGGAGAAATTACCCAAATACAGGTGTGCCAAGCTTGTAGTGTCATACCCAAGAAGACTTGAGGCTGTAATCGCTGCCAAAGGTGCCTCAACAAAGTACTGAGTAAAGGGTCTGAATACTTATGTAAATGTGATATTTCAGTTTTTTTTTAATTACTTTGCAAAAATTTCTAAACACCTGTTTTTCGCTTTTTTATTATGTGTAGACTGATGATAAAAATGAATTTAATCCATTTTAGAATAAGGCTGTAACGTAACAAAATGTGGAAAAAGTGAAGTGGTCTGAATACTTTTTGAATCCACTGTATATGATTAGTGAATGAAACTTTTGGTCGTGACATATGTGCAAGCTGTCTTTACAGAATAGACTCTTTAGACATCAATGGAAAAGCAGCACCTGTGAAACCTTGTCTAATTCCAAAAGCTCACGTAGATGAAAGATGCCAAAACGTAATTATATATAAACAGTTCTTAATAGTTTGAAAATTACATGTGCACGCCTTTCTATGGCTTAGGAGTAACATTTAAGGTTACTTTAAAAATCACGTGAAAGCAGCTAAAGGGGTGGGTAGGTACTTCAATAAAATTTAGGACACCAACTGGAATTTATTTTTTACGACTCGAAATGTGTCTTAACGGCTTAAATATTTGTGACCATTGAGTTAATCATACAGAGACATACACAGTAAGAAGCCCTGTCCCACGGTACGAGTTCATTCCAAGAGCTCTCCCGAGTTTGCCCTGATTCGAACTCTGAGATTTACGGTAATTGCTGCTCGTCTGTACTCGTGGCTCTCGTGGACATTTTTCAACATGTTGAAAAATCTTCACGAGTCTTCCCGTGCTTACCTGCCATTAGTGAGTCTTCCCGAGTACCTGACGTCCCCGAGCTCCAACATACCCGCTACATACATTCTCCGTGCTTGCCACGAGTTTGATTTTTTTAAACTCGGGAGAGCTCTTGGAATGAACTCGTACCGTGGGACAGGGCTATCAAGATTTGTGTTAATGGTGACACGACACTGGTTTTGGATATGACCACATGCAGTTGAAGATTGTATATGTACGTATTTAAAACTCTTCATAGTTGAATACAAATTATCCAAAGAGGACACTACATTTTCCTCTTTTCCTTTATCAAACTAATCTGTTTAAGTTTGAAGATAGACACAAAATGCTGGAGTGACTCAACGGGACAGGCAGAATCTCTGGAGAGAAGGAATGGGTGACGTTTCGGGCCGAGACCCTTCTTCAGACTCAATGTTGCAGAACTGTCGTCGGAGAGAGAAGGAGAACTTCTTTAAAATAGGTTACCTTGAGACTTTTCAATGCAGGAGACGAAATCTGTAGGAAGGAACTGCGGATGCTGGTTTACACCGAAGATAGACATAAAATGCAGCAGTAACTCAGCGGGACAGGCAGCACCTCTGAATAGAAGGAATGGGTGACTTTGCGGGTCAAGATCCTTCTTCAAACTAATTTTCTTCTTCAGACAAAGACCAGACAAAATTTGAAGTTGGGTTCTTCTGAGAAAAAGTGGAACCCCATAATCAAGGCAAGTTTCTAAAATCTTTATTGATGCCCTGGACAGATGTTTTGTTCTAGAGGACAATTAATTAGTGTCATGCGTTAGAAAAATCATGCTGCGGGCAACAAAGCCGCTGCCTTACTACATGCATCACTCACTCGAGTGAAATTGTACTTGAAAATTGCAGAATCATAGGAGGTAAATTTCAAGATAACCAAAGGAGTGGTAGCATGTCTATCATTGGAATTAAAATGAGTCCCTGGGCACGAGATGTCCTGAGGTAGACACAAAATGCTGGAGTAACTCAGTGGGACAGGCAGCATCTCTGGAGAGAAGGAATGGGCGATATTTCAGGTTGAGACTGAGTCTGAAGAGTCTTGACCCGAAACGTCGCCCATTCCTTCTCTCCAGAGTTGCTGCCTGTCCCGCTGAGTTACTCCAGCATCTTGCGTCTACCTTTGATTTTAACCAGCATCTGCAGTTCCTTCTTACACATGAGAAGTCCTTAACCCGGCACTGGGAAGACAGCTGACTTTTGGGAATCATTGTTTTGGCTTCTGTTACATACAGTGTGTGAAAAGTCTCCTTTTTGTGTTGCTGCATTGTACTGTTCCACTCTCTTCTAAGATTTAAATTATTTTCTGTTTTATCTTCATTTACTGAATTAAGATTTTTCACAGTGCTTGTACCACATTGTATTTGTGCATGTGACAATAAATTAAACTTGACTTGACAAGGGATTTGTGTTGTATAGGATGAGCTGGCATATAATTTCACTCTTGAGCTGCCGTCTCAAACCATTCCGGTCATTGAGCTGTGGGTATAACCCCAATGCTCTACGGGAGAATGTCCAAGGATTGTGAAAGAATGACAATGCATTTCCAAGTCAAGATGATGTGTGGCTTATAGAATCAAGAATGGCACAGCACAAGAACAGGCCCTTTGCAGCACAATATCTGTGCTAAACACGATGCCAAAAACAGCTTGTATTTGTCTGCACATAATCCTCATCCCTCCATTCCCTGCATATCCATATGCCTATCACAAAAGTCTCTTAAATGCCAAAATTGTATCTTTCTCAACTACCACCCCTGGCAGCGTGTCCCAGGCACCAAGTGAAAACACTTTCCCCACACGTACAGTATAAACTTTGCTCCTCACACCTTAAAGCTGAGCCCTCTAGTATTTGAATTTTCAATCCTGGCAAAAAGGTTCTGTCTGTCTTCCCTTTCTATGCATCTTATGATGCATGCATATACTTCTATCGGGTCTCCCCGCAACCTCTGTGGTTCTAGAGAAAACAATCCAAGTCTGTCCAACCTCTCCCTATAGCTAATAACCCCTAACCCAGGCATCGTTCTGATAAATCTCATTTGTACTCTTTCCAAAGCCTCCACATCTCCCAGAATTACACCCAATACTCCAAATGTGGTCCAACCAAAGTGCTAAAAAGCTGCATCATGACTTCCTAACTCTTATATTCAACATCCCAACCTATGAAAGCAAGCATACCATATGCATTCTTTACCACTCTATTTAACTGTGTTGCCACTTTTAGGTAGTGCTGGACTTGAACCCCAAGATCCCTCTGTACCTAAAGGCTGTTAAGGGTCTTGCTATCATATTTATATAATTAAAAGTCTCATCTTGACCACTTCTTGTTTGCACTGCATATCGATCTTAGAAAAAAACGCTACCACTTACGGCTGTGATTTGTGGCCATCTTACGCCGAGTCCTCCTCCGCTGCAATATTCACCACTCTCTAGGGAGTGGTGAATATTGGGTCCTATGGGTGAGTGGTGGAGTATTGCGTTCGGGAACCAGCCCTCCTAAGTTACGCCGTCCCATCCCCCCTCAACCTCTACCCTCCTCCCCCTCCCTCTCGCTCTCTACCCCCTCCCCCCTCCCCCTCCACACCAACCCCCCCTCGAGCCGCGCCTGCGCAGTGTTGGAGGTTATGCGTCAGTGAATTGGACGGTGGATGGGTTAAAAGGAGCGAATGAATAATATTAATATAATATCGGGGGGGGGGGGGTTAGTGTGTGTGTGGGTTGGTTAGTGTGTGTGACACCGAAGGCTGCCCCCCTGCAACCGGGAATCAGGGTCCCCCCTTGGTCTAGTTAATTATATATTTTCCCTTTGCATTTGAACTCAAAACCTCACACTTGCTTGGATTAAACCCCATCTGCTATTTCTCTGCCCATTTCTGTAGCTGATCTATATCCCGCGGTATACTTTAGCAGCCTTCCCCAAAGCCCACAACCCCAGCAAACTTGGTGTCATCTCCAAACCTACTTACTGACCTATCTGCACCTTTACGTCCAAGTCATTTATATATCTTGCAAAGAATAGAAGTCCCAGCAGAGATCCCTGCGTCATTGACCTATAGCTAGAATAATGGCCTTCTACCTGTCTTCTATCAGTACGCCAGTTCTGAATTTATATGACCAAGTCACTGTTAATCCCATGCATCTTAATTTTCCGGATCAGCCTGCCTTGGAAAACATAATTAAGTGCCTTACTAATATCCACGATGACAACATCCACTGCCCTACCCTCATCATTCATGTTCGTCGTCACCTCAAAAAAAACTCAATCGTTAGCAAGGCACAACCTGCCGTGTACAAAGCCATGCTGACTGTCCTTAATTATCGCATTCTCTTCCAAATGTGAGTAAATCTTATCCTCCAAGAGTAAAGAGAATCAAGAGTGTTTTATAACCATTTGTCCCGAACCATCATGAATTGCAAATAAAAGTTCAAACAATAATAGTGTAAAGACAAAAACTGCCCACAAGTGTGTATTTCGGAGCTTGGTTGTTTAATAGCCTGAAGGTTGTTGGCAAGATGCTGCTCCTGAACTGGATGTTACAGTTTACCTATTCTCTACATTATCAATGCCTGACATAATCTCCCCCTCCCCCTCCCTCTCCCCCTCACCCTCACCCTTCCCCCTCCCACTTTTCCCCCCTCTCCTCCCCCCTCCCTCTGTGTGTTTCTCTCTCTCTCTCTCTCTCTCTCTCTCTCTCTCTCTCTCTCTCTCTCTCTCTCTCTCTCTCTCTCTCCCTGTCTCTCTCTCCCTGTCTCTCTCTCCCTGTCTCTCTCTCCCTGTCTCTCTCTCCGTCTCTCTCTCCCTGTCTCTCTCTCCCTGTCTCTCTCTCTCCCTGTGTCTCTCTCTCCCTGTCTCTCTCTCTCCCTGTCTCTCTCTCTCCCTGTCTCTCTCTCCCTGTCTCTCTCCCATGGAAATCAATTCCCAGGCCGCCCCAATCTCTGTATGAAACATACAATATGATACAATACATCAGAACGTTATTATCACAGAAGGGAAATTGATCTGCCAACAATCATAAAACACAAAATACATGAAACATGAAATGAAAGTGACGAGTGGAAAGGATTGGGGATGTGCAAAGATTGGGGGGGTGGGGGGAGGGTTGGAGAGACAGAGAGAGTTTACTGTCCAGGTACACTCCAAGGTATTTGTACTCCACACCATTGATGGGGACAGGGGTGTTCCTCTCCTAAAGTCCACCACTAACTCCTTAGTCTTGTCAGTGTTCATGCTCGTGGAAGGTAATTGTCTTCCTGATGTGGGGAAAGATGTCTTAGTGTGGCCTCATGTTTCTTTGAAAAATATAAATGATTTGATTTTCAGTGGCTCTAGAGCAATAGGGGGTTTAAATACGGACCAGCCTCTTTGAACAAATGCAAGTATTATGTACATCCTTTCTTAATGGGTTTAACAGTCCACATGATGTTTACATATTAGGTTTTGTTTCTTTTCAAAGGTTTTGCTCTGTGAGGACATGTGGGTGGTCACCAAGAACCTTCTCCATTGCCTTCTCATCCCCCCCCCCCCCACCCCCATTTGATACCAGTTTCAGTTCCATTCACTTATTTTGTGGGTTATATGTGGTGAATAAATGAGCATTGGGAACACATTGGAATGAGAATATTATCATTTGGGAATTCGTATAGATCTTTTTTTTGTTTGTAAATTTCATTGCTGTGACTAGGTTTATGATATGAGAAAATTGATATTTAATACAGACCAAAATGAGAGGATTTTCAACTGTGCGATAGATGTTCAAATTTCACATTTGTGATAACATGGTTATTGATGTTATGATTTTGGTTGATTGGTTATATTCTGCTGTATTCTACCATGGCTCCCATTTTCATGCTGATTGTTTTTACCCTGATTCCATTGTCCGTGCATTTCAAAAATTGGATGAGCATTCTTCCAGTTTGTAAATGGACTTTGGGATGATGCAGGCAGATGGAACCATCCTGTTCAGTTGTTAAAATAAAGCTACTTGTTGAAAAAAAATTGATTGTGTTTTGCACTTTAACTTGTTGGAAATGGGTCCTGTATATGAGAATTGCTCCTTTGAGTTTGTTCCTGCAGTGAATTTTACTGAAGATGCAGTATATAATCACATTTGCTGTAACTTAGTGGTTTTGGTGTTTACAGTTCTACATATTATTGAGACAATTGGACAGGTATTTTTGATGTTTATTTTGATGTCAAATGTTGTAATTTGAGGAAGGACATGCTTGTGATTGACGCAGTACAGTGTAGGTTCACAAGATTGATTCCTGGGATGGCGGGACTGTCATATGAGGAAAGATTGAAAAGACTAGGCTTGTATTCACTGGAGCTTAGACGGATGAGGGGTGATCTTATAGAAACATATAAAATTATAAAATGATTGGACAAGCTAGATGCAGGAAAAATGTTCCCAATATTGGCCGAGTCCAGAACCAGAGGTCTTAAGGGCCTGTCCCACTAGCGCGCGATTAGATGCGACAAGCGCGACAAATTCGGACGCGGGGGTCGCGTGGGGGTCAGGCGATCCCGGTGCGAGTGAAGGGCCTGTCCCACTAGCACGCGATTACACGCGCGACGTCCGAAGGAAGGACGTTATTTTTCATCACGTGACGATGCGCATGAGCATGCGCGTTGCACGACGTCGGGCAGTGACGTCATCACGCAACGCCACGCTGAAGACGCACAACGTCAAAACGTCATCACGTTAATCACGTTCTACACGTGATTCTGCGCGACAGGATTTTGCCGCGCGTAATTTTTTGAGCAGTGTCGGTTTTTGGACACTACGCGCGATGTCGACACCAGCTACACACAACTCGACGAGACTCCGGCGATCGCAGTGGGACAGGGTCACGCGAGGCCGGGCGACTAAAGCGACCACGGTAGGTCGCGCTTGTCGCGTCTAATCGCGCGCTAGTGGGACAGGCCCTTTAGAATAAAGTGGAGGCCATTTAAGACTGAGGTGAGAAAAAACATTTTCACCCAGAGAGTTGTGAATTTGTGGAATTCCTGCCACAGAGGGCAGTGGAGGCCAAATCACTGGATGGATTTAAGAGAGATTTAGATAGAGCTCTAGGGGTTAGTGGAATCAAGGAATATGGGGAGAAGGCAGGCACGGGTTATTGATTGGGGACGATCAGCCATGATCGCAATGAATGGCGGTTCTGGCTCGAAGGGCCGAATGGCCTCCTCCTGCACCTATTTTCTATGTTTCTTTGTTTCTTTGCTTGTAACTCAAATTTAATACATTTCTGAGTTCACACTGAAGGCTACAACCATGATTAAGAATTCCATGATTAAGAATGTCTAAAGAAGGGTTTCGACCCGAAACGTTGCCTATTTCCTTCGCTCCAGAGATGCTGCCTCGCCCGCTGAGTTTCTCCAGCATTTGTGTCTACCTTAAGAATTCCAAAGTTCACTTGCCAGCCCAGCACCAGCCTTAAGGACATGCCCCAGATTGAATAAGCCAATGATAATCGTGAGCTATTTTGAAACCAATGACAAAAGTAGAATTAGAAACCATGTTGTCATTATAATAGCTGAATGACAATGATTAAATAAAATTGAGGAAGGAGTAGACACAAAATGCTGGAATAACTCAGCGGATGAGGCAACATCTATGGAGAGAAGGAATTGGCGACGTTTCAGGTCGAGAAGTAGGCCATGTCAGGATAATGGCAGTGGATGGGTAAAATGGCCTGTGAGCTCACCCTCCCATACTCTCAGAATTCACCCTAAAGTTGCATGGACAGTTCAGGAAGCGGGACATGGCAACTTTGGCTCACAGAAGCAGAGGCACGGCTGTAAGAGGCGACGGACAACATGGTTGCAGTTTGTGGTGTTGGCTCCTGTATGCCTTTAACCAGTCGGGTGAGCAGGCCAATCGGCGCAGCCTGCAATAGCTGCATAAAGCGGCAGTAAAGGGAGCTGATGGCAGTGTGCCGGGCCAGGTTGACCCCAACTTTATTAATCCAGTGCCACCAGGACATTGGGCCATAAAGTGAGAGAAAACTAAATTGCATTGAGAACCAGAGGTCATGCTTTTAAGGTGTGGGCAGAAAGATTTAATAGGAACCTGAGGTAATTTTTTTTGAGCAAAGGGTGGTAGGTGTATGAAACGAGCTGCCGGAGGAGGTAGTTGAGGCAGGTACTATCGCAATGTTTAAGAAACAGGTACATGGTTGGGACAGGTTTAGAGGGATATGGGCCAAATGCTGGCAGGTGGGACTAGTGTAGATGGGACATGTTGGCCGGTGTGGGCAAGTTGGTCCGAAGAGCCTGTTTCCACACTGAGACTATATCCTTATGGGCCTGTCCCACTTAGGCGATTTTTCAGCGGACTGCCGGTGACTGTCAAGTTGCTAGCAGTCGCCTGAAACATAGAAACATAGAACATAGGTGCAGGAGTAGGCCATTTGGCCCTTCTAGCCTGCACCGCCATTCAATATGACCATGGCTGATCATCCAACTCAGTATCCCGTACCTGCCTTCTCTCCATACCCCCCGATCCCTCTAGCCACAAGGGCCACATCTAACTCCCTCTTAAATATAGCCAATGAAATGGCCTCAACTACCTTCTGTGGCAGAGAATTCCAGAGACTCACCACTCTCTGTGTGAAAAATGTTTTTCTCATCTCGGTCCTAAAAAATTTCCCCCTTATCCTTAAATTGTGGCCCCTTGTTCTGGACTTCCCCAACATTGGAAACAATCTTCCGGCATCTAGCTTTCTATAAGATCCCCCTCAATCTTCTAAATCGTCAAGTCAAGTCAAGTGAGTTTATTGTCATGTGTCCCTGATAGGACTATGAAATTCTTGATTTGCTTCAGCACAACAGAACATAGTAGGCATTGACTACAAAAACAGATCAGTGTGTTCATAAACCATTATATAAATATATACACACATGAATAAATAAACTGATAAAGTGCAAATAACAGATAAAGGGGTATTAATGTTCAGAGTTTTGTCCAAGCCAGTTTTGTACCTTCTACCTGAAGATAGCAGGGAGATGAGTGTGTGTCCTTGATAATGCTGCCAGTCCAGATAATGCTGACTCTCCGTAATCTTCTCAGGGAATAGAGGTGCTGATGAGCTTTCTTGTTAATTGCATCAGTGTTCTCCGACCAGGAAAGATCTTCAGAGATGTGCACGCCCAGGAATTTGAAGCTCGTGACACTATAAACCATTGACCCGTTGATATAAAGGGGACTGTGGGTCCCCATCCTGCTCTTTCCAAAGTCCACTATCAGCTCCTTGGTTTTGCTGGTGTTGAGGGCCAGATTATTGTGCTGGCACCATATGGACAGTTGCTCGATCTCTCTTCTGTACTCCGACTCATCCCCATCAGTGATACGTCCCACAACAGTGGTGTCGTCGGCGAACTTGATGATAGAGTTCGCACTATGACCGGCTAACCAGTCATGAGTATAGAGTGAGTACAGCAGGGGGCTGAGCAGGCAGCCTTGAGGTGCTCCCGTGCTGATTGTTATCGAGTCTGACACATTTCCACCAATACGAACAGATTGTGGTCTGTGAATGAGGAAGTCGAGGATCCAATTGTAGAGGGATGCGCAGAGACCCAGTACTGCGAGTTTGTAACCAGCTTGGAGGGGATGATAGTATTAAATGCTGAGCTGTAATCGATGAAAAACAGCCCGACATATGAGTTTTTGTTGCCCAAGTGGTCCAGAGCGGAGCGGAGAGCCAGCGAGATCGCATCCACCGTTGATCTGTTGTGGCGGTAAGCAAACTGCAGTGGGTCCAGGTTTTTGTCGAGGTAGGAGTTGATTTGCGTCATGATCAACCTCTCGAAGCACTTCATCACCACAGGCGTTAGTGCCGCAGGTCAATAGTCATTGAGGCACGTCACCTTGCTTTTCTAGGGCACTGGTATAATTGATGCCCTTTTGAAGCAGGTGGGAACCTCAGAACTCAGAAGTGAGAGGTTGAAAATGTCCGTAAAAACTCCAGCCAGTTGGTCTGCACAGGTTTTTAGAACACGACCAGGTATACCATCAGGTCCAGGCACTTTTCGAGGCTTCATCCCTCTGAAGGATTTCCTGACGTCGGCCTCTGTGACTGAGACTGAAATACCATCACAGCGAATGGGGGCTCGGGAAGGCACATCGGTGTTCTCCCTATCAAAGCGTGTGTAAAATGCATTGAGCTCACCAGGGAGTGATGTTTCGCCGACATTCGAGCTGCCTCCTGATTTTGCCTTGTAGGAGGTGATTGCATTCAGGCCCCGCCACAGCTGCCGAACATCTGTCTCATCCTCCAGCTTGGAGCAGAGGTCCCTTTTGGCCTTTTTGATGGACTTACCAAGGTTGTATCTGGACTTCTTATAGACCAAATTCTACCGAGTACAATCCGAGTCTATCCAGTCTTTCTTCATATGAAAGTCCTGACATCCCAGGAATCAGTCTGGTGAACCTTCTCTATACTCCCTCAATGGCAAGAATATATTTCCTCAGATTTGGAGACCAAAACTGTATGCAATACTCCAAGTGTGCCCTCACCAAGACGCTGTACAACTGCAGTAGAACCTTTTTGCTCCTATACTCAAATCCTTCTGCTATGAATGCCATCATACTATTCACTTTCTTCACTGCCTGCTGCACCTGCATGCCTACTTTCAATGACTGGTGAACCATGACACCCAGGTCTCGTTGCATCTCCCCTTTTCTTAATCGGCCATCATTCAGAAAAACTGGCAACTGGAACGGCGACTGTCCGAGTGGAACACACACACGCACGCACACACAAACACATCTTATCTTCACCAGCCCATTATGCAGGCGGGGGACAGTGCAAACGGGGGGAGCGCTGTCTAAAAAATTCACACGTTGCAAAGCCAAGGTGAAACAGACACACACCGCGATGAACAGGAAAGCTGACGCTGTAAAAAGGCAGCTAAAGCATGGTGTATGGCAAGTCCTTTAAAAGAGGGGGAGAAAAGGAGTGGAGACAGCTTTTAAGAAGCCAGAGATTCATGGCTGTGAAGCTCGGCGGACAATGGTTATCCTTGGTTCTGAAAACTACTGCTTACGTCTTTTTTCCCCAATGAGCCAATGAAATTCACCGGTCAGCACCGGCTACAACCTTTGTGAACCTCTGAGAACCTTTGACCTCCTGGCAACCCATTAGGACCTCCTGGCGACCCACCTACAGCTCGAGAATTCTCGCTACTCCCCATGGCGGCTTCATTCTAGTCGCTGCTAAATTTTGAACATGTTGAAAAACTCACGGCGACCATAATGAGGCAGTGACCAGTTCCCAGAATGCAGGAACTCCCCATGACCATGAAGGCAACTCCCCAGCAACCACCCGTGAACATGTGGCGACCGCATAGTCTCCTGCAGTCGCCTAAACGTTGCCTAAGCGGGACAGGCCCACTAGGCAAAGATCAGACTTCTTGGAGACTTGAAACTTGAAAGTTCCAAGATGGCGCTTGAAAATTGTGACTCGCTTGCTTGCTGTTCCAGATGAGGATCTACTTACAATCGTTTCACTCTTTTACATGTGTATGATTGCATTCATCAATAGTGTTTTGACTGGAGAGCCTGCAGAAAAAGCTTTTCACTGTATCTCAGTACATGTGACCATAATAAACTAAAGTAAAAGTTTGGAAGGAATAGTGAGATATGGGCTAAATGCGGGCAGGTTGGACTCGTGTAGCTGGGGCATCTTGGTCGGCATCCGTAAGCTGAAGGGCTTATTTCCAAGATGTAGGACTATAAACTGATAAGGAGTAATGTAAAGAAAGTAGCAAAGAATTATAGTTACTCTGAACATCAGGAAGTGAAGTTACCAAGGATGAAAACGAGCAATAATGCCAAGAAAGCTCTAGTGGGAGCAGTTCATAGTCTCTGAACTGTACTCTTCAAATATTCGAGAAATTAAAGGAGCTTGTATTAAAGGTATTGCTATAATTATGAGGTGCTTTAATCATCTTATAGGAAGGACAAATCAAATTTACAAAAATAATTTGAAGATTGAGTTCACAGAATACAATCAAGACAATTACCTGGAACAGTACACAAGGGAAACAGCGAGGGGCCGGACTATTTTAGTCATAATGGTATGAAGATTGAAATCTTCAATTTTAGGTAACTAATCTACAATTACTCCTCTCCTCTCTTCCCTCTGCTAGACCTGGATTTGCATACTTTTATCCCCCTCCCCTTATGTCCATATATCACTTGCCAGGCTATGTCCTGCCCCTATTTCTCTTCCAGCTTTCTCCACCTTTCAGTTAATGACAGCACGGTGGCGCAGCGGTAGACTTGCAGCCGTACAGTGCTTGCAGCGCCGTAGATCCGGGTTCGATCCCGACTACGGGTGCTGTCTGTTTGGAGTTTGTACGTTCTCCCCGTGACAGTGTGGGTTTTCTCCGATTTCCTCCCACACTCCAAAGACGTCCAGGTTTTGTAGTTAATTGGCTTTGGTTTGTATACTTGGTATAAGTGTAAATTGTCCCTAGTGTGCGTGAGCTTGTGTTAATGTGCGGGGATCGCTGGTTGGTGTGGACTCGATGGGCCGAAGGGCCTGTGTCCACGCTGTATCTCCAAACTAAACTAAAACTAAACTAAGCTATACTAAACCTCCCTGCCCTGACCCGAAACATCACCTATTTGTTTTTGTGTGCAAACTATAGCTCATGTACTGAGATGGGGTTCATAAATTATCTCATAATAAGAGATACTCTTGAACTATGTCCATTATATAGAATTTTGGATCGAACTGGGGGAACATGAAGCTAGTTACCTAAGGATGACTAGCAAATTGGTTAAGGTAAATCTGGAAATTACACGGCCGACAAACCGTTCCAAAAGAGATTTTTAATAGGTAAAAGAGTAAACATTTCATTGATCGTGAAAATTTACATAAGTACTGATGATTCATCAAAGGGTAGATTAAAAGAAGGGTCATACAAAATTACCAAGAGGGGTAGAGTGACTTAGTTGGAAGTTTTACAAATCAATAAAAAATTATTTTATATAATGTCAGAGAATGAGAATAGAATGAGAAAACCACAAATAATTTTTATGTTTATAAAAGGAAAGATCGGCTTAAGTAAAAACAGGCCCCATGGAAGCAGATGGAAGAAATTGTAATGGGATTGAAAAATGGGGGAGACTTTAATCAACCGTTGTATCTGCCATTACTGTAAAAAACATATGACGTATTGGAAACATTAAGTTAACTTGACCGAACATTAGGTGAACTTGAGGTATTATCCATGAAGCAAAGGTACTGGGACGATTAAGTGCACTGAAAGCAGACACCATAATTCTGCTAGAAGGGTTTTGGCCCGAAACGTTGCCTATTTCCTTCGCTCCATAGATGCTGCCTCACCCGCTGAGTATCTCCAGCTCTTTGTCTACCTACCATACTCCCCTTCCCATTCCCAAACTGACCTTTCTATCCTAGGCCTCCTCCATTGCCAGAGTGAGGCTAGTCGCAAATTAGAGGAACAGCAACTGGTATTTCGCTCGGGCAGCTTACAACCCTGTGGTATGATATTTGATTTCACTAACTTCAAGTAACCCCTACACTCCCTCTCTTTCTCCATTCTTCCCCCACCCAAGTTGCACCAGGTTCCCGTTCTCACCTAGCAAACAGTTAACTATGGCCTGTTTCCTTTATCACCATTACTTTTCTACATATCTTTCATTTATTTGTTCTATATCTCACTACACCACCATCTATATCTCTTGTTTCCCTTTCCCCAGACTAGACTGCAACATAGAAACATAGAAAATAAGTGCAGGAGTAGGCCATTCGGCCCTGCACCGCCATTCAATATGATCATGGCTGATCAACTCAGTATCCTGTACCTGCTTCTCTCCATACCCCCTGATCCCATTAGCCACAAGGGCCACATCTAACTCCCTCTTAAATATAGCCAATGAACTGGCATCAACTACCTTCTGTGGCAGAGAATTACGCAGATTCACCACTCTCCGTGTGAAAAATGTTTTTCTCATCTCGGTCCTAAAAGACTTTCCCCTTATCCTTAAACTGTGACCCCTTGTTCTGGACTTCCCCAACATTGGGACCAATCTTCCTGCATCCAGCCTGTCCAACCCCTTAAGAATTTTGTAAGTTTCTATAAGATCCCCCCTCTATCTTCTAAATTCTAGCGAGTACAAACCGAGTCTATCCAGTCTTTCTTCATATGTCTTCATATGTCCTGCCATCCCAGGAATCAGTCTGCTGAACCTTCTCTGTACTCCCTCTATGGCAAGAATGTCTTTCCTCAGATTAGGAGACCAAAACTGTACACAATACTCCAGGTGTTGTCTCACCAAGGCCCTGTACAACTGCAGTAGAACCTCCCTGCTCCTATACTCAAATCCTTTTGCTATGAATGCTAACATACTATTCGCTTTCTTCACTGCCTGCTGCACCTGCATGCCTACTTTCAATGACTGGTGTACCATGACACCCAGGTCTCGTTGCATCTCCCCTTTTCCTAATCGGCCAAGGGTTGAAGAAGGGTCTCGACACGAAACGTCACCCATTCCTTCTCTCCAGAGATGCTGCCTGCCCCACTGATTTACTCCAGCATTTTGTGACTATCTGGACTCTATCTCGTGGCTTCTGAGCGAGTAGAATAACTAGCAGTGATCTTTTTTAAATTGTTCTTGAACAAACCCAACGGATTGGAAAATTGAACACGGTTCAATGCTGTTAAAGAATGGAGGGCGCAAATAGGAAACTGTAGCCTGATTAGGATACTAATTGTTGGCAAGTTGCTGGAATCCATAATTGAAGAATGAATGTGTCTAGAAGTGTGAGAGGTGGGAACAGAGATTTGCAGTATTTGGGATGAATAAAAGGATGAAAACCCCACCTATTGCAGGTGCGGGATGAGTTACAAGATAGGTGGTGTTGATCTGAAGAAGCCACAAGTTTAGAAACTTGGCTCAGGGTTGAACAGGATAACAGGAATAGTAAGATGGCAGTGAGTTATCTTGTGAAAGTAAGTGTCTGTTTCACTCCTCGCTATGATTGACATAGCTTCAAATCATCCAAAAAATGATATCAGGCAAGCAGTTTAATATGAAGGTGAACATAAAAAAAGTCTGAAGAAAGGTCTCGACCCAAAATGTCACTCATTCCTTCTCTCCAGAAATGCTGCCTGAGTTACTCCAGCATTTTGTGTCTACCTTCGATTTAAACCAGCACCTGCCATTCTTTCCTAAGCAGTTTAATATAGCAGTGGAGAAGAGATAAATATAGATATAGATATCTATCTATATGTAGAATCGCATCGTGTCTGCAGATATGATTGTAGATGCAATGAATTTTGAAAACTGGGGCAAGATTTGATTTTTGGGAAACAGTGATACAGGAATGGCAATTAGAATTGTTGCAGAGAAAGCTGTGCCCGTAATTGGAACTGTATTGATAGAACCAAGTGAATGTAGTTCCAGTGAGCTGGATAATAGAAGTGTTGGCGGTGGATGGCATGATCAATTTAGATGAAGGTTGAGATCTTCCATGGCCATCTTCTTCGCTGTCATGTGCTGGGGCAGCAGGGCGACGCCAACAGAATCAACAAGCTCATCAGGAAGGCTGGCTCCGTCCTGGGGGCGGAGTTGGATTCACTGGAGATGGTCTTGGAGGAGAGGATGCTTCTCAAACTGCAGAGCATCTTGGACAATATAGCTCACCCCCTCCATGACACACTGGTTAACCTGAGGAGCACCTTCAGCAACAGACTGGTTCCACCAAGATGCAGCACAGAATGCCACAGGAGATCCTTTTTCCCTGTGGCTATCAAATTGTACAACTCCACCCCCTTCTGTCATGGGGTAGACTGACTCCCCTTACCCCTCCGCAATCTTTGCACATCCCCAATCCTGGACTTTCCACTCATCACTTTAATTTCATGTTTCATGTGTCTTGTTGTGTTTTATGACTGTTGGCAGACATTGAAGGTATGAGATGGGAATTGGCTAGGATAGACTGGCAAATTATACTTAACGGGTTGACGCTGGAGATGCAATGGTAAAGATTAAAGACCACATGGATGAACTCCAAAAATTGTTCACCCCTGTCTGGCGAAAAAATGAAACGGGGAAGGTGGCTCAACTGTGGTTAACAAGGGAAATCAAGGATAGTGTTAAGGATAGGCATATGAATTGGCCAGAGGAAGCAGCAAACCGGAGGACTGGGAGAAATTTAGAACTCAACAGAGGAGGACAAAGGGATTAATTAAGAGAGGGAAAAGAGCATGAAAGAAAGCTTGCAGGGAATAGTAAGATTAAATGAGAACTTACCATTTTGAAGTTTGATCTTTATTTTATGAAGTGTTACGATGCACGATTATGTGAAGAAGAAGGCCGTCAGCCCACATGCGTGTCAATCTTCAAAACAGCGGTGTGAAATCACAGATAACAGTTGTTGAACTAACATAGTAAGATTAGCGATGACTAGAAATTACCAGATGATCTTTATGATACGAGGGTTGGGAGGGAGGGCACGTAATTGCTCATCGTAACACCTCATAAAATAAAGATCAAACTTCAAACTGGTAAGTTCTTGTTTAATCTTACTATTTTACTTCGGAGTCACGGGAGTGACTACCTGAAGATTTTGAAGCTCTGTGATTTCATGCCATGGAAAAATTAGTTCACACAAGCACGACTGCATCAGTTGACCACAGATAAGGGAAACATTCATAATGCATACATCCATACATGACAGATTTAAAAACATGCTGATGCTGATAAATGAACAAATAATAAAAACAGTAACCCCTCTCATCCGAGGGAAAACTATAAAATAGAATCTAAAATAGAGGCAAATACCCCTGGTCTGGCAATGGATTAAAATAAAATATTGGGTACCTCGTCCGTTAGACCATCCTGTAGTTGACGTAGTCGAGAGGACCGCACATATTCTTTGCTGCTGGTGTTGTAGCAGCCCTGGTGGAGTGAGATTAGAAATTAGTATCTACTCCTGTATAAGCCAAAACCTCGCATAAACACCTGGTCTGAACTGACACCTTATGAGTTTTTTTTTTGTTTTTTTGGTAACTAACAAACATAGCTAGTATCAGAGCCTCTAAGGCTCTAGATGACCTTGACATAATGTTGTAAATGTGTGACCACACGTAACCGAAGATGCATGGGGTATGTAAACTTGAATTATTATATAGCAGGTGTAACCATCCTGTCCAGTCGCAATTTATGTAATGACTGGACCCGTGCGCTGAGGGCAGCGCCAGGGGATTAACTACCTATGAGAGCCGACCAAAGATAGAGATATAGCTGGAGCCCCATGGTGAATAAATGTTAACACAATGTCAATATCCCATACTTCCGTGTATTTGGGTCTGGGAGAACTTGTGTTAATGATATCCTTAAGAAGTGGACATCAGAGGGTGAGACCCGAGAGAGCGGGACCCACTTGCTGCAGCAACTATGATGAGAAGCATGTTGGGCACAGTTAATGGGACTATAACTTAATTTATTATGAAAGACCCATAGAAAATGAACTCTAAGACGTCAGTGTCCTTTGCGTATTATATGTAACATAATATTTAACAGAAACGCTTCCCATCTCCTGAAGAGGCAAAGTAGTGCTTTTTTGGAGCTGTCCCTGCACTCTGCAGTGAGCACATACATGGATCAGTCTGACAGCCCGAGCTGCAGGAGTGGTCTTTTCAGATTCTGTTAAGCAATGAATTGATTAATCATGTAGAGGCTGGTTCCCCGAATCCCAGGCTGAACGAGCAAAGTTTTATGTTAAGAACTCCATATAAGGTTCTATTATTATTCCCAACATTTGTGGGAAACCATGGCTGCGTAGGCCAGTCAGACAGTATGAGAACCCTGAAGCGGGATCTTGCTGAATTATTGTAAGACCCGAGTGATGAGGCAAAAAAGGAGAAACCACATAAAAGAACCATTCCTCCCTCGTGTAGTGAGAATATATCTCTCGCCTCTGTTATGCCACATGTTTTTACAACTGGTGAATGAGTCCTTATGTAAACATATCGTTATCGGGTGCCATCGAGTCATAGACCCTAAAATACTTTGTGATCCAACATTCATACTGTGTTGTCATTGATTTTGCATGATGATACACCAGCACCACAAAAGGGTGGGTAAATTATGACAGGATACTTTGAGTTTATTGCATCCATGTGACTAACATATGCCACCACCACACTGTGTATCAACTTGGAACTGAGCATGCAGATTTTACATATACGCACAATAACCCTTTAACCCATAGTATGCACCTAGTGTCTATAGGTAGTTGACACCAATAACTGAAGAATTGGTGATTCATGCAAATCGTATCTGCCTTCGTTACTAGAGATGGCATTCGTAATTTTCCATCTTTGAGCACTAGCATCTGTAGTAATGTAACTGAAGCTTATTTGACCAAAGCTACTGGAGCAATGCTGAATATAGTTCAACCACCATTGTGACTTTGCTAGCTTCAGCTGGTAATAGCATAGGTCTGTTAACAATGACCTACATGGCACTTGAGAGGTTACTACTTGTATGTTGCAAGTTCTGATAATGCAAGGCCCAATTGCACAGCTGAAACACAGCTGCTATATTGCCAATTACACTTGATGAATAGAAGACTGCTTGGGAACAAGGTTGTGTACAGGCTTCTATTGATTGCAATCTGTTGCCCCAGGTTTGAATCACAGATAAATTAATAGTTAAAGGTAAATCCGATAAACGATAACTTCCAGTTGGTATCAACTTAAATTTGACTGGATGGCTGAGGGACCTCAATTCCTCAAATATAGTTGCAGCTGAAACAGTTAGACAGTAGAGAAATTCCATATACTGAAACCTATGTTGCACATGGGAGTTAAATCAATTATGAACCGACATCCTCCATCTTTCACAATGAACAGGCCACGCCTGGCATAATTCTGAGCCTGCCTCGAAAGACAACTCTGGCCATATTACCGAGCTTGTCGTGGAAGGCAATCCTGGCCGTAATCCTGAGCATGCCACGAAAGACAATCCTGGTCATATTTCCGAGCTATCTCAAAGGCAATCTTGGCCATAATACTGAGCCTGCCTCGAAAGACATCTCTGGCCCCAATTACAAGCCATGCTTGGCACCCTTGTGTACTGTGTAATAATATCATTTTCATTTGTACAAAAACAAGTGTAAATATTTTCAACTTGTAAATGGTCCACTTACCCCATGTTTCGGAAGAAACTAGACCCACCTACATCCATGGTTACCGGTGGTCTTATGGTGTATGTGAATTCCATATTCCTGAGACCGGCTTGGCCCTTGGCCTGAAAGACCTGTGCCCAGCTTTCAAGCGGCCATCAACTTCAGTGAACTGCTTACTGCCGATGAGGCGTGGGGGGGTCATTGCCAATACGATGGTTTCATTTATAGCTCTGTTCACTGCCGGCACTTGAAGCATGAGGGAAAGCTGGCCCCTTCCGGGTTTTCTGCCTCTTCCCTTGCGAGTATATCCTCGCACTCCCCTCCACCAAGAGGGAGACTCGTAGACAGCCCTGAGACAAGTGCTGCCGCAGGCCCCTGAGGATACCTGCGCTGACATGGCCCTTTGGACCTAGATCAGGATATGGCTCTGGGCCAGACTGAAACTGACCCCGGATGCTCCACTCCTCAGAGAGGGAGACATTGTGCAGCCCTGAGACAGGTGCCGCTGCCAGCGGGTTCTCCATAATACCCGGGCTCAGATAGCTCTCTTCTGGAGCATATTCCTTTGGAGTAACCTCTCCATCAGGTGCTCCAGGTGGATTTTAGACGTTTGCAGACGCTATCCATAGAAGGAGGGGGAAACCTCCTGGCCCGACTCGACCGAGTCCCCAGACCTGACCGGCTTCCTCGTGGTTTAACCCCTTTCCTGGGGAACCATAGCGGTCTGTGAGTTGCTGACCCCATAGTGAGTGACTGGGTATCGAGACAAGCTTACTGCCAGTTTTCCTGCTATTTGGGGAGACCTTAGCAGTCTAGGAGCTGCTGACCCCATTGTCAGCAACTGGGGTAGCGAGACCGGCTTACTGCCAGTCTAACCCCTATATCTGGGAAGCCCTAAGCGGTTTGGGAGCTGCTGACCCCATTGTCAGCGACTGGGGTAGCGAGACCGGCTTACTCCCAGTCTAACCGCATTATCTGGGAAGACCTAAGCGGTCTGGGGCTGCTGACCCCATTATCCGCGACTGGGGTAACGACCAGCTTACTGACAGTCTAACCGCTTTTTCTGGGAAGACCTAAGCGGTCTGGGGGCAGCTGACCCCATTTTCCGCGACTGGGGTAGCAAGACCGGCTTACTGCCAGTCTAACCGCTTTATCTGGGAAATCTAAGCGGTCTGGGGCTGCTGACCCCATTGTCCGCGACTGGGGTAGTGAGACCGGCTTACTGCCAGTCTAACCCCTAATTCTGGGGGACCATTACGGTGTGGGAGCTACGGACCCCATAGAGTGACTGGGGTAGCAAGACCGGCTAATTGCCAGTCTAACCCCTTTTTCAGGGAGAACCATTGCGGTCTGGGAGCCCATACTGGGAGAAACCCCCACTCGCACTCCCTTCCTGGTTGTCGCTGACCTCCTTGTCAGAGACTTGGGAGCGAACTCGATGGCCGCCGGCTACCCGCGCTTCCGCGGTCCAGACTGGGATCTCCCCACGGCCCACAACCGGTTTCCCGCGGCCCGTCCAACTTCGCCCCGAATCCAGCAGGCAAACTCTGTGAGGAGCTTCCTGCAATACAAAAAAAAACAAACCCTAGAATTAAGTTGAAACTTCCAGGTTTAAAACTTAACGCTGGCAGGAGCAGCGCACCTGCCAGTCAGCCGGTGTGCAATGTGCTAGACGTAATGACGCGCATGCGGGCTGACGACCTTCTTCTTCACGTGACTCTGAAGTAAAATATAAAAACAGACTCTAAAAGCTTCTCTAGATATGTAAAAAGGTAAAGATTAGTGAAAACATAGTTAGCTCTCTTACAATCAGAGACAGGTGAATTTATAGTGGGAAGCAAAGAAATGGCAGAACAGAGTAAACGAGTACTTTGGTTCTGACTTCACTAAGGAAGACACAAACAATCTCCCAGAAATACAAGGGGACCGAGGATCTAGTGGGAGGGAGAAACTGAAGAGAATCCATATCAGTCAGGAAATGGTAGGTAGACAAAAATGCTGGAGAAACTCAGCGGGTGAGGCAGCATCTATGGAGCGAAGGAAATAGGCAACGTTTTGGGCCGAAACCCTTCTTCGGACCCCTTTCTTCGGTAAATGATGTTAGGTAATGGTATTGGGGGTAGGGTATTGACATGGATAGAGAACTGGCTGGCAGACAGGAAGCAAAGAGTATGAATTAACTGGTCTTTTTCAGAATGGCGGGCAGTGACAAGTGGGGTGCCGCAAGGCTCGATGCTGGGACCCCAGTTATTTACAATATATATTAACGATTTAGGCAAGGGAATTAAATGTACCACCTCCAAGTTTGCGGATGACACAAAGCTGGATGGCAGTGTGAGCTGCAATGAGGATGCTTTGAGGCTGCAAGGTGACTCGGATAAGTTGGGTGAGTGGGCAGATGCAGTATAACGTGGATAATTGTGAGGTTACCCACTTTGGTGGCAAGAACAGGAAGGAAGATTATTATCTGAATAGTGTTATATTAGGAAAATGGGAGGTGCAATGAGACCAGGGTGTGCTTGTACACCAGTCACTGAAAGGAAGCATGCATGTACAGCAGGCAGTGAAGAAAGCTAATGGCATGTTGGCCTTCATTGCGAGAGGATTTGAGTTTAGGAGCAAGAAGATCCTACTGCAGTTGTACAGAGTACTGGTGAGACTGCACCTGGAGTATTGTGTGCAATTTTGGTCTTCTAATTTGAGGAAGAACATTATTACTATTGAGGGAATGCAGCGCAGGTTCACCAGCTTAATTCCAGGGATGGCAAAACTGACATATGATGAAAGGATGGGTCGACTGGGCTTGTATTCACTGGAATTTAGAAGGATGAGAGGGGATCATAGAAAGGGATCGTAGAAAAAGAGGGATCTTATATAAACATATCAAATTCTTAAAAGATTGGACAAGGTAGATGCAGGGAAAATGTTCCCGATGTTGGTAGAGTCCAGAACCAGGGGTCACAGTTTAAGAATAAGGGGTAGGCCATTTAGGAAAGATGAGGAAAAACTTCTTCATCTAGAGAGTTGTGAATCTGGAATTCTCTGCCACAGAAGGCAGTTGAGGCCAATTCACTAGCTGTTTTCAAGAGAGAGTTAGATTTAGCTCTTGGGGCTAAAGGAATCGATATGGGGGAAAATCAGGAACGGCGTACTGATCTTGGTTGATCAGCCATGATCATATTGAATAGTGCTGGCTCGAAGGGCCGCATGGCCTACTCCTGCACCTACTTTTCTATGTTTCTAGACCAATTTCCTGCCTGGGATGAAAAAAGTTCTATTGTATTGTACTGTTTCATAGATAATGCTTCTGTTGCAATGGAGTGGTGTGAAAAAATGTATTTTGTAGCTAACAACATATGAAAGGACTCTGGCAGAGTGACAGACAGCCGAGGATTATTAGGAGATAAAAGAGATGAAAAGGAGGAAAGATTTCAGAAAATCTGCTTGAATTTAAAAAAAGATCTCTTAAATGTAAACAGCTAAGGAGTAGAAGAGGAAATGGCAAAACTGGCAACCGTTTATCATGAAAATGACCTGTTATTTCTAAAGTCATCAAAGAGACCAGTTCATACTTTCCATATAACTGTACTTCCATGGTAAAGAAAAGTTTGGCACAAAATGGTGGCGGTCCCAGTGGTGCAGCGGTAGAGTTGCTGCCTTACAGCAAATGCAGCGCTGGAGAACCGGGTCCGATCACGACTACGGGTGCTGTCTGTATGGAGTTTGTACGCTCTCCCCGTGACTTGCATATGTTTTCTCCGAGATCTTCAGTTTCCTCCCACACTCCAAAGATGTGTAGGTTTGTGGGTTAATTGGCTTGGTAAATGTAAAAATTGTCCCTAGTGGGTGTAGGATTCTGTCAGTGTGCGGGGATCGCTGGTCGGCGAGGACCCGGTGGGCCGAAGGGCGTGTTTCCGCACTGTATCTCTAAACTAAGAACAGTAATGATCCATGTAGGTTTTGAGGATTCAGATAAACGATAAAGAAAGACCAGATCAAAGTTGCAAAGAAACAAAGTTTATTAAAGTATAGTGAAATATAGTGAAAGGATTGGTAGATTAAATAAATCACGTCCCATGCCCTTCTGCTTGTTGTGTCTTTGCTAATATGAGCGGCGGCTGGTAGTATTGAGTGTCACGCCTTTCTTCTCATCTTCATGTGATAGGAGCAGAATTAGGCCATTCGATTCATCAAGTATCTCTCCCTCCTAACCCCATTCTCCTGCCTTCTCCCCATAACCCCAGAAGCCCTTACAAATTGAGAATCTATCTATCTCTGCCTTAAAAATATCCATTGACCTGGCCTTTACAGCCTTCTCCATGCTGAGGTCTCATTAGAGAACTCGAGGGTCCTGACACTATACTAGATGAAGTTGAAGTGAAGTCCAGTGAGCTCACAGCATGCACCTATATATTTAATAGGATGGAGCTTATTCCCTAATCTGACAACTGTCAAGTGTGTTTTAAAATTTGGTATACTCTTGGTGACGGGAACAGGAATTAGTTATTAATATCAGGATTGAGCTAATCTCAGATGCCTCTGGGAAGGAAAGTTTTTCTTGCCTTACTACTACATGTCCTTTAGTCTACATGGCTTGATGCCCCGTGATTTGCTCGTTCTGTCAGTTGAGCCCAACTATTTGCTGAAGCACCTAATTGTTTTTATGAGTGAGTCTGCTCACTTTACAAAGGAACTGTTGGCATACACTTCTATTTTTGCTGAAAAGCCATATTTAACCCTTGAGACCAGGCCCTTGAAACCAGGATCCCAAAGCAAATTAAATTATATGATGTTTTCCAGAGTTGGAATTGAAATGAATCAATATTGTAAATAGTGAGTCATAGTAGAATACCGGGCGTTTGTATTTCAGCTAATTTTTAAGCAAACTCTTTGTGAAGAGAGTATTTTACATGTCAAACTTATTTACATTTTATATTATATTTGTGTAAACCCACATCAATGGAATGCTCTGATTTGATTCCAAAGACTAAATATCACAATTTTATAAAGCTAAAATAAATCAGTAAAAATGCTAGAAATGCTCATCAGGTTAGAATAGGCGGAGAAATTGAGCTCATGCTTAATTTTCCTGAAATGTTAGCTCACCTTCTCCCTTTACAATTGCTGTCAGACTTGTGGAAACTTTTAAGTGTTTTCTATGAACATCCTTGCTTTTATTTACTGTGTTTTCTGCAGACATTTCGTTGTTCATTCTTCTGTAGCACCCAGTCATTTATCTGACAAAGCTAATATAGTATCAAACCAGTCAAAAATTTAGGAACTAAGTAATAGGCACCTATGTGTAAAGACCATTTTCATTATGTCAATTTGACGCTATGACTTTATTAGCTTATTAAATTTTCATTTGTTGCTGAAATTTATACTGCTAAACTAAATTCACTAAATTGGTACGGCTAGTTGCTGAAGTATCTGTGGCTGAGCCTTTTGGACCCAGCGACCACTGTTCTATTAGCTTTAACATAGCTATGGATAATAACAATGCGGGCCCACGAGTTAAAATTCGTGGGCCCGATGAGGCCACGTTTGATGGTATTAGACGAGAACTTGCTCAAGATGATTGAAGTAGGTTTGCGGACAAAGGAACATCTGGAAAGTGGGATGCTTTCAAAAGTATGATGGCAAGAGTTCAGGGCATGCCTTTTCCTGTTAGAGTGAAGTGGCAGTAAGGAAGCTTGAACAAGAGAAATTGAGACTGTGGTCAGTAAAAGGAAGGAGGCATGGGGCAAGTATAGGCAACTGGAATAAAGTGTATTCCTGGAGGAGTTTTCAGAACTGAGGAGCATACTTAAGTAGGAAATCTGGAGGGCAAAAATGGGGCAGGAGATAGCTCTGGCAGATAATAGGAACAATACAAAGAGATTTTATGTAGATTAAGGGGAAGAGGGTAACAAGAGGGAGAGAATGGGGCTCTCCAGAAATTAAACCAAACCTAAATCTACAGGGCCGGGTCAGATATAGAATAGATAGGATGAATTACCCAGAGTAGCGGAATCAAAAACCAGGGGACATAGATTTAAGGTGAGAGGGGAAAGATTTAATAGGAACACACGAGGCAACTTGTTCACATAAAGGGATATGGATGTATGGAACATGCTGCCAGAGGAGGTAGATGAGGCAAGTACTGTAACCACATTTAAAAGACACTTAGAAAGGTACATGGATCAGAAGGTTCAGGGTGATATGAGCCAAACCCAGGCAGGTGGGACTAGTACAGTTGGGGCATCTTGGTAGGCATGGGCAAGTTGGATCAAAGGGCCTGTTCCATTCTGTTTGCCTCCAAATTATGAAGACCAGTTAAATATAGTTACAGTGCATTCAGAAAATATTCAGACCCCTTCACCGTTTCCACATTTTGTTACGTTACACCCTTATTCTAAAATGGATTAAATTATTTTTTTAAATTGTCGTCAATCTACATATAATACCCCATAATCAAGCGAAAACAGGTTTAGAAATTTAGAAATTTTTCAGTACTTTGTTGAGGCACCTTTCACAGTGATTATAGCCTAAAGTCTTCTTGACGCTACAAGCTTGGTACACCTATATTTGGGTAATTTCTCGCATTCTTCTCTGCAGATCCTTTCAAGCTCTGTCAGGCTGGATGGGGAGCATCAATGCACAGGTATTTTCAGGTCCCTCCAGAGATATTCGTTCAGATTCAAGTCTGGGCTCTGCTGGGCCAATGAAGGACATTTACAGACTTGTCACGAAGCCACTCCTGCGTTGTCTTGGCTTAGAGTCATGTGCTTAGAGTCGTTGACCTGTTAGAAGGTGAACCTCCACCCCAGTCTGAGGTCCTGAACGCTCTGGAGCAGGTTTTCATCAATGATCTCTCTGTACTTTGATCCGTTCATCTTTCCCTCAATCCTCACTGGACTCCCAGTTCCTGCCGCTGAAAATCTTTCCCCACACGATGCTGCCACCACCATGCTTCACCGTAGGTATGCTATTGGCCAGGTGATGAGCAGTGCCTGGTTTCCTCCAGACATAATGCTTGGCATTCAGGCCAAACAGTTCAATCTTGGTTTCATCGGACCCAAGAATCCTGTTTCTTTGGCAAACTCCAAGCGGGCTGTCATGTGCCTTTTACTGAGGAGTGGCTTCTGTCTGGCCTGATAAAGGCCTGATTGGTGGAGTGCTGCAAATATAGTTGGCCTTCTGGTGGTTCCAAAGTTCTTCCGTTTAAGAATGACGGAGGCCACTGTGCTCTTCGGTATTTGCAATGATGTAGAAATTGTTTTATACCCTTCCCCAGATCTGCGTGTCGACACAATCCTGTCGGACAATATCTTCATGGCTTGGTTTTAGCACTGATATGCACTGTCAACTGTGGGATCTTATATAGACAGGTGTGTGCCTTTCCAAATAATGTCCAATCAATTTAATTTATCACTGGTGGACTCAAATCAAGTTGTAGAAACATCTCAAGGATAATCCATGGAAACGGGATGAACCTAAGCGCAATTTTGAGGGTCATAGCAAAGGGTCTGAATACTTATGTAAATGTGATATTTCAGTTATTTCATTTTAATTACTTTACATAAATTTCTAAACACCTGTTTTTGCTTCTTCATTCTGGGGTATTGTGTGTAGATTGATAATTACAAATATGAATTTAATCCATTTTAAAATAAGGCTGTAAGGTAAAAATGTGTAAAAAGTGAAGGGGTCTGAATACTTTCTGAATGCACTGTATGTATTATCTTGCACCCCTATTTTCTTTGACAAAAATAAGTAAATAAAATGATACAGCCTCCAGTGGAGCCTAGTTGAGCTTTTTGAGTGAAGTGTCAGAGATTATGGAAATAGAACACTGGTATGAGAACATATTCCTCTAAATCTACAACAAAGTGATGCACAGCTGTGTTTGCAGTTCCATGGAGCTGCTTGGTTGAGTTGTGCCATCGTAGTCAAATCTGTTTGTACCAATCAGTGGACTGTAAAAAAGGAACATTCTCTTTTGTAAACGAATGTGCAACCAATGTAGACATTCATTTTCCCCTCTACACCCTGTAAAACTTGTCATAGAGATTTTTGACTTCAGGAATTAAATCTACACCACACTTTATAGTTTGTCAATCCGAGAATGAATTTGGTCTTCTCTAATATTTGGATTTGTTTATTTCCGTACTTTCAAAGTGAACGTAAATTACATTTAGAAACAAGGAACAGCAGGTGCAGGTCCGCAAAAAAAGTGCTGGAGCAATCAAACGGGTCAGACAGCATCTCCGGAAACCGTGGACCGGCAGCGTCTCAGATCGGGAACCTTCCTCAGACCCTTACTCTGAGGAAGGGTCCTAAACCTGAGACATCACCGTGGCGCAGTGGTAGAGTTGCTGCCTTACAGCGCCGGAGACCCGGGTTCGATCCCGATTACGGATGCCGGCTGTACGGAGTTTGTACATTCTCCCCGTGACCTCCGTAGGTTTTTCCGAGATCTTCAGTTTCCTCCCACATTCCAAAGACGTACAGGTTTGTAGGTTAATCGGTTTGGTAAATATAAAAATTGTCCCTAGTGGGTGTAGGATAGTGTTAATGTGCGGGAATCGCTGGTCGGCGTGGGCCGAAGGGCCTGTTTCCATGCTTTATCTCTAAACTAAGCTAAACTAAACCTGTCCATGGTCTCCAGAGATGCTTCCTAACGTACGGAATACTCCAGCACTTTATTTCATATGATACATTTAATGGACTTGCTTTAAGATGCTTGATTATGATGTTTGGGAACCATTTTCCAAATGAATATCTGAAGGTGAAAGACGTCTTTCGCCTCTGTTTTTCAAGCTAAGAGAATTGTTTTGCTCCAGTACTATACTGGGCAAACATGAAACCTGAATTTGGAACAAGATGGGTTTTGTTATTTAATCCAATTATAAAGATATTTCTCACAGGAAAGTACCCCTCAATTTGTCCCAGTAACAACATGACAGATCACAACTTACCACTGATCCACTTGGTGATTTGATCAAAATCTACTTGAGAGCTTTGTCTTTGAATGAAGAAAACTTGTGGTTTCTGTGAGACTTTTAGTTCTTTCATTTTCAAAAGATAAAATCAGGAGAATTCATTTGGAAATTATAACATTAAACCTTGGCGTGTACTTCGAGAACCGCTTGCACTACAAGCATTTTTATTATGTACACCGACCAATGTTTGATGCCAACTGCAACCAGTTTACTTTACTGAACAACACCTGGGTTTCCACAATGACTGCAATTTTAATCAAGGTGCTAGAAATTGGTTTTTCCCACTTTTGTTGAGAAAAATCTTTTATTTGAGTAGATGGAAAAAAATTACTGAACAATGGTACACTATTTATTAAACCAGGTGTGCAAGAATTCTTTGAAAAACTGCAATATAACCACTGAAACATGGAACTAGCCCATGAACTCTCAGAATGAAGGACGAGCCTTTGTGGTGGCATTGAGATCATTTGTGTCTACACAGAGCCAAGTGTAAACTGTTCTTAATTGGAGGCGATGGATAAATATTCTGGCAGAAAAGGCTCCAAGAGAGTGGGGAATTGGTATTGAGATGGAGGATCAGCCATGACTGTATTGAATGGTGGCTCACTTCTGCCCCAATTTTCGAAGAACGCGAGGAATTGCCTAAAGCGCCTGTCCCACTTAGGCGATTTTTTTAGACGACTGCCGGCGACTAGGCAGTCGCCACACGGTCGCCGGGTGATGCCAGTATGTTCATGAGTAGTGTCCTCAGTTGTAGCGTTTTTCTGGTTGCCGCTGGATTTTGAAATGTTCAAAATGTTTCGGCGACAGTCGTCGACCGTGGGCTTGTTGTAGCATGTCTTCTGACGTAGTGCTGTCGTCAAGAGAAGACAAGTAGCGAGTTTGGAAAAACACGTGATCAGGTAAAAATAAAGTGCGTGGACTTCCTGAATTTTTTGTTGGAGACATTGAGCATTGTAAAATGTCTCCAAGGAGAAGGAAGAGACAGCCCAGTGGCAAGGCCGTCCACCAGGCAGGTGGACACTGAGGAGACCTCTTCTTGAGCTTCTTCTTCACCATTATTCTTGTCCTTCTGTCTTGCAGATCTTTAAGGAAGCGGGCTGCTGCAAGCAGCAGGGCTTCTTCTTGTAATAAGAGAAATGCCCTCTGATGTTGCTCCATGGTAGATATGATGCAGAATAATTCAAAACCGCACACTACCGTTTAATAGAAAAACTGGGTGATTCCATTATTTTAGAGGCCAAAATGACGTCACATGTCTTCAGTTGTCCTCAGTTGTTGCAGACAAGGTCGTAGGTTGTCGTAGATTGTTGCGGGTGGACGTCGGGTATCGTAGGTGTTGTTGTAGATGGTCGTCCTAATCTCGACGATTGGGTCGCCGGTTGTCGGTAGCTTGCCGTAGCTTGAAGCCGATTAGGTGGTAGGTTGTTGTAGCTTGTTGTAGACATTGTCGTAGGGGGGGTCCAGTCGCCAGTTTTCCGGCGACCTGCTATGACTATTGACAGTCACCGGCAGTCATCAGAAAAATCGCCAAGTGGGACAGGCCCTTAACTGTAACAGAGGAGTAATAAAGGGCCTGTCCCACTTGGGCGACCTAATCCGGGAGTTCTGGCGAGTTTGCCCTCAACTCATACTCGCAGCATGGTCATAGGAGGTCTTTGTAACTCTCCTTCATGCTCGAGAGTGGTCTCCGCGTACTTGAGGCCTCAGCTAGGTCGTGGTGTTTTTTTCCCGCGAGTAAAAAAAAGTCGCCATGGGAAAAATCTATACTTTTTTTTACTCGTTGGATTAGTCATAGTAGGTCGCCATGTTACTCATAGGCAGTCGAAGGTAGTCGTAGATGGTCTTCGTCATAGTCGAAGGGAGATCGAAGGAGGTCGTCTTCATTCTCCACTATTCGGTGTCCAATTTTCCCGAAGTTAGTCGAACCTAGTCTTCAACATGGTTGAAGGAGGTCTTCTACATAGTCAAAGGAGGTCTTCAACAAGTCTTTTTTTGGACTCTTCTACACTCGCCAATTAGGTCGCCCAAGTGGGACAGGCCCTTAATGATATCAACTTTGGGAAAAAAAAAAGGGACAGGCCCTTAATGATATCAACTCTGATTTCAGTTCTCTTGTTCTTGTCTCAGCAACTGCCAACGAATCCGTCACTGAGTGTATTGGTGTTCAAACCGAATGGCTTTTAAGGAGGGAAGAAATAATCTAATTTCTGAGCTTTGTATCAAATTTGGCAGTTTGTTTCTTCTAGACTGGCCCTCTGCATTGTGTACAGGAAAAAAAAAATATCATGGAAGTCCACTTGATTGAGAAAAGTCAGGGGCTATGATTACAGTCTCATCTGAAGAGACTCAAGAGTCTTTTACAAAACAGAACAATGACATTTAACATCCAGCAGCACAACAGATATGTAAACATAGTACTCTAAACATAACTATAAACAATAACAAAAGTTCAATTTACGCACACACACGCACTCATACACGCGCGCACGCACGCACGCAAGCACGCAAGCAATAATAATGCAACACCCCCAAGATTATCAGTTTGGAGTTTGGAGTGTTTAAAAACCTGATGGTTGTAGGGAAGACGCTGTTCCTGAACTTCGACGTTACAGTTTTCAGGTTCCTACAATTTCTTCCCGATGGCAGGGGTGAAAATGAGAATGTAGACAGAGTGGTGTGGGTCTCTGATGAGGCTGGCTGCCCTTTTGAGGCAGCGACTCCTGTAGATCCCTTCAATGGTGGGAAGGTCAGTACTGAGTTTCTCCAGCACTTTTGTCTACCTTCGATTTTCCAGCATCTGCAGTTCCTTCTTGAACACAGGTCAGAACCTGTGATGGACTGCGCAGTGTTTCTCAAATTTTGCAATCTTTTCGTCCCTGAGTTTGAGTTGCCGAACCAGGCTGTGATGCAACCAGTCAATATGCTCTCCACTGTACACCTGTAGATGAAGATGCAGAGGGATGCGGGGAGACCCAGTTCCCTGAGCTTGGTAACCAGTTTGGAGGAGACGATAGTGTTGAACACTGAGCTGCCTGATGTATGTGTTTTCAGTGTCCAAGTGGTCCAGTGCCCAGTGGGTAGCCGGTAAAATTGTATCCTACGTTGACCTGTTGTGGGAAAATTGCAGTGCACCTAGGTTCTTGTTGAGGAAGGAGTTGATATTTGCCATAACCAACCTCTCAAAGCATTTTATCTCCACAGACGTTAGTGCCACCACTTAGTAGTCATTGAGGCACGTCACCTTCTTGGGCACTAGCATTGTTGATGCCTTCTTAAAGCAGGTGGGAACCTCAGACCTCAGTAGTGAGAGATTGAAGATGAACGCAAAAACGCTAACCTGTTGGTCTGCACATGTTTTAAGAATACGGCTGGGTACACCGTCAGGTCCAGACGTTTTCCTTAAGGTTGAGGCTCCTGATGGATCTTCTGACGTCACCCTCTGGGACTGAGATTGTATTATCGTAGAGGGGCTGTGGGAGCATGGTAAGGCACATCAAAGTTCTCTCCATCAAAGAGTGCGTAAAATGCTAGGAATTATGCTTTGCTGTCGCTTGAGCTGCTCCCTGGTTTCGTCTTGTAGGAAGTGATGGCGTGCAAGCCCAGCCACAGCTGCTGAACATCTGCTTCATCCTCCAGTTTAGAATAATAGTCTCTTTTAGCCATTTTGATGGCTGTATCAAGGTCATATCTGGACTTCTTGTCATGACTCTGTGTTGCCAGACTTGAATGCCCAAGATCTGGTCCTCAGAACAATGCAGACTTCCTGGTTAATCCAAGGCTTCTGGTTGGGGAGCACTCAGATGGTTTTCAAGAGAGAGTTAGAAACATAGAAAATAGGTTAGATTTAGATTTAGTTCGTAGGGCTAACGGAATCAGGGGATATGGGGGAAAAAGCAGGGACGGGGAACTGAATTTAGATGATCAGCAATGATCATATTGAATGGCTCGAAGGGCCAAATGGCCTACTCCTGCACTTATTTTTCTATGTTTCTATGTTTTTGTGGGAACATACTCCTCCACACATTTCTTTATCCTCTTTGACCAGCTTTGTGCAGCCCTCACTGCTGGGGGTGCGTTCTTCAATCGTGGCCTATATGCTGGAAGAAGGAGCACAGTTGAGTACTCGGACTTCCCCAAGTGAGGGTGAGGGATGGAGCGATAGGCAGCTCTGATTGTAGTATCACAGAGGGGCGTAGGTGTTTAATCCTCTGCTGCTGCAGGACACGTACTAGTTGTAGTTAGGGAGTAATTTCGTCAGGCTGGCTTTGTCGAAGTCCCCAGCTATGATGGGTAAGGCGTCGGGGTATGCCATCCGGTGTTTGTTGTTCACGGCGTGCAACTCCTCCAATGCTCCATGAATGTCTGCCCGGGGTCGGATGTAGACTGTGGTCCTGATGAAAGAGGTAAATTGCCTTGGTAGGTAAAAGGGATGACATTTCACTACTAGCAGTGGAGAGCAGGAGGTGGACAGGACTACGACATGTGAGCATCACAAAGATTTTACCATCTTGCTCACATTCCGATGCCTCAGTTCTGTCCATGCGATGGATGGAGACAACGTTCGGCTAGATGGTTGCGTCTGGGAGCTGCGGCCAAGCCATGTCTCTCCCCTTGATAAAGCAGCTCCACTTTATTTTCTCGTGACCAAAACATTGGCCAGTAGATTGGTATGGGGGGGGGGGGGGGAAAGGAGGGTCATGGTGGGGAAGGAGACGGCGGGGGGGAGGAGGAGGGGAAGGTGAGCCCTCTATGCTCCAGTCTTACTCGCTGGTCTACCATTTATAATTGTGTTTAAATATTAATAACCCAAGCTGTTTGTGATATTTGGTGGTGAATGAGAAAATAGAATGAAACACTGGAAAGTAATGTAACTACTGAATGTAGTTTGAATAGAAGGAAAAGTATCTGTAATAGACCACCGAACATATTAACTGTATGTAAACACTTTGCAAAGTAGAGTTAGTATTAAAAAAAAAATTAGTCTGACCCCTTTCTTTCAGTCAAGAAGCCTTAAGTTTAAAGACTCAGTAGTCTTTAATGTTTTGATGCGACTAATCGATTTTGTTTGTTGCAATAAACGCTTTCTTGGTTCCTCTTGGTTTGTTAGAGAGTGATCCTTTTTTAGATATCCAAAACATTGTGGCATTTATAAAGAGAATTACAGAAACCAGAAGTGTCTTGCACATTTTGAATTATACCTGTTACATATTTTACGAATGACATCCTTTCAAATCATGATGGATTAGAAATCTTTTGCTGAATTGTTTTCTTTTACAATGAAATATGAACAGATTATCCACAATGATTATGCAAATCTTGGAGGGCTAATAATTTGGCATTGTTTTGTATCGTGTCCTACGATTACTTTTGTATCGAGGAGTATGAAAATATTTCAAAATAACATTTATGGAGAATTTTTCAAGCTGTGAAAAATGTATGATAATAAATTTAGTAACAGTGGGGTTAAAAAATAACTGGGAGAATATGCCTTGAATGGGACCAAATGCTCACTCATCAATGAAATGGATATTTAACAAAATACTAAATATCCTGAAGGTACAGAGAATGTTAAATATAAATGCATGATTTAACATTATCGATGTCTATAAATACACTGGTTCATAAATAAGTAGGGAATTCCAATTTACCTTGCCATCATACCTTTTGACACAAACCTTGTTTGAATCTTAAACTTTAGCTGCTTGTACATAATTCAGTTGTAGGCAAACAAGCACTTTCCCCAAATAAATACATAAAAAAAGGTCAAAACCCTGCACAACTTCTACTTCTTTGGTATATATTTACAGGGCCCTACTCCATGACAACTCTTTGAAACTGAAGTGTCCTTTTTCATCCTCGGTTGAGCTGATAATTTAATTATTTATCACGATTCCTTTATGGGCCTGTCCCACTTGGGCGGGAGTCGCCTTCATGTTCGTGAGGAGTTCCCGCATTCTGGGAACTAGTCGCGGCCTCATTATGGCCGCCATAAATGTGGCCGCGACTAGAATGAAGCCGCCATGGAGAGTGGCGAGAATTTTTGTGCCGTAGGTGCAGTGGTAGTGGGTTGCCAGGAGGTCGAAGGTTGTCATAGCTTCTCGTAGGTTGTAGCCGATGCTGACCGGTGAATTTCATTCGCTCATTTGGGAAAAATAATAAGCAGTAGTTTTCAGAACCAAGGATAACTGTCGTATATCTCGGGCTTCTAAAAAGTTGTCTCCACTCCTTCTCCCCCCCTCCTCCCTTCTCTCCCCCCTTCTCTCCCCCCTTCTGCCTCCTCTCTCCCTCTCTTTTAAAGGACATACATGACCCTTCCCATACACTGTGTTTTCACCATCTTAATTACAGCGTCAACGTTCATCGCTGTGTTTTTCTGTATCACATTGGCTTTGCACCGTGTGAATTTCACGCAGACAACGCTCCGTCCGCTTGCCCTGTCCCCTGCCTGCATGATGGGCTGGTGAAGGTGTGTGTGTGTGCCTAAGCAGTCAGTTACATGTCATCTACACATCTTAACATTGTTTTACTTGTAAGTCCATTTCATTAATGCTGCTTTGTTAACCTATAGCTATAGGATATTTGCTTTGAAGATTGATTTCTCTAACTTCAAGTCACTTAACTTAAGTGATTTCTTTAACTTCAAGTGACCCTTGCATTCCCTCTCTCTCCATTCTTCCCCCAAGTCCTTGTACCACCTACAGTCATCTTGTTGAGTCTCATTGTCTGTAACTCGTTTACACCCAGCCCACAGCTAACAATGGCCTGTTTCCTTTATCTTTTTTACTTTTTTGCATATCCTTCATTCATTTGTTCTATATCTCTCGTTTCCCTATCCCCTCATTCTCAGTCTGAAGAAGGGATAGACCCGAAAGTTTACCTATTCCTTTTTGCTCCAGAGATGCTGTCTGACCCGCTGAGTTACTCCAGCTTTTTGTGTCTATAAAAATACGTGTCTGTTTAAGCAGCACCAGTTAAGCCAGGAACAGAATTAAAAAAATTTAATCCCCTGTATCAAGTTGGTGAATTCTTACTTAATCTCACAAAAATCATTAACATTTTCCATCTCTGGAAAGGTGATTTAGTAGTTAGCAGTATATTTTCTATCACTGATAAGGTGATCTAACTAAAATTCCCATATTTTGTTCCAACTCCCTCTTTTGTGTTTGCGAATAGCGTTATCTGAGCACCTGTGGCACAGATCTCGTTATGGTACTGTTTCTCTTCTTTCTCTTCCCTGCTTGGCATCTGAACATAGGAAACTTTGGCAGTTTGTCAATTATCTTTCTCTTGCCAGTTTGTGTTATGTTTTAATCTCTCTTTTTTTTTAATATATTTATTATTTAATTGTTATAATTTCCCTGTCGTTACTAAGCAACTCTATATATTTCTTGACAATTTGGTTTTGTCTTTTTTTTTGCCTTGTAGTGGCACCAAACGTGGTGAATATGCAAGTTTGGTCCACTAACATAATTGTCATTGCTGCTGCCCGTTCACGGGGGTGATCTCAAGGTGAGATATGCTTATGTAGCAGGACACTCCCCTTAGCCCCTGACGTCATGTGACAGCCCTCGTAACTACAGACGAGGGTTCGACCATAAGTGGTCTGACGCCACAGCCTTCCTTATATTTTTATATTTTCTTTCATGCTGTCTTTTTGGTTTAGCTTTTCATTTGGATTTTTTTCTCATGCAACCACAATCCTTCCAGTAATAGCTTGCAGCTTTTTAGCTTATAACGGAATACATTTTATTGAATTCCATTCTTCACCCCTTAAAAGAAATCCCATAGTTCAGTTTACATTCTGTAGTTCATCCCTAATTTTTTTTCTTAATTTGCTCTTCACTTCAATCTTTATTTCCTGTAAATCAGTCTGGATCTTAACCATGTATTGTGCTCATAACTTCTAAACTGACTACTTAAACCGTCATATTTATTTATAAGTTCGGTGCATCCCATGTTTTGTGTGTAAATTGTAGCCAAACTCACTGGAAACCGAACAAAAACAATTAACCCGAAACAGCACAATCAGATAGCAGAGTAATGTAAGTTTCTAAAAATTGTTTTCAAACCTATTTCTTGCTGTATTCAAGAAAGGTAACTTGCTCCACTTTCATCAGGATATTTACAAATAGGATAGTTGAAAAGTAAAAAAAAACATATTTGAAACATTTGTTTCTCACCAATGTCCACCGTGATTTTAAATGACAGAACATTAATTTAAATGCTATACTTTTATTTTCCCTGGTTGTATTTGAATAAAGTCATCGGTAAATTAAACTTTCAAAAGTTTTTGTACAAGTGTTGTCATCTAGTCTGGGCTTCCTCAAAGGCATACAGTGCATTCAGAAAGTATTCAGACCCCTTCACTTTTCCACATTTTGTTACGTAACAACCTTATTCTAAAATGGATTAATATTTTTTTATCATCAATCTACACACAATACCCCATAATGAAGAAGCGAAAACCGATGTTTAGACATTTTTACAAAGTAATTAAAAAGAAATAACTGAAATATCACATTTACATAAGTATTCAGACCCTTTGCTATGACACTCAAAATTGAGGTTAGGTTCATCCTGTTTCCATTGATTTTCCTTGAGATGTTTCCACAACTTGATTGGAGTCCACGAATGGTAAATTTAATTGATTGGACATGATTTGGAAAGGCACACACCTGTCTATATAAGGTCCCACAGTTGACAGTGCATGTCAGTGCAAAAACCAAGCCATGAAGACGTAAGAATTGTCCGTGGACCTCCAAGACAGGATTGTGTCAAGACACAGATCTGGGGAAGGGTATAAAACAATTTCTGCAGTATTGCAGGTCCCGAAGAGCACAGTGGCCTCCGGCATTCTTAAATGGAAGAACTTTGGAACCACCAGGACTCTTCATAGAGCTGGCCACTTGGCCAAACTGAGCAATCGGGGGAGAAGGGCCTTGGTCAGGGAGGTGACCAAGAACCCGATGATCACTCTGACAGAGCTCCAGAGTTCCTCTGTGGAGATAGGAGAAACTTCCAGAAGGACAACTATATCTGCAGCCCTCCACCAATCAGGCCTTCATGGTAGAGTGGCCAGACGGAAGCCACTCCTCAGTAAAAGGCACATGACAACCTGCTTGGAGTTTGCCAAAAGGCATGAGAAACAAGATTCTCTGGTCTGGTGAAACCAAGATTGAACTCTATGGCCTAAATGCCAAGCGTCATGTCTGGAGGAAACCAGGCACTGTTCATCACCTGGCCAATACCATACCTACGGTGAAGCATGGTGGTGGCAGCATCATGCTGTGGTGATGTTTTTCAGTGGCAGGAACTGGGAGACTCATGATCGAGGGAAAGATGAACGGAACAAAGTACAGAGGAATTCCTGATGAAAACTTGCTCTGGAGCTTTCTGGACCTCAGACTGGGGTGGAGGTTCAGTACTAGGACCCTAAGCACACAGCCAAGACAATGCAGGAGTGGCTTCGTGACAAGTCTGTGAATGTCCTTGAGTAGCCCAGCCAGAGCCCGGACTTGAACCCGATCGAACATCTCTGGAGAGGCCTGAAAATAGCTGTGCATCGACGCTCCCCATCCAACCTAACAGAGCTTGAGAGGATCTGCAGAGAAGAATGGGAGAAATTACTCAAATACAGGTGTGCCAAGAAGACTTGAGGCTGTAATCGCTGCCAAAGGTGCCTCAACAAAATACTGAGTATAGGGTCTGAATACTTATATAAATGTGATATTTCAGTTATTTCTTTTTAATTACTTTGCAAAAATTTCTAGGCATCTGTCAGCTGCCAGGTCGAACCTGAACCATATACATCCCACCACAGGCTAATGCTAACCTAGCGCTAGCACAGCTGCACTCGGCCATCAGCAAGCAGAAGGATGCTCACCCCGATGGTGCCTTCATTGTTGCAGTGGACTTTAATCAGGTCGACCTACGAGCTGCACTCCGCAAATTCCACCAGCATGTGCAATGCCCTACCAGGGGCTCAAACACGCTGGATAAAGTGTACACCAACATCAAGGACGCATACAGAGCTCTCCCCTGCCCATCTCTGGGACAATCCGATCACCTCTCACTGTTTCTACTGCCTGCATACAAACCCCTCATCCGCAAGACCAAACCTGCAATAAAGATGGTCAAAATATGGCCTGAGAACGCCACCCTACAACTCCAGGACTGCTTTGATCGCACCGACTGGGACCTGCTTGCACAACAGGCTACCAGTGCTACAGAGGTAGACTTGGAGGAGTACACATCCTCTGTGCTCTCCGACATCAACTGCTGTGTGGAGACTGTCACAGTGGACAAGCAAATAAAGATGTTCCCAAACCGGAAACCGTGGATGAACAAGGAGGTTTAGAATCTGCTAAGGGCATGCAACAATGCCTTTAAATCCAGGGACACTTCTGCCTACAGTGCTGCCAGGTCGAACCTGAACAAAGGTATAAAAAAGGCCAAATACATCCACAGGCAAAGGGTGGACTACTTCAATACCGCGGACACCAGAAGCATGTGGCAGGGTGTCAGGGACATCACTGCCTAGAAGAGCAGCCCCGCCTGCCCCCACAGTGATATCACACTGGCCAGTGAGTTAAACACCTTCTTTGCCCGCTTTGAAACGGGCAACACCACCATGAGAGGAATAACACTGGCCATGGCGGAGGGGCAGGTCTTAACACTGAGAACTCAGGAAGTACAGTGCCCTCTGCGTAGGAACAATCCACGCAAGGCTGCAGGCCTGTTTGGAGTCCAGGGTAGGGTACTAAAGGACTGTGCTGTACAGCTGGTGGAGGTATTCACGAGGATTTTTAACCTGTCTCTATCTCTGGCAACGGTCCTACCATAGTGCCGGTGCCGAAAAAGTTTAAAGACACCAACCTGAATGACTACCACCCGGTTGCCCTAACTCCAATACCAATGAAGTGCTTTGAAAGGCTGGTCCTCTCCCACATCAAATCCAGCATCCCTGCCTCATTGGACTCTCATCAATTTGCATACAGGGCAAATAGATCCACAGAGGATGCCATATCTCTGGCTCTTCACACTGTCCTGACTCACCTGCAAAGACAGGGCACGTACATGAGGATGCTCTTCATAGACTATAGCTCTGCTTTCAATACGGTCATCCCCACCAAGCTCACCACCAAACTCCACCAGCTAGGCTTCAGCTCATCGATATGCGATTGGATTCTGAATTTTCTGACGGCGCGACCGCAGGCAGTGAGACTGGGGCCGCACCTGTCCTCCACTATCACCCTGAGCACCGGCACACCACAGGGCTGTGTACTGAGCCCCATGCTCTACTCCCTCTTCACGCACGACTGTGTTCCTCCATTTGACACCAACACATCGGCAAGTTTGCAGACGACACAACGGTGATCGGGCTGATCACCAACGGTGATGAAACAAAATACAGAGCGAAGGTGCAGAACCTGGCGGACTGGTGCTCACGGAACAACTTGTCGCTAAACACCTCCAAGACCAAGGAGCTGATTATCGACTTCAGGAGGTCACAGAATGGGGAATACGCCCCAATCTCCATCTACGGGGGCAATGTGGAGAAAGTGTCCAGCTTTAAGTTTCTGGGCACTCACATCTCAGAGGACCTCACATGGTCCACCAACACCGCTGTGCTGGTCAAAAAGGCACAACAACGACTGTTCTTCCTGAGAACATTGAAACAGACTGGTCTGCTCCAACAGCTGTTGACAACCTTCTACTGCTGCATGACAGAGAGCATACTAACGTATGGCATCTCTGTGTGGTATCTCAGCTGCACGGAGGCAGAGAGGAGAGCTCTTCAGCGCGTCGTCCACAGAGCGCAGAAGATTATTGGGACACCGCTACCAGCCTTGGAGGGCATCTACCACACACGGTGCCTCAGGAAGGCCATCAGCATTCATAAAGACTCCTCACACCCATGTAATGTTCGAACTACTTCCTTCCGGCAAACGTTACAAGGTCTTCTACGCCCGCACCTCCAGACTCAGGATCCGCTTCATTCCCAGAGGTATAGCGGCTCTGAACCGGCCCTGCTGAGTGCCCCCCACCCCCATGGACTGTCTCCCTCGGATGGTCACGTCGCACAGACACATCTGCACTTTAGTCTGTTTTGACTGTTTTACTGTTTTAATGTTCTTTTTATAAACCATGTTCTTGGGGTATCTAAATCTAAATTTTTTTAGTTATTTAAATTATGACATTGGATGGAAGCTGCATACCCAAATCTCTTTGCACTTATGTGCAATGACAATAAAATATATTATTATTATTATTAAAAAAAATAAATTTAATCCATTGTAGAATAACGCTGTAACGTAACAAGATGTGGAAAAAGTGAAGGGGTCTGAATACTTTCTGAATGCACTGTCAAAGTGTGAATCACCTAAATTCTCAGTTGCGATTCAATCAGTCATGGTACATTGTGAAAACACATTCTTTGGTCTGCCTGAAACTGGTTGACATCCCTGCAGAGCGAGGTGTCCGTCGGGGAATGTTGCCGACTAGCCCATCCCAGACTGTAGGAGTACGTGCTGAGGGACGCACTGAAAATTGGTGCAGCCAATGCCAAGGCTCTGTGGGGGGAGGAGCACAGTCTAGGGTCCTTCCGCTGTTGGACATTGGGGGGAAGGTTGTGGTGGAGAAGCCCCTCAATCGAGGGAAGGTATAACATCCCAGGGGACCATATGAGGTGCAAGGTAAACTGGTATTTCTGTGAGCATTACCAAATACAACACTAATGAATAGACATAGCTTCCGAGAATGGCAGAAGAATTTTTGCACAGTTCTTGTTTGTATATATTTTTTTATTCTGAATAAAGTTTCATTTAAAGAAAACATCTATATGTTCTTTAAACACAAAAAAGATCACGAGTGCAAAAGATCATACTGTCTCTTGGTATTTGCATATACATAGTGCTTAAAATTTTTGTGCTAGTTCCACTGTTTTTTGGAATTAGACTCTACTAAAAGAAATGACCACCACAAAATGAAATCTCCAGGCATGGCTGAAGGATGTTTGGTGACAGAAATGCCTTGTGTTTCAATTTCCCACTGCAAAACCAATTGACATGTGGTAAGAGATTGCATGAAATGCAGTATAAAACCTCCCAAGGGGAGAGAAAAAAGAATTTGTTTTCCAGTAAATTGAAACGCATTGTAGTGTTTAACCATTCTGTATAAATAAAAACCTGGCAGAAACAATGTGCTACCATTGTAGAGGGATGTTTGAGAAATTGCAGTTGTGCTACCAGCTTTTCCACCTGGTGCATGGGACAGGCGTGGGTCAATACCATTAACCAAGAGTTGCAATAATGAATCTATGTCCAACAGCAGAAACCATACTAATACGTTTCATACCTTTTAATGTTTCAGGAACTATTACAGGTAATGGAAATCATTTATTTTTGCCAAATTTGTTTGTTCCTTATAGGTCCTGTTTATTTTGACTTTTCTGTGGAGAATGCTTTTAATTACTTCCTCTTTGTAAATTTAATGGCTATGGAATTTAGTTTAAAATGGAATGCTGAAAATTTGGGGTTTTTTTGGTCTCTCGATCATGGTTTCATGTGTTAGTGAAGTCCTGATTACAATTCAGGACTTGATGTTGAATTGAGATCAAGTGAACTTGACGTTGCCATGTTGGACTATCTGACTAGTTAGTAACCTCCTCGATAGTTACACTATCTAGTGTGTTCCAACCTTCCATTTATATATTTTTTTTAAATCCTCCCAAAAATGTTAACAGAATTGCCTTTATTTTGTGTTGTTAATTATGTTACGCCTGTTGAACCTTCATATGAGAGTGGATTCAGTAAAGATGAGCCAGTTTCAATGTGTACTAATAAAACATAAATGGAAATTAGCTTGATTTATTCATTCATCCGTCAGGGGCCATGAGGAAAGGAAAGATGGCCAGGTTTGTGCACCATTAGCTCAGATCTGGTAGCTGCCAATCCATATTATCATTTATAGATGACATCTCACAGCTGTGCTCTCTTGAGGTAGCACCAGGAATGCCGTACTGTAATTTGTGAAGATGTTGTGAAATCACTGAAGCATAGCATACGTGTTGAAAATGTTTGGCTCTTCATGAATTTCCTATAATTGCATGTACACACGCATGCCATTTGAGTCAGGAGTTTGAATCCTGAAGGCTTGCGCACAAATATGTCAGATATTCTCAATGCATTACCTGAGGGAGTGCAGTACTGTTATGATGCTAAACCAAGTCATAAATTATCTGCCATATCTCTCAAGAACTGCATTTAATTGGCTCTAACAAATCACAATGTGCTGAGAGTTGTTAAAGATATTAGACAAATGCAAGCGCTGCCTTTTAATAAATCAATCTGCTGAATTCCTCTTGAGGTGTAATACTTTAGTGCTTTAAAAGGAAACTGATATGAGTGATCTTATGTACATAGTCACATTGCGTGCAGTTTATATAGTTGTATTTAATCATAGTATAATATTTTGTTCTGATTAGCATTGCTTCGCCAGGGAAGGATCTTTGCACGTGCATTTCCAAGGTTGTAAAGATATTCTTTCCATGTGGTTAAAATATAAAGGTTTTGCTAATAAATGCCGGAGACTGTACTTATTCTGACGTTCAAAGACTCCAGAATGTTTTTCCTACATAAGTCTTCAAGTGATCACACAGAGAATACAAAATGTGTAGCAAGGAACTGCAGATGCTGCTTTACACTGAAAATAGACTCAGCGGGACAGGCAGCATCTCTGGAGAGAAGGAATGGGTGATATTTGGGTCGAGACCCTTCTTCAGAAGAAGGGTCTCGACACGAAACGTCACCCATTCCTTCTCTCCAGAGATGCTGCATGATCCGATGAGTTACTCCAGCATTGTGTGTCTGTCTACACAGAGTTGTTTATGTTGTTAGTTTATTTTTGTACATTACTGTCGTAAATTGTTATCATATTTTTGCCAAGATTTGTTTTAATTGTGCATTCCGTGCACTTTGCTTATATGCCTGTGTTGGAGAGTATTAGCATAAGGAGAAGTTGGACATATATGGATTGTTTTCTCAGGAGCGTTGGAGGCTGAGGGGGAGGCCTGAATGAATATATCACAGTTGATAAGCACAAATAGGGTAGATGGTCAGAACCTTTTTCCCCCGGGTGAAAATATCAAAGAACAGAGGGTATAAACTATAAGATGAGAGGGGCAAAGTTTAAATGAGATGTGAGGGATAAATTTTTTACACAGTAAGTGGTGGATGCCTGGAACGCGCTGCTAGGGGTGATGGCACAATAGAGGCAGACACAATAGTGGCATTAGAAGACTTTTAGATAGGCACACATACCTGCAGGGAATGGAGGGATACGGATCACGTTCAGGCAGAGGAGATTACTTCAACTCATGATTGGTATGGACATTGTGGGCCGAAAGGCCTGTTCCTGTGCTGTACCACCCTATGTTCTATGATTTTCCACTTGTGTTAAGAAATGTTAATTCTGACATGAAGTGTTAAATACCTACGGCGGCACGGTGACGTAGCGGTAGAGCTATTGCCTTACAATGCCATTAGATCGGGTTTGATTCCAGACTATGGGTGCTGTCTGTACGGAGTTTGTATATTCCTCCCGTGACCTGCGTGGGTTTTCTCTGGGTGCTCTGTCCTGTTTCCTCCCAAGGCGTACTCCAAATTAGGTAAATTGGCTTTGTGTCAATGTAAAATTGTCCCTAGTGTGTAGGATAGTGTTAGTGTGCGGGGATCGCTGGTAGTTGTGGACTCTGCGGGCCGAAGGGCCTGTTTCCATGCTGTATCTCTAAACTAAGCTAAACTTGGGATGATGCAACTTGAGTTTTGCTAGCAGACTGGCTGCGGGTGTGTTCTATTATATTTTTCAACAGCAATGTGTTTAATCACTTTCACACCTGACTGGTGACATTATGAAAGAGAGGGCTGGGTGCTTTAGTTTTCTTTTACTCTTCTGGTCAGCTCCATTGTACTTGCATTAAGATAGGCACTTGAGCATTTCTGGAGTTCTTCACGGTGTGGAAATGCCAGCATTGTAACAAGGACCCTCGTTAATGTGTGCAGGTTGACCTTCATCTTTTGTGCTTGTATTCAACAACTGGTTGTCAAAAGTAAACACGATAAGACAAACTAGAGCACTTTGGAAGACTGAAAGAAGAGTGGCTCAGCGGGCATCTGGGTTAATGAGATTTGACTATAAATGATGTGTTTCAAAGCTACCATAGCAGCCAGTAAAGGATGCTTCTATTTTGGGTGCTGCTCATTACTCATTCACATAACATTTACTATGTAAACCCTGTGGCAACAAAGTCTTTAAAAAAAAAAAATCAACACCTTGAAGTTTCAAATGTCTTTTGGCTGTATATTGTTTACAATCAGAATGACAAGAATATAAAAGCACAAAATAGGCATGGAGTGACTTGATGGCAATAAAGCATTGCAAGTTAAATAATGATCAGATAGACACAAAATGCTGGAGGAACTCAGCGGGACTGGCAGCATCTCTGGATAGAAGGAATGATCCATTCCTTCGCTCCAGAGATGCTCCCTGTCCCACTGAGTTACTCCAGCATTTTGTGTCTATCTTCGGTTTAAACTAGCATCTGCAGTTCCTTCCACAAATAATGATCAGCTTATTCACCTAAATTACGTACCATTTTGGTGACTGCCTCCTTTATAAAGATGATTTCATTCTTCATAATAATGCTACTTTGGTATGCTTTGGTCCATGAGTTGCTTATATTAGTGCAAGTTGTTTAAATTAAATCGTATGTGTGCTGCACTATAAATGACAAGCTGGTGCATGGATAATTTTTGGAATGGTCTTCAAAGTAAGAGGGATGGAGACATGCACAGCTGTGTTAAATAAGATTAGTTGTGAAGGAAGGAACTGCAGATACTGGTTTAAACTGAAGATTCAGTGGGTCAGCCAGCATCTCTGGAGAAAAGAAATGGGTGACGTTTTGGGTCGAGACCCGATTATTATGTTTGGTAGTATTTGATGTTAATTTTTCAAAACACTGCTTGTTGAGTTCTTCATCTTCAGGTTTGTTCATTCTTTAAATAATACTGCAGCCATGAAATTGTAAAAGGTAATACAGCACATCATTAATAGATAAGGTTCCAAAGCTAGAACGTTTAAAATTGTCGAATGCATATGCAGTAAAAGTTACGTGTGTGTAGTGCCCAGGAAGGACACTTTAAAATTAAAACTCCCAGAAAAGGTGTGACTGATACACTGGTGTAACATAAACTTCATTATCTTGTATACGCTTGAAGGTTAGAATTGGGGATAACATAATTGATTGGCCTTTTGCTATATTGAAGAGAAATAGGATCCAGAAAAAAATGTTTAACCCTTATGTGAATCCTCAAGAATACTTGATTTAGATAATTTCACAGGGGTAGGTTTTTGGAGTTAAATATAACAGATTTTGTTCCTCCGGTTTTGGTGTTGCATTGTTTTAATTTTTTTTTCTGTATCTTCTATAAATTACATACTCACTGGTTTGCTCCTATAGTGATGAATTTAAACATCGTGAGGAAAAGTAATGTTTACATTAGATGCCTGCCTCTTTGTAGGGTACGTCGAACAATCCTTGTTCGAGACGTACCAGGGCCCCATCCCTGACCTCTGCCTCTGCTACATCGACGATTGCTTTGGTGCTACCACCTGTATCCACACACAACTGAGTTACTTCACCCGCTTCACCACTAACTTCCATCCAGCACACAAATACACCTGGACCATTTCCGACACTTCCCTACCATTTCTTGACCTCACTATCTCCATCGCAGGTGATAGACTTCTGACCGACATCCACTATAAACCCACTGACTCCCATGGCTATCTAGACCACACTTCTTCCCACCCTGCATCCCGTAAGGACTCCATCCCCCTACTCCCAATTCCTCCATCTACGCCGCATCTGCTCCCAGGATGAGGTGTTCCACACCAGGGCATCGGAAATGTCCATATTCTTCAGGGAACGGGAGTTCCCCTCCCCTGCTATAGATGAGGCTCTCACCAGGGTCTCTTCAATACCCCATAACACTGCTCTCTCTCCCCATCCCCCCACTCGTAACAAGGGCAGAGTCCCCCTAGTCCTCACCTTTCACCCCACTAACCGTCACGTACAACAAATAGTCCTCCGTCATTTTCGCCACCTCCCACCACTCGCCACATCTTCCCATCTCCCCACCCCCCCTGTCTGCTTTCCGCAAAGGCCACTCCCTCCGTAACTCCCTGGTCAATTCTTCCCTTCCCTCCTGCACCACCCCCTCCCCGGGCACTTTCCCTTGCAACCGCACGAGATCCTACACTTGTCGCTTTACCTCCCCCCTCCACTCCATTCAAGGACCCAAGAAGTCGTTCCAAGACCGACAGAGGTTCACCTGCATCTCCTCCAACTTCATCTATTGCATCCACCGCTCTAGATGTCAGCTGATCTACATCGGTGTGACCAAGGCTTGGGCTTGGTGATCGTTTCGCCGAACACCTCCACTCGATTCGCATTAACTAACCTGTTGCGCAGCACTTCAACTCCCCCTCCCATTCCAAATCTGACCTTTCTGTCCTGGGCCTCCTCCATGGCCAGAGTGAGCACCACCAGAAAATCGAGGAGCAGCACCTCATATTCCACTTGGGCAGTTTGCACCTTAGCGGCATAAACATTGACTTCTCTAATTTCCGGTAGCCCTTGCTGTCTCCTCCTCTTCTCAGCTCTCCCTCAGCCCTTGGGGCTCATCCTCTTCCCTTTTCCTTTCTTCTCCCCCCACCCCCCCACCCCCACCCGACATCAGTCTGAAGAAGAGTTTCGGCCTGAAACGTTGCCTGTTTCTTTTGCTCCATAGATGCTTTTGTCTACCTTCATTTACAAAGAGCTTTGGAAAGTTGGGTCGTTCAATATTTTTTGTAATTTGCTCTTCATTATTTGATGTAGGCAACATGGTTGAACTTTTGCAACCGAAGAATATTGTGAACTGTATTGGAAACGTGCTGGCATCCAGCTCTCTCGATTAGAAAATGGCATGTAGTTGAGGAAAACAATTTCCACCAAATATTTGGTTGGGAAGGTTACATTTTCTAAAATTTGAGTTGTAGGGATTTAATCACAGTTATTGTTCTCGTGCTTCTAAAACATGAACTGAAAGTTCTTTCAAGAATTGGACTGAAGTATAGTATTGATTTTATTTCTATGTAGATAATAGCATATTTTAATCGTATTAACACAGAGATACACACCTGCAGATAGTTAATGCCATCAAGAATGAATTAAAGACAAAGTCGAGACAAAGCACAGGCACGGTAACTGTTTTGTTGACAACCTACACTCAGCCACCTCAAACTACATTATGTCCTGTTTGCTAAACACTTTAACTCCCCTCCCATTACCACACTGACCTTTCTGTCCTGGGCCTCCTCCACTGTCAAGAGTGAGGCCCAGCGCAAATTGGAGGAACAGCTTCTTATATTTTGCTCGGGCAGCTCACAACCCAGCGGTATGAATTTTGATTTCTCTAACTTCAAGTAGCCCTCGCTTTCCCTTTCTCTCCCTCCCTCCCACACCCTAGTTCTCCGACCAGTCTGACTGTCTTCCTAATGACATTTTACCTTTGTATGCTTCGTTGTCACCTTCCCCAAGCTAACAGTGATCTATTCTACATTTTCCTTAACTTTGTCCCCTTTGATGTCTTGTTTTCACAACCTACCCTTTCATATCTCTTTGTCTCCCTCTCCCCCGACTCTCAGTCTGAAGAATGATCTTGACCCGAAACGTCGCCCATTCCTTTTCTCCAGAGATGTTGCCTGCCCCGATGAGTACTCCAGCATCTTGTGTCTATCTTCCTAAAATTTCATGATGTTTATTGCAGGACAGAAGAGGAAAAAATGTTGTATCCACTTGTTGATATAACTGCATGCTTACAATTTAGTCAAAGTACAAGGTATTTTCAGTTAAATTTGTGCATGAGTAACATTTCTAAAGAGAGGCAAAACTATGTGTATGTGGGGAGGGATGGAACTAAAAAAAAGTTCAGAGGCATATTTTAACTGGCATAATTGCAAGTCATACTAAATAAATTCACACATTTCCAATTTGTCCTTTCATGATATCAATCTCATGTTCCTGTAATGCTTATAGTGTTACTAGACTAAGAGGGAAAGAGGATCACAATGTTGATCATTTAAATAAATATTAACTCTATTGTGGCACGGTGGCGCAGTGGTAGAGTTGCCGCTTTACAGCACCAGAGATCCGAGTTCGATCCTGACTATGGGTGCTGTCTGTACGGAGCTTGTACAGTCTCCTTGTGACCGCGTGGGTTTTTTCCGGGTGCTCAGGTTTCCCCCCACACCCCAAAGACATACGGTGAGGACTCGGTGGAAAGAAGGGCCTGTTTCCGAGCTGTACCTCTAAACTAAATTCAATATTATTTTATCTAACATACTGAACCAAAACTTTTGTATAATGTTGCACTCTGGATCTAACTGAGGATACTGAAGTCAAATTCCAGGCACGAGGAAATTTTCCAGCAATCCACAAAGAGGTACTGAAAATTTGAAATAAAACAAACAATTCTAGAAGTACTCAACAATCACCTGCAATATTAAAGCGAAAACCAAAATTGGTCATTCAAATTATTGGTCAATATTTGCAACATTTTCTGTTATTATGTGGAAAACCTACCTCATCAAATAATTTGAATAAGTCCTCATTTATTTTTTATATTTTGTGGCTTGCAATATTTTTATATTTTGAAGGTGCGACATAAATAGATTTGTTGTTTTCTCATTGAATATATTTCATAACACAGAATTTTTCACTTGGTAAGCAACTTGCATTTTAGGTAACGGGGTTCAGACAACATAAACTCTCCAAATTGTGCTGGAACAAACTATTATTTACTAAAACTTTGCTCTAAAGCAGTTCAGATATTAATAAATGATACAGCAATCAAGTAAGCATAATGATTCTAAATTTTTGAAAAGCTATTCTTCTGCCTTCTTAACTCGCTTATGTATTGAGCTTCTCAAATGGTGTGAATATCCTTATGGAAGCCAGCCGTGATTTAATTGATGAGGCCTCAAGCAAAGCAAGGCCTCACTGACAGTAAATCTCACCAAAATGCTTTGATAGATAGTGAAGCTGTACCCTTGACTGAACTGAAAGAAAATGAATGCAATCGCAGAATAGAGGTGCAGGTTTAGCAGGCAGATTTCCAGTAAAACTCCAGGGAAACTGCAAGAATTTGAATCTCCCCTTGGCTCTATGAGATGCAGGCAAATGTCATTAACAATTAGGTCAAAAGAAATCTTTCAGTTAAAATTAAATGCAAAAGAATATTTATTTTGGTTCAGGCAATAAATGACAAAATTTGAGTTTTAAACTGAAAGCTAAGTACACAGACAAACCAGTCTAAAACACTAGTTTAAATGTACAATAGCACATAAATGAAGAAATATTCTCAAACATTAGTTATTCCAGTGGAAAAAACAAAAACTCCATGATAGAAGGGATCCATCTTTGGCTGACCAAAGAGGTTATGTATTACATGAAAAGAAGAGGCTTATAATGTTGCGATACTGTGCATTAAGACGTAGTATTTCAGGAATTTTGATATTGGGAAAATAATGAACAATTTGAGCATATTGGCAGAGTTTTTATAGTATGTAAAAATAAAACAAGTAATAAAAGTAACTGTGGGTCCCTTGCAAATGAAGGTGAGACAAACTAATCAGAAATCAGAAAATGACTGAGGCTTTAAATAATACTGTATCTGTGTTCACAGTAGAAGGTACATAAGCATAGCAGAAACTAAGGTTCTGGTGAGAATCAGGAAAAAGTAAATTTAACGGTGAAATTAATGGAACCAGAAAGTTGACAAATTCTTGTGAGCTAATTGCCATTGTTCTCAATGAAACATTATACTGATTTTTCAGAATTTTGTATATTCTAGTAGCAGGCACGTGCCGTGAGTGATTACTCAGGGTAGACACTCAGTCGGCTTAAAAAAATTAAACCGCGCATGCGCAGATTGTTCTCTCCGTTAAAAAAAATAAAACAGTGACAATTCAATTTGCCCAAGGCTTCCTAGTCTCCTTTATTCTGAATTACTGAATGTGGGGGTGGGGGGTGAGTGGTGGTGAAGGGTGATGGCAGATGGAGAGATGGTGGGAAAAACGGGAACACAGGGAATAATTGAATCAGTTGTCATCTTATTGAATGACAACACTTGTTCAACGGACCAATTGGGGGAACAATTCCTTTCACAGCGTGTGGAGAGTCTGTGCCAGGGGTAAAGTTGCGGGGAGGGCACGAGTGTTGAGGAGGGGGGTGTCGGGGATACTGCCAGTAACTCACTCACTCACCGCTACCGTAGCTCTCTGGGCGCGAAGCCACGCACTGTAGCTGGGGATAGATGCAGCTCGAGCGGCCACCGGGACCCGACAGTAGAACTGGCTGCCACTTCAGTGCCTTCTGCCAGCCCGTTCACCTTTGGCAGTGCTCACCATCGGATCATCTGTCACCTGCCGTTCGCCGACTTCGCTCATGTCAGCGGCTTCCTGCAAATCCTTAAGTTCCCACAGCCGATTAACCTCAATCGCGCTGTCGGAATTTAAGGACATGAGTGAGGCCAGCGAGCGGCAGGAGAGAGGTTTGTAGACGGAGAGCTGCCATAGCTGAGCGGGGACCGGCAGAAGGAGCTAAGGTGGCGGCTGGTTCCGCAGGCTGGCGACTATGTTCCGCTGTCCGGCGGCCGCTCAGCCACCCGAGCTACTTCTCTCCCTTCCACGCCTCCGTGCAAGGAGCGTCGCAAGTGGCATTATCCCAATCCCCTCCTTCATAACATTCGTGCCCTCCCCGCAACTTTACCCCGGGCCAGACTCCTCAAATGCTTGGAGCTGAATGCCAAAAAAGGAGCTCCCCACCCCCACACCCCGGGAAATACAGTATTTAAAAACATCACCAAGAAATATACTTACCACATCATTGGTACACGACAAACCATGTTTGAAAACCCCGCCAAGAAACTTGCGCTGCGCATGCGCAGTAGGCTGCTGTGCCTGCGCAGTGCAGCAAAGGCAGAATTTCTGCTGCCTTCAGCCCCGCTTGAAAGTGACGGCTTCAGGCAGCGTGATGGCACATGGGCAGCACAGAGCTTCCCGTGTTACAAGCGCTGTAGATGAAAGGCACGGAGAATTATGCCTACCTAAGAGATCGGTCTCTTACATAGGCATAATTCTCCCATGCCTTTACTATTTATATTTAGACATTACTATGTTATAATTTTAGTCAGGGTAGGCAGTGCCTACCCTGACGGCACGTGCCTGTCCAGTAGGCTCCCAGATCCTGGATGGTTTCAAACTCAATAACACTATTTAAGAAAGGAAGTGGAGGGAAAAGGGAATTTCAGTAAAGTCAGTTTCGTAGCAGGGTGTAAAGAAAATTCAGGAATCTTTTATTTAGGAAGTGTAACAACAAGTATAACAAATCATATGATTGGACAGAATTACCCAATCTCGTAAGGGACTGTCCCACTTGGGATTTTTTCGGTGACAGTCGTAGCAGGTCACCGAAAAAGCGACGACTGGATCCCCCCCCGACAATTTCTACGACAAGCTACGATAACCTACCACCTAGTCGACGGCAAGCTACCGACAACTGGCGACCCATTTGGACGTCCACCTACAACAACCGAAGTCAACCGACGTCCACCCGCGACAAGCAACGAGCCTGTCGGCGACAACTGCAGACAATTCAGTTGCCGGTACCTGTCGCCGGTTGACGTAGGCAGTTGCCAATGGAATTCACCAAAGTCAGCACCCGGCGTCAACCAACGTCATCCTACGACAGCACCTACGACAGGAAAAGACAAGCTTCGTCAAGAAAACAGTCGCCAAAAAGTTTTGAACATTTCAAAATCCAGCGGCGACCAGAAAAATGTTACACCTCTTTAGGTGACTTGAGGAGACAACTCACGACCATACAGGCGTCACCCCGCGACCATGTTACGACAACCTAGTCACCTGTAGTCGCCAAAAGAATCGCCTCAGTTGCAAAGTTGGTTGTCACCTGTGTGGTCGTAGTTGTCATAGGTGTGGCCGTAGATGGACTTCCAAATAGGTCGCCGGTTGTACATTTTTGTGGGAATATAACTGTCAGAACATTTAAATGGAAATAAGTGATACAATTCACTGCTTAGTTCACATTATGGCTCATGCAAATTCACTGGCAATAGACTGCCAATCTGAAAATGGCCTATTTACAGTGCCCTCCATAATGTTTGGGATAAAGACGCATCATTTATTTATTTGCCTCTGTACTCCACAATTTAAGATTTGTAATAGAAAAAGATCACATGTGGTTAGAGTGCACATTTGTCAGATTTTATTAAAAGGTATTTTTTATGCATTTTGGTTTCACCATGTAGGAATTACAGCTGTGTTTATACATAGTCCCCTCATTTCAGGGCACCATAATGTTTGGGACACATTGCATCAAAGGCATTTGTAATTGCTCAGGTGTGTTTAATTGCCTCCTTCATGCAGGTATAAGAGAGCTCTCAGCACCTAGTCTTTCCTACAGTCTTTCCATCACCTTTGGAAACTTTTATTGCTGTTTATCAACATGAGGACCAAAGTTGTGCCAATGAAAGTCAAAGAAGCCATTATGAGACTGAGAAACAAGAATAAAACTGTTAGAGACATCAGCCAAATCTTAAGCTTACCAAAATCAACTGTTTGGAACATCATTGAGAAGAAAGAGAGACACTGGTGAGCTGACGAAACACAAAAGGACTGGCAGGCCAAGGAAGATCTCCACAGCTGATGACAGAAGAATTCTCTCTATAATAAAGAAAAATCCCCAACACCTGTCTGACAAATCAGAAACAATCTTCAGAAGTCAGGTGTGGATTTGTCAATTACCACTGTCCACAGAGGACTTCATGAACAAAAATACAGAGGCTACACTGTAAGATGCAAACCACTGGTTAGCCGCAAAAATAGGATGGCCAGGTTACATTTGGCCAAGAAGTACTTAAAAGAGAAACTGCATTTCTGGAAAAAGGTCTTGTGGACAAATGAGACGAAGGTTAACTTATATCGGAGTGAAGGCAAGAGCAAAGTATGGAGGAGAGAAGGAACTGCCCAAGATCCAAAGCATACCACCTCATCTGTGAAACACGGTGGTGGGGGTGTTATGGCCTGGGCATGTATGGCTGCTGAACGCACTGGCTCACATCTTCATTGATGATACAACTACTGATGGTAGTAGCATAAGGAATTCTGAAGTGTATCGACATATCCTACCTGCTCAAGTTCAAACAAATGCCTCAAAACACATTGGCCGGCAGTACATTCTACAGCAAGACAATGAATCCAATCATACTGCTAAAGTTACGAAAGTGTTTTTCAAAGCTAAAAAATGGTCAATTCTTGAGGGGCGAAGTCAATCACCCGATCTGAACCAAATTGAGCCTGCCTCTTATATGCTGAAGAGAAAACTGAAGGGGACTAGCCTCCAAAACAAGCATAAGCTAAAGATGGTGCAATACAGGCCTGGCGGAGCATCACCAGAGAAGACACCCAGCAACTGGTGATGTCCATGAATCGCAGACTTCAAGCAGTCATTGTATGCAAAGGATATGCAACAAAATTATAAACATGACTATTTTCATTTACATGACATTGCTGTGTCCCAAACATTATGGTGCCCTGAAATGGAGACCAATGTATACACACTGATGTGATTTCTACATGGTGAAACCAAAACAAAATAGAATGGCCTTTATTAAAATCTGACATTGGGCACTTTAACCACATGTGATTTTTTCTATTACAAATCTCAAATTGTGGAGTACAGAGGCAAATAAATAAATGATGGGTCTGTATGGTCGTGAGAGGTCTCCTAGCCACCCAAAGAGTTGTAGCGTCTTTCTGGTCGCCGCTGAATTTTCAACATGTTGAACATTTTTGGCAACCTATGACGGGTGCTGGCATTCGCCGAAAAGGTCGCGTAAGTGGGACAGGCACTTTAGAGTACAAGAAAAAGTGTGATTTATAGAAATAGGTAAAATAAATTAATTTGCAGTTTGTTGATAATGACAACAGTATGTTATGAAAGTTTTTGGACCTTTAGTGCTTTATATAAAGCTCGTACATGAGATCTGTCTGGGTAATTTCATCTCTCTCATGAAACTCTATTTTGGCTTTCCTTTGCTAGATGCCCCCACATTATAGTCAGCAGAGCATGAGTGGTTACTGTCAACAGGGCCAGCAACCATACTACAATCAACAACAGCAACAACAGCAACAGTCATCATACATGCAGCAGGCACAACAGAGGTACCAAGCCCAGCAGGTAGGTATATCTATTTAATTGATGCAATTAGATTCCAGAAAATCCAACAGCTTGGATGACATATTTTAACAGAAATAAAAAAGATGCATTGCTTACTTTTGACCTAATGCTGGCAGCATTGATATCTAGACTGAATCTCAGACTAATTTGTCTAATTGAAAATGGTGTTTAGATGCGTGACGGGTTATTTTTATAACAAGTCTGTCGTTCTTGGTTTATTTTTCTACTCTTAATATATTTCAAACCAGTTACATCTGATTCCCAGTTGTTTAATGGTGATCAATTGGTTGGATAAATGCATGCTATGTGATCATAAACATTGAAGTACACCAGCAAATGCAGCAACTCCATCTGTCCCCTTGTTTGGCTGTTTACTTACTTGTAAAGATGAAACAAAACTGCTTCAAACGAATGCTTGTAAAGATGAAACAAAACAGACTTAAGAATTAGATGATTTTGGCGAAATCATATTTGACGCTCACTTTTCATTTGTGTGTCTTACTTTTCGATAGGTCAAGTAATAATATTTGAGAATTGTATGGCTGAAGTTAAAAACTGATGTCCATTGCTTTATCATTTTCTTGAAAAAAAAAGTTATTTCTGATTTTGAGAGAAGGTAGTTTAAAATTTTTGTTTTTATTTATATGCTTCAATTTTTCGAAAATGGTTAATCCACCAGTTGCTTTTTTTTTTGTTTGTTACTTTTGATTATAATATAATATATAGTAGAATTGGAGAGAAACATTTAAAGGGGACCTGAAGGGCAACATTTTCACTCAGTGGGTGGTGGGTCTCGACCCAAATGGTCACTCAATAGGCAGATATAGATAGATTTGGGTGTCAGAAGTTATTGGGGAGAAGGCAGGAGAATGGGATTAGGAGGGAGTGATAGATCAGCCATGATTGAATGGTGGAGTAGACTCGATGGGCCAAATGGCCTAATTCTACTATCACTTAGCAAAATATCATCTTATGTGCTGAGATGCTGCCTGAGCTGGTAAATTACTCCAGCACTTTTTGCCTATTTTTGTAAACCAGCGTCTGCAGTTCCTTGTTTCTAAAAATTCCACAGGCTTTGGTAGTCTCAACTTGTTGGTAGTCATTCTTCACGATTGGCCTGTGACAATGTCAACAGACTATTTGACTGCATCTCAGCTGATAATTCTGACTAATAAACAGGGTGATTTCTGCCAGCTTCATCCTGACTCCAGTTAATGTGATAACAGCTTCCTTTCACTTTGCAAATATTAACCAATGCTGTATGGATAGTAGATTAATCCAAGGATATTTCTTGTGTATTTTATTCTGTATCACATCGGACAGTGCAATATTTTTACATCTGTTGTCTGAGTGTCCTATTTGCTACTTTTTCTGTTTTTTGGAATGCTTCAACTATTTTATGCATTCGTAATCAAATAAAATGTTAAAAAATGTAAAAACTTTTTCAATGGGTTACTAATTGAAGGGTGGATATCAGTTGTTGCATTAATCGTTGTTAATCGGTATATTTTACTTTGTGTATATGGAAAGGATCCTCCCCCAGTGATTGTCATTCTCTGCACCTTTCCCTTTATTTGGTCTGTAATTGAAGATCTCTCTTTGCTTTGAGCTGGACATGAGCAGTTTTAAGTGTTGTGAATAGAACACTTCCAGTTTTATTTTGTACATTTGTACTATCCATGTGAAAACTCATAATCATGTTATATCCTCACTGTGACCACCATTTTCCTCATTTTAGTAATGATTACATGAATGTTTCCAATGTATTAGCACTTTCCTAGTTACCTTTTCCTACGTTCACCATAGTGTCCAGCAAAAGCTTCGGAAGATGCAGGATCTGTGGCTCAATAATAAGGCAGATCAAACATAGAACAATGCTGATTGGCAAAAAGAAGCAAATCTTGGGGATACTCTTAAAAATGTCAATGCTGCTCTAAAATCCGTATGTGGTCCTCAGTGAAGTGCGCATAGACTGACACTCATCACCAAACAGAAGCAGATCTTAGAGTGATATGCTGAGCATTTTATCTTTGTCCTAAATCGGCAATCTATGATTGGTGATTAAGCCGTACATCACATGTCACAACTTTCACTTGCTTTTGCTGAACTCCCAGCCTGGCGGAAGTTCAAAAAACATTGTTACAATTATGTGGAAAAGCTTCAGCAGCAGATGTTATACCAGCAGAATTCTTCAAAGAAGGGGGCCCATTGTTTATTGTGGAACTGATAAAGCACCTTCAGGTGTTTTGGACAAAGACAAAATATCCCAATATGCGTCAAACACCAATCTGTACAAGCTCAAAGGGAACCGTCAAGTCTATAATCATCACAGAGTGATCTCTTTGCATTTCAATGCTTACAAAATTGTCATTAGAGTACTGTTCAACAAACTGGGTCGCACGATGGCGCAGCAGTAGAGTTGCTGCCGTACAGCACTTGCTGTGCCGGAGACCCGGGTTTGATCCTGACCACGGGTGCTGTGTGTACGGAGTTTGTACGTTCTCCCCGTGACCTGCGTGGATTTTCTCAGAGATCTTCGGTTTCCTCACACACTCCAAAGATGTACAGTATGTCAGTAAATTGGCTTGGTAAATGTAAAAGTTGCCCCCAGTGTGTGTAGGGTAGTGTTAATGTGCGGGGATCGCTGGTCGGCGCGGACACGGTGGGCCGAAAGGCCTGTTTGCACGCTGTATCTCTAAAACTAAAACTAAACTAAAACTGATCACTTGCCTAGAGCAAGAAAGTCAATGTCGTTTCTGTGAAGGAACTAGAACAACATAAATGATCTTCCTTAGCAAAACAACTTCAAGTGAGAGTGACAAGAAAAAAACTGCTGCTTGTTTACATCTCTGTTTATCTCACTGAAGCTTTTAACACAGTCAAGAGGTGATAGGGACGATCACGTCAAAGTACGTTGCCTCAAAAGGTTCATCACAATTGTCTGACAATTCCACAATGATTTGATGGCCAGAATATTGGACGACAGAAAGTTATTTAGGCCGATTCTTATGCACCAATGGTGTGAAACAAGGCTGTGTGCTTGCCCCGCACTGTTTAGTACAATGTTCGGCAATGCTGACTGATGCCTGACCTGATAAAGAAGACGGAATTAACTTTAGATAGAGAGCTGATAAAGCTCCATTTAACCTAAGGAAATTCTCAGCCAAAGCCTAAGCGTGAGAAGTCATCTTAAGAGATTTTCGTTTTATTAATGACGGGGCATTCAATGCAAGCTCAGAACCTAGTAATATACAGGAATGTTTAGACATTTTTTGTCGGTACTTACGACAACTTTGGCCTCAGAATTAGCACAAGGAAATTATGCACCAATCTCTACCAAACACACTATATACGGAACCAAATATCCTTGTGAATGGTCAGAGGCTTTCACAGTGGACAGGTTCACTTGCCCTGGAGACACTCTCTCAAGATCTGTCAACATTGATGACAAATCAACAACAGGCGAGCAAACGTTAGATTTGATTTTGGAAAACTGAAGAGTGCGGAAATGGACGAGAAATCAATCAAAAGATCAAGGTGTAGGAAGGAACTGCTGATATTGGTTTAAACTGAAGATAGACACAAAATGCTGGAGTGACCAACGGGTCAGGTAGCATCTTTGGAGAGAAGGAATGGGTGACGTTTCAGGTTAAGACCCTTCTTCTGACTACTCGGGGGAAAGGGAAACGAGAGATATATCGACCCGAAACGTCACCCATTCCTTCTCTCTAAGGGGAAATTGTATCATGCTGTTGTCATACCCACCCAACTCTGCTTGCAAGCCATGCCAGACAGCTTAAACACATCCACATAACCTTCCTATGCAGCATGCTTCACATCAAGCAGCAAGGAAAAAAACCCCAGATACACAAATTTTGTCCTTGCCAATCCTCCCCAGCAGCTACACATTGTTAAAAGAATCACACTCCAGGTGGGCAGGACATGTCAAAATAATGCTGATAACAGAATATCATAACAGCTACTTACAGGAGAACATCCCTGAAGAATTTCAACATTGACATACGCCACTGGCAACAACAAGCATTGGATCATCCTGTTTGGCATACCTGCGTAAAATGTGATGCCTGTTCATATGAAGAATGGAAGAAAAAAAGAGGAAACAAATATGACACTAATGTGGGTGTTATCGATGTAGATAGTAAAGGTGGAAATCAAAAGGTTCAGCAGCATCTTGATGGGCTGGGAATAAGCTAAGTGTTTAATGCAGAAGAGTGCAAGGGGTTGCATTTTGAGACGTCAAACCAGGGTAGAATCTTCACATTGACTAGCAGGGCCCTGAGGAGTGCTGTAGAACAGGAGGATCTAAGAGCCCGGATACATGATTCCCTGAAAGTGGCATCACAGGTAGATAAATGGAGTGGCCAAGAAGACCTTCGCTGCATTGGCGTTGAAGGCAGAGTTATGGTCAGTATATAGGAGTCTGGTTTAGGTGTCATTGTTGTCTAGGTGTATCAGAGATGAGTTTAAAGGCAGGGATGTGGCACCTGCCATGACCTGTTGCAGGTGAGAGTTGGGAGTGAGAAATTGCAAGAGACCAAGCCCGAGGGAGCGTAGTGACCGAGGGGGATGGGGGGGGGGGGGATTGTGGGGGAGAGGGAGAAGGACAATGTCCCCCCTCCCATTGGTATGGAACTTTTGCATTTTGTAGCTTGAAATTGTGCAATATGGTGCATACTGTAGCGAGTCTTTTAACTTACAGTTCAATGCAATATATATGCTTTAAATTGGATTAGCTATGAATAAGGTTAGAGTAAATTACATTCCACAGTAGAGCCCAGGCTCTGATCAACAGGTTCAGCATATGAACGATCTTAGTGTATTCATGTATGGAAATCAGATTATAATCAAGCACTTGGCCCATGTTGACCAACCTGGGTCTCACTGCACACCTAGTACTACTCCTGATCCTGACTCCAGTTGCATACCTTCTCTCATTCCTGTCCCTGAGCCCAGCCTTACACCTGGCCCCCTATTCTACCCTGATCATAGCTGCTTATCTGCTTAGGGTCCCAGTGCTGAACACACCTGCTTGTCCCAGCTTTGACTGCACACCTAGTACTATTCCAGATTTTGACTCTGGATGCAAACTTGGCCTTGCTCCTAGCCCCTTTGCACTGACAATATATCTGGCCCACACGTAAAGCCCCATATCTGACCCCCTGGATCCTCTGGTTGTCCCATTGCAGGAAGGAAGTGAAGACTTTGGAAAGGGTGCAGAGGAGGTTTACCAGAATGATGCCTGGATTAGGGGGTCTTGCCTACAAGGAAAGTTTGGACAGACTTGGATTGTTATCTCTGGCTGCCAGAGATTCGGCGAGACCTGACAAGTATATATAATTATGCCAGGCCTAATAGGGTAGACAGTCAGAATCTTTTTCCAAAGATGAGGAAAAAAAACTAAAGTACATAGTTTTAGGGTGAGATGGTCAACGTGTAAAGGACATAGACAGGACAAGTTTTTACGCAGAGTGGCGAAGGACTGGAACGTGTTGGCGGGGTGGTGGTTGAAGCAGATACATCAAGAGTCAAATGTGTCTTATTGTCATCTATCCTGAAACGAAACAATGAAATTTATATTCATATAAAACAATGAATATATATATATATATATATATATATATATATATATATATATATATATATATATATATATAAAGGAATTGCAGATGCAGGTTTACACCGAAGATATCGACACAAAATGTTGGAGTAACTCAGCGGGACAGGCAGTATCTCTGGAGAGAAGGAATGGGGGGAACGGGAAGTTATTCCTTCTATTCAGAGATAGTGCCTGTCCTGCTGAGTTCCTCCAGTATTTTGTGTCTAATGAATATATATATACACACATGTGTGCGCATGGTCTATATATGTATATGTGTGTATGTATATACATATGCACGCACACACACTAGCAATGTTACAAAATATTGAGATTTTAAAAATCAAGTCTGCAATTTATCCCATCAGATAAAGCATAAAAAGAAGTTTAATTTGACACCTAATTTACTTTCATATCTTCAGTATTAAGAAAGTTATGGCCATTTTCATACTCGGAAATTAGCATCTTGTTCCCCATTGCCTTTCAATTGACTTAACTCAAAAGCTGTGATCTGGAAAAGTTAAAAGCCCATAGCTTTCTTAAAAATTAAGAGAACTCAATGAAATTTTGAGTTATTATAGATTGAAGCATTCTGAAACAAATATGAAACAATCTTACTTGGATGACCTGAAATTAAAGCATATAATTAGTTAGTTATCTAATTGTAGCTAATTACAAAATTCAATGAGTAGATCTAAACATCTATCCATTTCTTAAGAAAAGATAAACTTTTTTTTAATTGCCTAAGTGTCCAAATAACATTCATACAATAATCCACAATATAACATAATTTTTAAATCTCATTTTCATGAATTTCTGGGCCAAATGGAAGGAATTTAGTGTTTGATTCCTGTAAATTAGCAGCCATTTAAATCAACTAGCGAGTGGGTTTTAGTGGAATGCGGTGGATTGGAACGTTGCGGTTAGCGGTGAAGTCGGGAAGAAAAATATTGTTTGGTCATACGTTTTTTGGGACCCCATTTCGCAACATAAAAATATTATTAAAGCCTCCCGAAAAACCAGCTTTTAATATAAAAATAAACTATTTACCTTTTCTTCTCCCCTACGCAAAATCCATCCGGTTGTCGGTGCTCACGGCTTTTGAAGGTGATTTTTAAATTACTCTAGTTAATAAATAATTTAGAGTAATTTAAAAATACCTTCATTCATGAAATGTCGGTGCGATTTTTCTTCCGCAACGAAATCGCCCGACATGGATCGATTTTCCAGGTCTGTTGAAAAACGGCACTTTAAGCCCGCCCCCCTCTGAAAGGTGCCAAAGTCGCGCACACGGGGAGCGGTAGAACTGCAGCGCTGCTCAAGCCCCCCCCCCCCCCCCCCCTGAGCAGTGCAGCTGATCAGCATTGGGCACAGGCCGCAGGGCTGCATCTTGGTGGGCGCCATTGCTGTGGACTGGCAGCATATGCTTCATGTCTTCACAGTCCACTTGAATCTAAGTTACTATCTCATCACCGCCTGTCCACAAAACTTGGCTTTAGTACGGGAAGTACAATATCAACATTTATCGAATAAAATCGCAATATGTGGTTAGTACTTAAGATATCAAGCAAAACGTATTTATGAAGTCTCAGACTGAGCATTATTGAAAAATTAAATTGACTGGATAAATATGTGGTCGTGCATAAAAAGAATAACAGATTAAAGTGTGAAATGAATGAATCATATTGGGGCTACTTCCTATCTGTATGATGTCCATTCTATCAAAGCATTAACTAAAACAGGGAATGCTGGAAAAATGTACCAGGAACAGCATTTTATAATAATTGACACAAAATATTTACTGTTTCACTGTCCACAGATGCTGCCTGATCATCTGAGTGTTTACATTGTTTTCTGATTTTATTTCAGCATTCATTTGTATTAGAATCAAATGTAGATTTTTTGGATGAATGGTTTGGTTCGGTTTAGTTTATTTTCACGTGTACCTTACAGTGAAAAGCTTTTGTTGCGTTCTATCCAGTCAGCAGAAATACAATCCATTATTACAATTGAGCCTTTTACAGTATATACAGTGCCCTCCGTAATGTATAAACATCATTTATTTATGTGCCTCTGTACTCCACAATTTGCATATTGTCAGATTTTATTAAAGGCCATTTTTACACATTTTGGTTTCACCATGTAGAAATTGCAGCTGTGTTTATACATAGTCCCCCCATTTCAGGACACCATAATGTTTGAGACACACGGCTTCACAGGGGTTTGTAATTGCTCAGGTGTGTTTAATTGCCTCCTTAATGCAGGTATAAGAGCGCTCTCAGCACCTAGTCTTTCCATCAGTCTTTCCATTAGCTTTGGACAGTTTTATTGCTGTTTATCAGCATGAGGATGAAATTGTGCCAATGAAAGTCAAGGACTCCATTACGAGAATAAAGAATATTATTCATTATGCCATTATGAGAAACAAGAATAAAACCAAAATCAGCTGTTTGGAACATCATTAAGAGGAAAGAGAGCATTGGTGATCTTACTAATCGCAAAGGGACTGGCAGGCCAAGAAAGACCTCCACATCTGATGACAGAAGCATTCTCTGTATAATAAAGAAAAATCCCCAAACACCTGTCCGACGAATCAGAAACACTCTTCAGGAATCAGGTGTGGATTTGTCATTGACCACTGTCTGCAGAAGACTTCATGAACAGAAATACAGAGGCTACACTGCACGATGCAAACCACTGGTTAGTCGCAAAAATAGGATGACCAGGTTACAGTTTGCTAAGAAGTACATAAAAGAGCAACCACAGTTCTGGAAAAATGGTCTTGTGGACGGATGAGACGAAGATTAACTTATGCCAGAGTGATGGCAAGAGCAAAGTATAGAGGAAAGAAGGAACTGCCCAAGATCCAAAGCATGCCACCTCATCTGTGGGGGTGTTATGGCCTGGGCATGCATGGCTGCTGAAGGTACTGGCTCACTTATCTTCATTGATGATACAACTGCTGATGGTAGTAGCATTATGAATTCTGAAGTGTATCGACATATCCTATCTGCTCAAGTTCAAACAAATGCCTCAAAACTCATTGGCCGGCAGTTCATTCTACAGCAAGACAATGAATCCAATCATACTGCTAAAGCAACAAAGGTGTTTTTCAAAGCTAAAAAATGGTAAAATCTTGAGTGGCCAAGTCAATCACCCGATCCGAACCTAATTGAGCATGCCTTGTATATGCTGAAGGGAAACCTGAAGGGGACTAGCCCCCAAAACAAGCAGAAGCGAAATATGGCTGCAATACAGGCCTGGCAGAGCATCACCAGAGAAGACACCCAGCGACTGATGATGTCCATGAATCGCAGACTTCAAGCAGTCATTGCATGCAAAGGATATGCAACAAAATACTAAACATGACTACTTTCATTTACATGACATTGCTGTGTCCCAAACATTATGGTGCCCTGAAATGGGGGGACTATGTATAAACACTGCTGCAGTTTCTACATGGTGAAACCAAAATGTATAAAAATGGCCTATATTAAAATCTGACAATGTGCCCTTTAACCACATGTGAATTTTTTCTATTACAAATCTCAAATTGTGGAGTACAGTGGCAAATAAATAAATGATGGGTATTTGTCCCAAAAATTATGGAGGGCACTATAGATACATGATAAGGGAATAACATTTAGTGCAAGGTAAAGCCAGCAAAGTCTAATCAAGGATAGTCCGAGGGTCACCAAAAAGGTAGATAGTAGTTCAGCATTGCTGAATGTATAATGTGTGATATTAGCAATGTGGCTGTACTTTAAATGACATTTAGCAGGCTCTGTATTCAAAAGTTCCAGTGCAGTCCACCTGCTTTTAGCCGGAGCTTTGTGCAAGGTCAAGAGCATAAATCATGATCTAGGTGGGAAATTAATAGTGTTGAACGCTCAAACTGAAGTGAGAAAAAAAGGAATTCATGCATTGCAGTTGCATATCACTCCGGGTGAAATACTTAAAAATGGGGCCATGCCTTCCTTTTTCATTACGTCTAACTCTGTTACCGTGCATCTGGGTTGACACTAAGCCAGGCACTGAATCTCTGCTGCATGAGGTTTAAGAAATAACTGTTTTTCAATCTGAGTACATGAAGTTGGAGGTGGTACCAGGCTTCTAATAATGAGATTTACATTTTTACATTTCGACTCAATCAGACAGAGTACATTTAAAACTCAGATGTCTTATTGATACATATAATATATTCTTGAATGTTAATATTACTCTTTTTCTATTTCTATTTTTTGTACATTCTCTCCCCTACTCTTTTTTTCTTCATTTTCATTGTTTAACATTATTTTCTGTCTTCTCATCGTTTCTTTCTTTGATGGGCTAAAGAGGTAAATGCATCTGCTTTTTCATTCTGTAGATTTGGGGGGCAAAAAGTCCCATTTGCAGGATCCAGGGCAGCATCTAGTAAGTTTGAATGAAATGTTAATTTTTTGCGACAAAGAAAATACCATTCAATTTTACCATGTGGGAAAATGCAATTGTAAAACGGGAGGTTTGCAAATTGGACCGTTTTTCATTAAACTTTGTTTGTGTCCACATGTATTTGTAACGCATAATGACTTATTTTGGAATATATTTTGAGGACCTTCCAATATATTTTCCAACTGGGAACACAAGGAGGAAAAAGTTGTGAATGATTTACTTTGTTACTGTTATGTATGTACATTGTTCTTTTTTCCCATGTCACATGTGTAAATGTCAGTCCCAACAGAGAAAAACACAAATGAGATGCAAAGTCAATGCTTGCTCATTTTGTTTGCCCATTGTAAAGCTGTCTAACTTTGGTTCCCAATCTACTGGAGTGAGGAACTTTCAAAAGAAACTTCAGACATTTGTTGGTTTAAACACCACTGTTAATCCCTTGCAACCTGCTGGGCTGTGCAGCGGGAGGGTATTGTGTTGCGGAAACTGTGTCTCGCAGTGGAAGATAATCACTGAACTGCTTTTGTGACCTTCTAGTTGGATTGTTTCCCTCTGCTGGTTATCTCATCACACTGCTAGTCCAATAACTTCTCATGACTGGTGTTTATGGACAGTGCTTAATAAATTAGTTTTTTTTTACACAGGATATAACTCAGGAAGGCTACGGAACCCGGACTGCGCCACCATTGACATCTAGCAAGCCAAACCATGAAGATTTGAACTTGTTACAGCAAGAGAGGCCATCAAGTTTACCTGTAAGTGACTCATAATAATGCTTTTTAAATTAGTTGAGCTCACTGTTTAAAGAATATGTGATATTCTTTATTACATAGACTATAAAAGAAGCAATGGTATTATTTCATGGAGTGTGCAGGCAGCCCCTGCATTACATCCATACGGGTTATGGGTTATGGAGATTCACCCGTAGAGAATTAGAAATCACAATTTTTTTTAATTTGAGGTATAGAATAAAATTTGCTCTCGGGAAATCTGTGTGGAAAAAAGTAAATAAATTAACATTTTTTGCGTTTCTTGATGCATGTGTGGATGCTACCACTTCTCGTTACGGAAACTTGTGAGTTGTTGTTGTCTAGGCCCCTGCAGAGAAGCTCATCTTAATTCTGAGAGCAATAATGCATGAGCAGATTATTTTGCAATTCCTATGAAGAAAGAACAATACCCTTGCACCTACTTAGCTCTTTTCTCGCAGGGCGACAATGTTTTTTGCCTCCGTCAGTTTTATAGCCCATGTGTCCAAATGAATCCGGATGTTAAACTTCGTTGTATGTAAATAAAATAAAATTCTGCTCTGTCAACTTTTGGCCCAATACCATAAATCATTTCCTTCTGTTTACGACCCTTCTTGCCACAGGAAAGTATTTTTTCGTATCTCCCCTAACAAAACCCCTAATGATGTTGAACGTATTTGCAAACCTGCTAAATGGATCTGTTTAAGAACTATGTCGCCTTTGTGTGAATAAGTGGAAAAGATCAAAATGATGATGAGAAAGTTACTTAGTCATTGAGCGCTGTGTGTAATTGAGATAATTATTCTTCAATTGTGGTGTCTTTATATTACATTTCTGCTTCCATTAATTTTGCAAATGGATGTCAAGTGTACCATTATGGTTACATACTATCATGTGGGTGAGCCTTTTGCCCCAGAAGCTATTCAAAAATTGGACTCGTCACACAATTTCATGGGAGTGACCTTAATATGATCCTCTTGATTGAAGTAAACCTTTTTCCATTTGGGAATTTTTCATTTTGAAATCAGTTTCGAGATTTTATTTCCACACACTAATAAAGGCAGGTAGACATTGAATACACCAGATTCTTACATATGGTTTAAATAAAGACATAAATATATAGATTTTTATAGTCTGGTTCAGACATCACCCAGAGTTAAGAGTTGTTATACCTGGACAGAGAGCGGTTTGCTGGGCTTTTCAAGGAGGCATCGAGAATCGCTTCCTACGTTAATCTGGTAGTCCCTTGCCATGACAGTATAGAGCTTGTTTCAAAAATCAAGCGTGGAGCATAGAATTAATGTGGTCTGCCTATCAGAGGTGGCTGAGTGAAGTATAACTTTGATGTTAACCTTGATGTTAAAGTTGTTGGCCTGAGAGAAAGCACTGGTGTTGATTTTCTTATCCTGCCGGTAGTTTTTGAGCAATTTGTGAAGGCATTGTTTGTGGTGGTTCTTCAGTGATTTGAGGTGCCTGTTGCAGGTACTCCAAGTCTTAAGTCTATAAATAGACAATCAAGAATTACTGCTTTCTGCGCCATGGTTCTACAGCAGGTTTGAGGCTTATCTTTGGACATTTTCTTTTCTTGGATGGCCATAGGTTGTGTGGGCATGTTGGAGTTGGGACTACCGCTAGAGTGATACATCCATCGGGGAACATGACATTAGGGGCACCCTGTAAATATTTTGGGGTAAAAAGGGCACAATATTTATGCAAGAATAAATTTAGCATAAAAAAACACTAGTAACTTTCATTTTATTCTGAGTTCCCTCGTTTGTCAAATGACGTGTAGCTCGCTGTTGGCTTCTATCGTCGTCCAACATGTTGACAGAATTGGTCGCCCGATGCGTCACAGAGTGTATCGTGTCGTCGTTTCCGGGGATCGCCATGAGGAGGCTTCTGTCGTGATCCCCTTATTCTGAGTGATAGGCAGAAATTGAAATAACTTGAATAACTGCAAAGATAGACACAAAATGCTAGAGAAACTCAGCGGGACAGGCAGCATTTCTGGATAGGAATGGGTGCCGTTTCGGGTCGAGACCCTTCTTCAGGGGAGAGGGAGAGACATAGAATATGAACCTCCTTTCAAAGATTTCTATCTGTACAATGCTTAACTAGAATCAATCTGAGATCAGGTTGTAAAAACATATTTTGACTTATGAAGCACAATTACATAAACAGTTATGCATGTTCACAATATTTCACATTGAGTTAATTTATTTCATTCTTGGTAAAATTCCTGATTCTCGTGGTAATGCATGGTAATCACAAACCTGTCTGTGGGTGGCATTCTTGCTTCTAACTCAAAGTCTGGGGATCAGGTCACATTCAGGACTTCAGGACAAACGTTCTGAATGCTCTGGTGATGTTCGGAGGGAAACTTGTATAGTAGGAAGTGTCATCTTTCACCTGAGATATTAAATCAAAGCTCATTAAAGGCAACGATATTAAATCTATTCTCCTAGGTATTTATTGTGGCGCTATTTCGAAAAGAGCATGGGAATTGGCTCCGGTGCCCTGGTCAATATTCATCCCCGAATGAAACCGTAAATAATAAAAGAAACTTGTTATAATCAAATTGCTATTTGCAATAGCTTCCTACGTTTGTTGCCATGTTTCCTACAATACAATTTTGATTAAAACGGTGGAAGTAATTCCTTAGATGTAAACTGTTTTGGAATATTGCAGAGGTGTGAAGATATTTTAAGTGTTTTTTAAATTGCAGTAAGTAAAGTACTGTTAGTTCCAATGGATAAAACCAAAAAGATTTGCAGTAAGCAGTATTTTCATCACTGATGAATTTAAATAGGAAATCTGAGCATTCAGTCCATAATTATGATCCAGTACAATGTGACAACCCTGGTCAGTATCGAGCTAATAATGACAGGAATTAGAAAACATGTGCCAACTACAACTCTAAAAATTTGCATGTGCACCACTTAGTCTTCGGGTAGGAAAAAAAACAGGCCATTTTATAGTGTTGATACCTGGTCTGTTTTCAGTACCTTGGCTTAGTCCTCTTAAAATGAAGCATTGGATCTTTGGATGAGTAATGGCAACTGAATATGTATTAGATTTTTTTTGGTATTATAATGTTTTCACATTTGTATTTGTATATTGAAAACAATGAACTTCTTTGCAAAGATGTCTGATCTGAATTTAACTTTGAGTTGGGAATGTTATTTTGATTTGTGTTGTGTATGCATTGGTGAATGTGTAACGTTCTGATCATAGAGTTACCAAGCGTGAAAACAGGGTCTTCGGCCCCACGAGCACATGCCACTCAACATGCCCCCATCTACACTCGTCCCACCTGCCTGCGTTTGGTCCATATCCCTCTCAAGCTGTCTATCCATAAAAGGGATATTGGAGCAATTGAAACAATATTGAATGGAATCACAGTGATTGAGGGGTTTGACTTATGAAGCACAATTGCATAAACAGTTATGCATGTTCCACCGAGGGAAGAATAACTTGAGAGATTGCTGTTTCTAGAATTCTTAAAGGATGAGATAATATAGGCCATTATCAATGAAAACAGAAAAATTGCGGATGCAGTATAACTGAAATAAAAAGCGAAAATGTTGGAAACTCTTAGCAGGTCAGACAAAATATGTGGAAAGAGAAACAACTTCGATCAAAACGTTAAAATGCTATCTTTCTAGTGATGCTGCCTGACATGTTAAGTGTTTCCATTATTTTCCATTACAAGTTGTTTCTCCATTCCTACTTCAGCAGAAATCATTCTACTTTATCTGCAAAAAGAAGGGGAATAAACACAAAACTAATAGTGGGTGAGTTTTAAATCTCTAGAAATGATAGGACCAGATATTAGACAGATTAAACAGATTTCTCTCAGATATATTGGGGTACCTATGTGAGGAATGTGAGGTTTAATTTTTAGTTTAGAGATACAGCCCGGAAACAGGCCCTTCGGCCCACCGAGTCCGCACCAACCTGTGATCCCCGCACATTAACACTACCCTACACACACTAGGGACAATTGACATTTATACAAAGCCAATTAACTTACAAACCTGTACATCTTTGGAGTGTGGGAGACAACCGAAGATCTCAGAGAAAACCCCTGCGGTCACGGGGAGAATGTACAAATTCTGTACAGGCAGCCCCCTTAGTAGCGATCGTTCCCCGGTCTCTGGCACTGTATGCGCTGTAAGGCAGCAACTCTACCGCTGTGCCATCGAGCTGCCCTTGATGAATTGAACTTTGGGTTGGAAGCACACTGTTTTACATTGGTGAATTGAGGTAAAACCCTTTTGTTTCAAATTGCTGATAGGCAAATATATGATCAAGGCAGAAAAGATTGAACAATGACAATAGAGGTGTACTCAAAATTAGATGACAATGAGACATAGATAGAACAGTATATGGGTACAAAGTGCACAATAGTTAGCAACGGAGAAGGGAAATGCAGAAAATCCTAGGGCAGGTTTTGTCACTTCAGTGTATATGCAGGGATGTTGGTGTAGAGGTGGTTGATAACTTCAAATTCCTTGCAGTCAATATCACCAACAACTTCTCCTGGACCACCCATATTGAAGCAACGACCAAAAAAGCACAACTGAAAAAGTTCACGTACAAAGATAGACAAAGTACAAATTCTTAACACCATACAAAGCTTTCATTTAACATCTGACGGGTGTGGACCTACAGACCCAGAGGCTACAAGAAATACCAGAGAACTCGAGCTTATATACGTACAGATATAAAACAAATTGCATGACGGAAATGTACAAAAAATCATCATCCACCTCCAAATATGGAGTTGTTTTTCACTCTTTGCCAAAAGCCAGACACCACAATGGCATCTTCTGGGTCCCTTCTTATCTGATTAACCTCAACTTACATAAAAAACCTTGTAAGAGAGCTGTGAACTATTCAACTTCAGTTAAAAAAAACCCTCGTCACGATGTGAGTTGTCCAAATCCCATCATGCATTACAATTGGCTTTTTTACAACAGGAAAGCTTAAATATGACAACAATCAATTAATAACTAACTCTTTCACAACAATGCCTCTACTTCCTGAGAAGGCTTAGGAAGTTCGGTATGTCTCCAACAACTCTCACCAACTCCTACAGATGCACCGTAGAAAGCATTTTATCAGGATGCATCACAGCTTGGTTTGGGAACAGCTCCATCCAAGACTGCAAGAAATTGCAACGAATTGTGGACGCAGCCCAGACCATCACACAAACCAACCCCCCTTCCATTGACTCCATTTATACCTTGCGCTGCCTCAACAAGACCAGCAGCATATTCAAGGACGAGTCGCACCCTGACCACTCCCTCTTCTCCCCCTGTCCATCAGGCAAGAGGTATAGAAGTATAAAAACGCACATCTCCAGATTCAGGGACAGTTTCTTCCCAGCTGTTATCAGGCAACTGAAACATCCTACCACAACCAGAGAGCAGTCCTGAACAACTATCTACTTCACTAGCTTTCCCTTGCATTAAACGTTATTCATGTATCCATACGGTAAATGGCTTGATTGTAATGTATTGTCTTTCTGTTGACATGCAACAAAAGCTTTTCACTGTACCTCAGTACACATGACAATAAACTAAATTAAACTAATCTAAATCACATTCTCAAATTCCATTTGATTAGTCAAGCATGATTTCTATTTCATAAAAGCTTGTTAATTGCACTCAGTTCATTGTGCTGTAGCATTTAGTAAAACTGCCTCAGAATGCCAGCAAACTAGGTTTGATCTTGACATTGTGTGCTATCTGTGTGCAGTTTTCACATTCTCCTCTTGACCGTGTAGTTTTTCCCATGTGCTTCTGTTTCCCACATATCCCAAATAGTTGATAGTAGGTTAATTTGCTGCAGTAAATACCCCAAAATGTGGGCAGGTGACTATAGAATCTGGCACATGGGAGCTGGGTTGAAGTGCACAGAGATAAAAGGGAAAATGGGACGAAAGGCATTGCTCTAGTGGGAGCTAGCATCGACTTAATTGGCTGAACGGTCTCTTTTGTGTCGTAGTTATTTAATAGTTTCAGAGTGTTTGATATTGCATGGGGGGCCAGGTATTTTTGTGGTTGCGTTGAGCTGCCTGTGCTCGAGATATATTATGATTGAAAGGATAGCCTCTCATGTTACTGTTTATTACTGCCCATCCTTCATAATCACTATCCCCTAAATGGTGATAAGCTAGTAACAGTGCAGACCAAAATGATATTGACTCCGAGGAATTTGAAGTTTTCAACCACCTCTACTTCACCACATACATACATATATATATATAATAATTAACAAACGTTTGCTGGTCTTTTACCCTGCACCCAAAATCTCTTTTGTGATACCCGATACAAGCCAATTATATATATATATATATATATATATATATATATATATATATATATATACATATATATATATAATTAACGTTTGTTAATTGTCCCCATGATGCCTTAATGTATCACATGGTTTTGATGGCAATTTTGCTTTTGTTACTGGGAAAGTGTTTTAAATTGGGGAATCTTTCATGAGATAGATATTTCTGAATTTTTTTCAGCAATTAACTTTTTAGAAGAGGAGGAAACATTTCTAAGCAAGTATTCTAAAACATAAATATTTAAATAATATTTAAATAATACCCTACGGTAGTTAGATATTACTAGCTTATGGCTGGTTTGTAGGCATTTTGAAAAGGGGCGTTTTAGTGGATTAAGCTCAGTTATTATAACCGTCTGGAAAAGTTACAAGAATGTTTAGTGAATATTTTGAAAAATGAATGTCCCCAAATTGGCTCAATTTCTCAGGAAAGAGAAAATATCACCCCTTTTAAGCCAATAGCCTTGTATGATAGTGGTGTGGATTACAAAATGGAGCCCACAGTGGAGCAATGTGCACTCTTTGCTATTTAGTCACACTGATAAATGAAATATGAGAGTGTTGTTGTGTCTAGCCGAATGACATAACACTACAAGGTGCAGGAAGAAATTTATGATGAGAAAAGTAGGTGGAATGGGTGTTTTTTTTATCAAAACCAACTCTTTCTCATGTATAGAGCATTTTTTAAGAACTAAAAAAAGTGTACTAAGTGAAAAGATGTGTAGAATATATTGTTTACAATTCAGTATGCCATTTGCAGCTTGTAACATTAGACACTGTTTTATAGTGTCATTAGGTCCAATTGCTCCTTTTCTGGCATTGATTCATACATTTACTCTCAGTTGAGCTTTCAAATTAATGGGTATCTCATAATGGATGGGTCAGATAGCACATCTACGTGACACTAGGACGGCACGGTGGCGCAGCGGCAGGGTTATTTGCCTTACCTTGTAGCAGCACCAGAGACCTGGATTAGATCCCAAATACGAGTGTTGTCTGTACGGAGTTTGTACATTTTCCCCGTGACCACATGGGTTTTCTCTGAGATCTTCGGTTCCCTCCCACACTCCAGGTTTAGAGGTTAATTGGCTTGGTATAAGTGTAAATTGTCCCTAGTGTGTGTAGGATAGTGTTAATGTGTGGGGATCGCTGGTGGGTGCGGACTCGGTGGGCCAAAGGGCCTGTTTCAGTGTTGTTTCTCCAAAACAAAACTACACAAATGGCAGTCAGTGTTGCTGACTCTGCTACAGTTGATTCCTGATGACTTGCAATGTTCGAAAACTTAATAGATTTTGAACCTTAAACTAGAAATATTACTTGTGCAATAAAGATACATCTATAAAGCTGCAAGTTTGCATCAAAACTCATTGAATTTATTCAAGACCATTTAATGGAATAAAGATGAAATGTTATGGACGATAATGCATGATTTGTATTGAATGTTTTTTTTTAAACCCTCACAAATATTAAATGATACATTTACATAAAAAATTAGTTGTGTGACGAATGTATGAAATTTTCACATCGTTCACTTGAATTGCTCAAAAAAAAAATTTACAGATTTCATCTGGTCTTGACAAAATTAGATATTTTGAAGTTGCAAATATTACAAAGTGAGGGATGCATTTTCCTCACCTGATTAGTTGTACTTTTGTAGAGAACTCACTTATGAAGAAAGGTAAGGGGAAAAATAACTTGTCACTTTAGAAAAGTGACAGTGAATTGGGTGGGAGAAAAATGATAGGGAAAAGAAAGACCTGGAAATAAACTAGCAGATTAGGACAAGGAGACGTCTATTCCAACCAGTAAATCTGACCCAAATTGCCACACTAATTAAATAAATAAAATTAATTATAGGTTAGATCAGTGTAAGTGAAAACCCAGGAAACATCTGAAAATCTATCGGGTGCCTGAGAGGGTAGGGTTTGTGGGGTGTTCTGGGCTGGATAAATGAATAAGAGTCAAATAAAGATCTTCATCTATTTCTTTCTGTGTTCAATGGGATGTTAATACACATGCATAATGCAAATTAATGCACATTTAAATGCAAAGCCAGAATGTAGCTTCTACTAATTTTCTCCTGAGTTTTGTCTTACACCAGATTTCAGAACATATAGTACGGCATCAAAATTAATTTATTTTGCTTTCCTCAGTCAAACATGGAAGAGATTTGAAAGAATAATGACATTCCATATTAAACTAGTGTTTTACTGAGGATGTAGTGTTTTTTTTGTGATTTTGTGACTGGATCATTTATTTTGATCTTAGCTGGTACCTCTCTAGATTTGTGTTGAATGGAAGGCTTTATTGCATATGACTACACGCCTACAACACTTCATTCAGGTTAACTGTCTTTAACTATCAATATTCCTGCAGATTAGCAATATTACAGGGACCTGTTGCTGAATAGACATTTTCCCAATTTTCCATGAAGACGTCTGTCACTTTGTCAACAGATTGTCTTCCCACTTGTCTTTTTTTGTGAGAGAGTTTAGGACCCGAGGACAGCCTCAGAATAAAATGACTTGCCTTCAGAATGGAGACGAGGAAGGATTTCTTTAGCCAGAGGGTGGCTAATTTGGGGGAATTCTTAAGGTCATAAGTGATAGGAGCAGAATTAAGTCATTAGGCCAATCAAGTCTACTCTGCCATTCAATGATGGCTGATCTATCTCTCCATCCTTACCCCATTCTACTGCCTTCTCCCCATTACCCCTGACACCCCTGTCAATTCATAGCCACAGATGGAGTTGGAGGCCAAGTTATTGGGTATTTTTAGAGCAGAGATTGATAGGTTCTATTAATCTCTGTGTCAAAGGTTATTGGGAGAGGGCAGGAGAATGGGGTTGAGAGTGAAAAATAGATCATGCATAATTGAATGGCGGAGCAGACTCGATGGCTGAATGGCCTAATTCTGCTCCTATGTCTTATGGCGATTTGGTCTTCATTCTCTCAGACCTTCTGCCTCGTTGCTGTACACCAGTGGTTGCAAGAGTTGGGAGAAGTACAATATAAACCAGATTACAAAAAAGGGCTATGGAGATAACCAAGAGAGATAATAAATGCTGCAGTCTGCATTGGCACTTTAAGATGATAGTTCAATAATCTTGGAGTGAAATGGCTGCTCATATCAAGTCTAATCTATGAATACTATCAGATATTTATGTATTAATTTTTTTCATATTCTGAAAAATAAATTGGTTTTGAGATGCACACTGCAGTAATCTATGTCCAATATGTTCATATGGATTATCTTTACCAAACTTTTGTATGTATTTTAAATTTATAAATACAAGTTTGTTAATTAGTTTCTGATTCTATTTTTAAATTCCAAGCGACAAATCATTTGGAAGAAAAAAGAATGTCAAAATACCTCGATATATTGAAATAAATTTAGAGTTTATAGGTGTACCAATGGTACTAATACTTTTATCGATGAAGAGTTCCACTGGCTTAAATAGTTAAGATATAACAACATTAATATATGTTTGAATTGAGTGGTAGTTCATTTTTAAATGTTATTGATCAAGGTTACACTCCTGTCTATGTGATATGTTGTTATGATACTAACAAAGGTACTAACAGGAGATGTAGAACCATTTATGTCACTGCTTGCCTTTGAAATGGTTTGGAAAACCAGTTTTAATTGTTTGGTGTTCCAGTATTTATTCATTTTTTAACTTTTAATTTCATGTCACTATTGAGTTTGGGCTGGTCTGAACTATTGTGTGCTGTAGGTACTTCACGTCTACATCTCAGCTCTACGCAAGCTGTAGTTTGCATTATGTAAAATGACCACATCCATTGGAATTGTGTTGCTGATACATGTTTAATTCAGAGATACAGCGCAGATACAGGCCTTTCAGTCCACGTCAACCAGCGATCCCCGCATATTAACACTATGGACAATGTTTACATTTACCAAGCCAATTAACCTACAAACTTGTACATCTTTGGAGTGTGGGACAAAACCAAAGATCTCGGAGAAAACTCACACGCAGGTCAATGGGAGTACATGCTAACTCCGTACAGACAAGCACCCGTAGTCGGGGTCGAATCCGGCGCTGCATTCGCTGTAGGGCAGCAACTCTACCGCTGCGCCACCATGAAAGAATTATCACAAGAGGTTTACTTAATTTTACTTTATCTTTATTTTTCATTAACTTCACGCTCTTTATGTTTTTTTTACATGTATTATTTTTAATAGAGGTTTTTATTTGAGTCAGTTTGAACTGTTGTTGAATGTCTCTGATTATCAAAAATATTACTACATATTTTAAAGGCCTTTGAGCTTTGGAAAGGCCATCGGGGCATTGTGGGGGGAAAGCTTCAGGGTGTTCCGCCTGAGTCCTCGTGGACACTCGCAAGCCCCTCTAATGTCGCCGAGGGCCGCAGCACAAGGCCTTCAGCTTTAATCACAAAATCAAGACTGCAAAAAGTAAGTGCCAATGCCGGTTTGGGAATGGATGAAAGTGTGGACCAGAGCAATGACTTAAGTGTGTTTCTTTGTAATTGCAATGAAATCAGATGGGCAAAGTAATGGCAGATGGAAGATAGACACAAAGCACAGCATCTCTGGAGAGAAGGAATGGGTGATGTCTGGGTCGGGGCCCTTCTTCTGAATGTCACCCATTCCTTCTCTCCAGAGATGCTGCCTGTCCTGCAAAGTTACTCCAGCCTTTTGTTTCTATCTTTGGCTAAAACCAGCATCTGCAGTTCCTTCCCACACATAATGGCGGGTGGCGCTTAATCCCGTTAAGTGCAGGGTGATATATATTTTGGGAAAACTAATAAAGGTAGGGCATGCCCAATGAAAGGGTGTATAGAGTGTGCATTGAGGTCCCTTGGGCATATTAAGAAACAGCAACATCTCTGTGTACAAATCCAAGGTATTGGTAGACACAAAAAGCTGGAGTAACTCAGCAGGACAGGCAGCATCTCTGGAGAGAAGGAATGGGTGACGTTTCGAGTCAAAGCCCTTCTTCAGACCAAAGTATTGTTGTTGTTTTAGCATTGTTGTGTGTACTGACATACAATGAAAAGTGTTTTTTGCATGCTAACCATTCAAATCAAATCAAACTCTACATAAGTAAAATGAAGCCGTACACAATTATTAATGGTAATGCCAAGAGAAAAATACTAGAGTGCAAAAATATCAAAGTGCAGAATATTGTCTTACAGCAATGGGGCATTAAAGTTACAGAGAAAAGGTCCAAGCGACTGGTTACCACTCCATTGCTACCACTCCAGCGCCTACCCACCCCCGCACATAAAACATCCTTCTCCTCACTGTGACAATTCCTTTCTGTGAACAGCCTTCAATCATTTGGAAATGCAAGTTGCTTTTCTGTTTCTTAAAAAAAATGTGAAATCGTCATTTTCAAAATGTAACTGCACCCGCTTTTTGTGTCTATCTTCGGTTTAAACCAGCATCTGCAGTTACTTCCTGCCTATTTACATAACTTATTTCAGAGTTGTACTCAATTTAGTTTTAGTTTAGTTTAGAGATACAGCGCGGAAACAGGCGCTTCGGCCCAACAAGCAGCAATACCAACACATTAACACAAGCCTACACACAACACACTAAGGACAATTTACACTTATACCAGGTATACAAACCCAAGCCAATTAATCTACAAACCTGTGCCACCGTGCTAGTGGGTAATCATTCCATTCAGCACCCATTTGTCATTTAGATGAAGAGAGAAAATTATGCTTTACAGTCAAAGTGATGCAGGTCGGTATTTTGTTGATAGTTTCTACTTCACTCATGCTTTAGTGGGGAAACTAAGTTAGAAGTGGGGATGTTTTCTTTATTTCTCAACCATGCTGTTTACTGGAGTTGCACCATCTAGTGGACCTGTCAGAAACTGGTGAAATGTATTCACAGTTGTGACATGCGTATCCAAGTGATGCTACTCTGGGCAATATTTAAATATTAATCCAAAGTTGTTTGAAATGCTTCCAAGTAAGTTGTTTGCCAAAATAACACATCAAATGCGATTTTTTTAAAAAGGATTAAGTATGCAGTATAGGTTCTCAATTCTTTCTATTAATTCAATATTTTAAAACACTGAAAGTAGCTTACACAGTCCAACAAGTAATAACCTTTTCCTTCACATCTAGATCTTCTAAAGCACGTTATTGTGGCAAATACAACTGAATGGAGCATTCAATAATGCTTACAGTATGTTTATGCTGCACAAAGGTCACCATCAGGATGCGAGTCACATTGAATATACTTTTTCCTCTTTCCCTAGAGATTTGTACATTGCATTCACAAACCATTTTCATTCTCCATTTAAAATGGAAGGTGGCTTTGGTGTCGTAGCTGAACAGGATTGCCATATCAGCCACACCATACCGTGCCACTCTGCACCAATAGCACCTCAGACCAAATTATTTCCTGCAATTGCGAGGAAGCACTTTCATCATGTTTCTATTTTTTTGCTCCCCAATTAATGTGCCCGTTCAGTTTCCATATTCCTCCTGTAGATAACGCAAGTCTACCAATATTTTCCTAATCCCTGTTTGGAACTAGCCTTAAAACTTGTTTGGGTCCTGCTCCTGATCTCAAATAATATCATCTTCATTCTACCTCATTTGATGCCTATTTTCTGTCTGTGTCTGGCCGTTTACTGGTAATCAACTGTGCAGTTTCAGGACCATACTTCCTCCTAACAGGCTGTTTGATTAAGTTGCATTTCCACAGACCACTGCTGTTGAGGATGGGAAGATGACATACTAGTAAGCACTGCTAACATAGCCATCACTCGAGTCTTTTTACCTAATCCTAATTAAATCTGCGTAGCATCCCTTTTCAATGATGTTGTTGTGGTTTCCAGAATCAGGAATTTTATTGATATTAGTTGAACACGTTACTTCTCAGCTCCCTTCAGCTCCAACAGGGAGATTTGCAGCTGTTTACTTTGATTAAAAAATTGCAATTTGTTCTCTTCTCTGTCCTGAACTCTACATTTTGTATAGTCCCCTTTCTTCAAAATACTGACTCTAAAGGTATGGATTCATTTTGGTACCTGACCAAATCTTAGTACAGACTAAGAAATTGAACCTATATCCTTGAATAATTTAGTCAAATGACAACACAAAAATACCATCTGTGCTTCTATATCTATCTGCTGGCTAGTTTTGCAACTAGTTTTAATCTAAAATATAAATTTTAAACATGATTTCCAAGAGTTTACAGATTCTCCATACAGATTATTGGCTGAGTGTACCAATTGTTCTTGGAGTCATAGAGTGATACAGCATGGAAACAGGCCCTTCGACCCAACTTGCCCACACCAGCAACATGTCCCAGTTGCGCTAGTCCCATCTGCCTGCATTTGGTCCATATCCCTCCAAACCTGTCCTGTGTGTCTAACTGTTTCTTAAACGATTGGTGCGATTCATAGCAATATAAAAGTTCTAAGGTTTGTGAGATAGCCACTCATTTGGACTGCTAATTTAGGGAATCAAATCCTATGAATTAATGTGCTCAAAAGTTTTGGAGGATATGGGGCAATCAGCATTTTCCTGCACTGCACTCAATTTTAGATCAAGGCCAGTAACCAAACTGGATTAACATTTTTTGTGGATTGTGTAGCCTTAAACCGTGGTCATATGAATAGAGCAACAATTGCATATCAGCTGAACCAGAGCTTATTTATGAGACTCTGACCAGTTATTTTTGTGATAATGTACCACTCCAGAGGAATTAGTTAATGTCTATATTCTTAAAAATGATTAAATAGTCCATAGTTGCTTGTGTTAGAAAATCTGTGGTAAGCCTTAAAGGGCCTGTCCCACCTGGGCGTCATTTGCGCGTCGCACAGATGGCGAGCAAAGATTTTGTACATCCCAAAATCCTGGGGCGCCATGCGCGACTGCACGTCACTGTCCACGTCACCACATGCGAGTAATGCAGACCATACGTGCATCACGTGCGTGGCATGACGCGCGCATTGTGCGTTGTGTCGCGTAAATTATGTCTCGTAAATTACGCGCAAATTACGCCCAAGTGCGACAGGCCCTTAAGACTATAAATGATTATGTTTATAAGACGGCAAGTGGGACAGGCCCTTTACATTTTGATTACATAGATATTTTTTGTTCGGATTGGAAAATAATAATTTATCGTTTAGTTTAGAGATACTGCGCGGAAACAGGCCCTTCGACCAACCGAGTCCGCACCGACCAGAAATCCCGCATGCTAACACTATCCTACACACGCTAGGGACAATTTACAATTATACCAAGCCAAGTAACCTACAAACCTGTATGTTTTTGAAGTGTGGGAGGAAACCGAAGATCATGGAGAAAACCCATGCGGTCAAGGGAACAATGTACAAACTCAGTACAGAGAGTACCCGTTGTCAGGATCAAACCCGGGTCTTTGGCGCTGTGAGGCAGCAAATCTACTGCTGCGCAATCGTGCTGCCCCATTCATAGTTTCTGAATAGTCTTGCATTACAAGTGAGCAAATGAGAATGTACTTTTTTTGTTCCTTAGAGTGTGACTATCAATGTGCTATATAGTTAAAGCTTTATTTGCAATGTAGGAAAATGGGCAGAGTTGTAATGCAAGTATTTTAAAAAGATTTTAACCTTTGAATTCTGCTTACTGTAGCATTGAATAGAAAATTACCTCAATTCTTTGTGCGGTGTTATTCATGCTGTGAGTAAATTCAATTTTAGCTTCAAATTGTTAATATTTTTGGTGGTTTTCACATTTAAACAGATTGCATTGTGTTTGAACTTTGCTTTAGAGTGTATAAATGTAATAACAGCACTATATTGATGCATGCTTCTTTCTATATATTTGTTTCTTCAGGCAGTCATTTAAAGCACAAGCTGCAGTTGAAATTCCAATATAAGCATTGCACAATGTTTTTTTTGATATGAGGTGCTTTTTTAGAATTGCATTTACTGAACTGGAGGGCAGCCACATCCTAGCAGGGAAGTTTGCTAGTGCTACTCGGGAGGGTTTAAACATGAATGGCTGGGAGGTGGAGACCAGAGCAGCAGGTCATGGATGGGCTGATGAGAAAGTGGAGGTTGTGTTAAGTAAGTCTCAAAGGAAGGACAGGCAAGATCATGAAAATTGGGCTAATGAAGAGCTGAAGTTTGTTTACTTTAATGCATGAAATATTGTGGGTAAAGCTGATGAACTTAGAGCCCGGATCAGTACTTGAAATGATGACGCGGTGACCATTACGGAAACTTGGTTGCAAAGGGGGCACGGCCGGCAGCTCAACGTGCCTGCGTTTTGATGTTTCAGACGGGACAGAGATGTGGGTAACGGAGAAGGAGTAGCAGCTTTGTTGACCGGACGAACGTCATGTCAATACTTAGAGAGGCCATACCGGACACACAGAGTCATATCGAGAAAAATCCCGAGGCTTTCGATACGTACGTTAAAAATAAGACAGTGACCAGGGAGAAGGTGGGACCACTCAAAAATAAACAGGGAATCTATGCTTGAAGTATAAGGATGTAGGTGAGGTACTAAATGAGTAATTTACATCTACATTCACCGAGGAGAAGGACTTGGAGGACAGCAAGGTCAGTGTGGAGAATACAAATATGCTAGGGCAATTTGAGATCGAGGAGGAGGTAGTGCTGAGGCTCTTGAAGGGCATTAAGGTGGATAAGTCCCCAGGGCTGATGGGATCTATCCCCGGTTACTGAGGGTTGGTAACAGAGGAGATTGCAGAGACCTTGATGATGATCTGTGTATCTTCTCTAGACAAGAAAGGAAATCGAGTGAATCCAGGGAACTATAGCCCAGTGAGCCTCGTCAGTGTTAGGGAAACTATTTGAGAGAATTCTTCAAGATTTATTCCCATTTGAAAGAGAATAGGCTAGTTAGGGATAGTAGGACGGCTTTGTATGCTCAAACAAATCAAGCAGGTTCTGTCTCACTAACGTGATTTCATTTTTTGAGGAGGTAACAAAGGAGATTCATGAAAATAGGGCATTGAATGGTGTATAAATGGATTTTACTGGGGCTTTTGATAAAGTCCCCCAGTTGCACTTTGGGAGGTTGAATGCAAGGAGAGAGTATACAGTTAATGGCAGGATCCTTAACAGCATTGATGTGCAGAGGGATCTTGGAGTCCAAGTGCATAGCTCACTAAGGGTGGCGACATAGATATGATGGTAAAGAAGGCATATGGTATGCTTGCTTTCATTGCTAGGAGCATTGAATATAAGTTAGAAAGCCATGGTGCAGCTCCATAAGAAATCTCCATAAGGCTGCAGAGGGGATTTACCATAATGTAGGTATGTTGCAAAACTTACCTTGAGCAGCGCTGCAGTTCTGCTGCTCCCCGTGTGCGCGTCTTCGGCGCCTTTCAGAGGGGGGGCGGGCTTAAAGTGCCATTTTTCAACAGACCTGGAAAATCGATGAATGTTGGGCGATTTCGTTGCGGAAGAAAAATCGCTCCGACATTTCATGAATGAAGGTATTTTTAAATTACTCTAAATTATTTATTAACTAGAGTAATTTAAAAATCACCTTCAAAAGCCGTGAGCACCGACAACCGGAAGGATTTTGCGTAGGGGAGAAGAAAAGGTAAATAGTTTATTTTTATATTAAAAGTTGGTTTTTCGGGAGGCTTTAATAATATTTTTATGTTGCGAAATGGGGTCCCAAAAAATGTATGAACAAACAGTATTTTTCCTCCCGGCTTCACCGCTAACCGCAACGTTCTAATCCACCGCATTCCACTAAAACCCACTCGCTAGTTGATTTAATTGGCCATTAATTTACAGGCATTAAACACTAAATTCCTTCCATTTGGCCCAGAAATTCATGAAAATGAGATTTAAAAATTATGTTATATTGTGGATTATTGTGTGAATGTTATTTGGACACTTAGGCAATTTAAAAAAAGTTTATCTTTTCTTAAGAAATGGATAGATGTTTAGATCTACTCATTGAATTTTGTAATTAGCTACAATTAGATAACTAACTAATTATATGCTTTAATTTCAGGTCATCCAAGTAAGATTGTTTAATATTTGTTTCAGAATGCTTCAATCTATAATAACTGAAAATTTCATTGAGTTCTCTTAATTTTTAAGAAAGTTATGGGCTTTTAACTTTTCCAGATCACAGCTTTTGAGAAGTCAATTGAAAGGCAATGGGGAACAAGATGCTAATTTCCGAGTATGAAAATGGCCATAACTTTCTTAATACTGAAGATATGAAAGTAAATTAGGTGTCAAATTAAACTTCTTTTTATGCTTTATCTGATGGGATAAATTGCAGACTTGATTTTTTAAATCTCAAAATTTTGTAACATTGCTACATAATGCTGCCTGGATTACAGGGTTTCAGTTACAGGGAACATTGGCGGTTGAGAGGAGACTTGATGGAAAACAATAGGGCATAAATATATAACATTATGAGAGGCACAGATCAGGTAGATAGTCAGAACTTTTTTTCCCCAGGGTGGAAATGTCTGACACTAGAGGGCATAGCTGTAAATTAAAAAGGGGGGAAGTTTAATGCAGATGGGCGGGGCATATTTCTTACATGGAGGGTATTTCGGGCGTGGAACACATTGTCAGGTATAGTAGTGGAGGCAGATACGATAGTGGCATTTAAGATGCTTGAAGCACAGGGAATAGTGGGATATGGATCATATGTGTGCAGATGAGATCAGTTCAACTAGGCATCGTGTTCAGCACAAACATAGTGGGCCAAAGGGTCTTTGCCTGTGCTGTACTGTTCTAAGTTCTGTGTCCTACGTACTCCAATGCATTGTGATTACCCTGCAAATACTGGGTGTCTGTGACAATGGTAGAAAGTGAGGTTTAACTACTGTTCAGTAAATGGTTGTGATGCACTTATTCACAGTATGAACTCATGAACTACATTCATAACAACTGAGTTGAGGTGAAAAATTGCAATATTTTATTTATAATGGAGATTTTCAGTGGATAGACTCTGAACATCCATGAATAATGAGGGGGTTTCCTGGTTTAAGTTTAGTTTACTTTAGAGATACAGTGCTGAAACAGGCCCTTTGATCCACCGAGTCCTCGCTGACCAGCGATCACCGTACACTAGCACTAGCCTACATACTAGGGACAATTTACAATTTTTACTAAAACCAATTAACCTACAAAACTGTATGTCTTTGGAAAGTGGGATGAAACTGGAGCACCTCAGAGAAAACCCACACAGTCATAGGGAGAACGCACAAACTCCGTTCAGACAGCACCCGTAGTCAGAATCCGGGTCTCTGTGATGTAAGGCAGCAACTCTACCGCTGTCTTTGACAGATCTTTTATAAGAGGTATTAGAAACATAGAAAATAGGTGCAGGAGGAGGCCATTTGGCCCTTCGAGCCAGCACCGTCATTCATTGTGATCATGGCAGATCATCCACAATCAGTAACCCGTTCCTGCCTGCTCCCCATATCGCTTAATTCCGCTAGCCCCTAGAGCTCTCTCTTTCAAATTCATCCAGTGAATTGGCCCCGACTGCCTTGTGTAGCAGAGAATTCCAAAGATTCACTACTCACTGGGTGAAAAAGTGTTTTCTCATATAGGTTTTAAATGGCTTCCCCTTTATTCTTAGACTGTAGCCCCTGGTTCTGGACTCCCCCAAACATTGGGAACATTTTTCCTGCATCTAGCTAGTCCTGTCTTTTATAATTTTATACGTTTCTATAAGATCCCCTCTCATCCTAAATTCCAGTGAATACAAGCCCAGTCTTTCCAATCTTTCCGCATGTGACAGTCCTGCCATCCAGGGGATTAACTTGGTGAACCTACTCAATAGCATAGGTGTCCTTCCTCAAATTAGGAGACCAAAACTGCACACAATACTCCAGATGTGGTCTTACCAGGGCCATGTAACTGCAGTTTTATTTACACAGTGTCATTTCCCACGGATGCTCTGTGATCTGGTGAGCGTTTGCAGCAATTTGTGTTGTTATTTCAGACCTCCAGCGGTAAACTGACAAGATTTGGGAAACCTTAGAAGTATGGCCTCTTAAGCTAGGGAAAAGAAGCATGTGTACGAGGCATCTAACCAGATGGTTCTGATCTTACTCAGAACATATGTCACCTGCACTTGATGTAGGTGAGGGGGGCAACAAGCTAAAGTCTTCACAGTCAGGATTTATATTTTTAAACCCTTGAAACATTTGGATTTTTTGGGTCACCTGATATTTTAGCTATGGAGGGAAATATGGGACTGGTACAGCATGCAGCTGATGGAAGTACACAACTCTTCTCTCAATATTTTTGGTTTAAATGTAAGGGCCTACCATCGCATTTACAACTGATGTTTCCCACATCCTTGAAGTTACCAGAATGTAGATGCAGAAGGCTTTTTGTGTTTCTTAGACTCCAGAGTCTATCCATAAACAGAAGACATCAAGTGGGGTTTGAGAGTTAAGTCCCACCAATGGAAAGTAACACAAGACCAGGATGCATCTTGGTTTAGTTTAGAGACACGGCATAGAAATAGGGCCTTCAGCTCACTGAGTACGCTCCGACCAACGATCACCCATACACTAGTTCTATCCAACACACTAGGGACAATTTACAGAAGCCATTTAACCTACAAACCTGCACGTCTTGGGAATGTGGAAGGAAAGCACAGCACCTGGAAAAAACTCATGATCACAGGGAGAACGTACAAACTCTGGACTGATAGCATCTGTAGTCAGGATTAAACCCAGGTCTTTGGCGCTGTAAGGCAGCAAGTCTAATTGTGGAAATACCCTGCCATTTGTGGAATTCCCTGCCACAGAGGGCAGTGGAGGCCAAGTCACTGGATGGATTTAAGAGAGAGTTAGATAGAGCTCTAGGGGCTAGTGGAATCAAGGGATATGAGGGGAAGGCAGGCACATGTTATTGATTGGGGATGATCAGCCATGATCACAATGAATGGCGGTGCTTGCTCGAAGGGCCGAATGGCCTCCTCCTGCACCTATTTTTTATGTTTCTATGTCTACCCCAGAGGGCACAGCCTCAGATTAAAAGACGTACCTTTGGAATGGAGATGAGGAAGAATTTGTTTAGCCAGGCAGTGGTGAATCTGGAAATCAGATGGCTGCGGAGGCATAGACACTGGGTATATTTAAAGCGGAGATTAATAGATTCTTGATCAGAAGGGGCGTCAAAGGTTACAGGGAGAAGGCAGAAGAGAGGGGAGAATAAATCAGCCATGATCGAATGGCGAAATTGACTCGATGGGCCAAATAACCTGATTCTGCTCCTATGTCATATAGTCTTATGGAAACTAAGATGGCATCAGGAATGCGTTTTGACTATAAATATTTTAAGCAAATTAACAGGAATGAAGAAAATTACAACTGCTAGTGCAGCCCAATCAATTTGTTCAATGGCGTGCTTTTTGACTCCACAAGTGGTGGGGATGATGTGTTTCCAAGACTAAGTGTCACCTGGTAAGGGGCTGTCCCACTGCGGTGACCTAATTGCGAGTTTAGGAGAGTTTGAAACAAAATGTCAAGTTGAAGACCTCCTTTGACTATGTTGAAGACTAGCTTTGACTAGCTTTGGGAAAATTGGACAACGAATAGTGGAGAGTGAAGACAATCTCCTTCGGCCTCCCTTCGACTATATTGAAGACAATCTACGACAACCTTCGACTACCTTTGACTACCTACGAATAACATGCCGACCTACTTCGACTAAACCTACGAGTAAAAATGTATCTTTTTTCCATGGTGACCTTTTTTTTACTCGCGGGCATTTTTCAACATGTTGAGGCCTTGAGTACGCGGGGACTACTCTCGAGCATGAAGGAGAGTTACAAAGACCTCCTGGGACCTCGTGTCGACCATGCTTCAAGTATGGGTCGAGGGCAAACTCGTCTGAACTCGCGGATTAGGTTGCCTCAGTGGGACAACCCCTTATGAGAGTATTATAGTTAATTTACAGTTCATTCATAATATGTCCAAAATCTAGTTCGTGGCAATCGGCATTGTGGAAGGCACAGGTTAATCTTGATCAATAAGCATGGATTTGTGAAGGAGAGGTTATGTCTAATTGGCATATGATGAAGAATGTACAAATTTTAACTAGGTGTTTCTTATATTCTGGATAGAGTGGACGTGGAGAGGATATTTCCACTAGTGGGAGAGTCAGGAACCAGAAGTTATAGCCTCAGAATTAAAGGACGTTCCTTGAGCAAGGAGATGAGGTGGAATTTCTTTAGTCAGAGGGTGGTGAATCTGTGGAACTCATAGTCACAGAAGGCTGTGGAGACCAAGTCAATGGATATTTTTAAGGCACAGATCGATTCTTGATTAGTACGGGTGTCAGAGGTTATGGGGAGAAGCCAGGAAAATGAGATTAAGAGGGAAAGATAGACCAACCATGATTTAATGGTGGAGTAGACTTGATGGGCCAAATGACTTAATTCTGCTCCTATTAATTATGAATTTATGAATTCACACATGGTAAATTAATCAAGGAAGTCAAAGTCCACAAGATCCAATATTGCCCAGTGGCAGAAAGCCCAATATAATTGTCAATACGTGTTTGGATTACTGAGGACTGAATGCAATGGGACTAAATATTTATTTGTTGTGGTAGAGCACAATTGAGAAAATTGATTCCAAAATTGTTGGTCTTGTAAACTATAATAAAGTTCTAAAGATCAGGACGATATCAATAGAACAGATAAATGGTACATAAATAACAAGTAGTGTTCAATTCAGAGAAAAATGCAGTATTGCTTCTGAAACGGGCAAAAAATCAGGGAAATACGCAATACATTGTGGGGTGTTGTAAAGAGTGGAAGGCCACTGGAAGCTCAAGGCTGCCTCTATGGACTGAATGCTGGTGTTTATAAAGTGATCACCTAATCTGTGTTTAGTTACTCCAATGTCGAAGAGACCACATTGTGAAAAGTTAGATAGAGCTCTTAAGGATAGCGGTCAGGGGATATGGTGAACAGGGTACTGAATGTGGATGATCAGCCATGATCACAGTCAATGGCAGTGCTGGCTCGAAGGGCCGAATGGCCTACTCCTGCACCTATTGTTTATTGTCAAGTGTCTAAATGCAATATACTGAATTGGAAGTGCACAGGTGAATTGTTTTTCTGGGGAAGACTGTTTGGGTCTCTGCATGGTGGGAAGTAAAACGTGAAAGGACAAATGTTGCATTACCTGCGTCAAGTGACATCAATTGATGGGAGATAAAGAGTGGGCCAGGGAATTTAAAGGAACTTGTGAAAGAAGGAACTGCAGATGCTGGTTTTAACTGATGATACACACAAACAGTTGGAGTAACTCAGCAGGACAGGCAGCAACTCTGGAGAGAAGGAATGGGTGATGTTTTGGGTCGAGACCCGGAACTGACAGTTACCTCGAATTAAATTAGTTTCATTTGTGAGAGTTAAATGATTAATGAAATCTTTGACAACAAAAGAGCACCTGGGCTCTAGTATTGGCTCAAGATTCCTTAATTTGGATTCTGATTGTTTATAATGTGGAGAATTTATTTAAAAGAACGCTGGAATATAGTGTTCAGATAAAAATACATGATGTCAATTTACCATGTGTCGAAGAGTCTGGCTGCTGAGCAGTGGAAATCCTGTTTACACCAATAATATGCACAGATATTGGCATTATCTTTAACTACGGAAGAAGTTCCAGAAGACTGTAGGATGGCTGCAGTTGAACTATTATTTAAGAAGGGTACTTCTTAATTCCAAAGATGAGCAGGCTTGGACATTAATTGGCTTCTGTACATTAATCCTACTGTGTAGGATAGAACTAGTGTACGGGTGATTGCCGGTGGGCGAGAACTCGATGGGCCAAATGGGCCTGTTTCTATGCTGTACCTCTAAACCAAACTAATTATGATGAAGCTGTACAACGCTTAGTGAGACTACATGGAGTATCGTCTTCCAGAAAGGATGTCATTAAATGGGATCACATCACAGAGAATCGTTTCTTTAGTGTTTATGATACATGACATTCCACTGAAGGCTGTTTTGTAAAGAACAAAAATGATCTGGATTATTTATTCTGTTCGGCATAGTCCCTCTGTGACTGATCATGTAGCAGAGAGAAAGGTGTATACGAACTCCTGTGCTAACCCACCCAAATTGCACCAAAATAAGACTAGGGCAAAAAATACCTCTTGGTGAAAATCTAATTTTGAAGTACTTTGCAGAGGTGAATTATCACAGACACCTCCCATCCTCTGGATTTGGTCACATAATCAAAAGTCTCCAAATATTGATTTTGCATGGATGGTACTACAGAACCCTAAGCACACTGAAATTAATTAATTGAATTTCAATTTTCATAAAATGACTGATTTATCTCAAATAATGAGAGGTGTTATTAACAGGTTGCTCACACAATTAAGACTTTACATGCAGCTTTGTCTAACATGCACTCTGGTGCGAAACAGGTAGCATCTTGGTGTTATGAGCATTCTATTGCGATTCTATTCTTTTTAAGGTCATGGATACTCACTGGAGCAAAAATGAAAGGTCTGACTACTGTGATTTTGTAATATGTTATTTTTGGCAGAGGCCTACAATCACATTTGATCCAATCCTGTTCCGTATTACATAAAAATCAAGGTATCAGCAAGCATGTACCATGGAAAGCTCCCTTCAATTGATTTCATAAGTACTTCTTTAGAAAGACTGTTATTCAACCCTTGAATCGTAATGAAAAACATTGGTTCATAGTGAAGTTTCCATCACCTGCTGGACACAGCATGATAAATCTATCAAGCAGTTTAGTATAGTGTGAAATATGTGTGTTTATGGTTTGAAAGACTGCTGAAACGCATTTTGCATATCTCCTGTCCACTCTGCATTATCCTATCCAATCCTAACTTGGTGCATTCCTTCCCATAACAAAAATAGAGAGGTTGGGGGAAATGGTCAGTGCAATTGTTACTGCAAAATCAGGTTTTAGTTTCGAACACAGTCAGCGATGTGTGCTTCAGTCACCTTATTTAATTTTAAACACACTCCGTAATATAGAAGCACGTATGACATATTCCGTGGAGTATTGCTTGTTTGATCTTCTTTAAAGTAATGTGTCTATACTTGCTTAAGTGTGCAGTTTTTCTCACACATCCATATGCAACAAAATAATATATCTATTGCTCAAGTTTATTTAATTCTGCAGCCCCAAATTATTTCCATTGAGGAAAAATTGGCCTAAATTCTGCTGACTGTTAAGCAGTGGTTCCTTTGGAAGGGCTTAAAAGCTTCTGCTTTACTTTCTGAATAATCATATTTTCAGTGCTTCAGTTATGAATGTGTAAGTACTAAATAGAGCCATTCAACTAAATTATTATAGGTTAATTCCAATCAAAATAGCATTTGCTCTCAGAATGTGGGCAATTTACTAATTATGCTTCTGCCATCAAGAGGCAGGATATTTTGAAAAACAGTGAATGTGATTTGAAGATGGACATAAATATATCATTCCCAAAAATTAACTCTAATCCATTTTGCTGTTGTGGTAAAATGCCTGCTATTGTTTCAGTCACCAAAAGGACTTTTTGTTTTCTCTTCTCTCGCGTTTATTATTTTGTTTACAGTGCACTATGTTTACATATTCTGTTGTGCTGCTGCAAGTAAGAATTTCATTGTTCTATCTGGGACATATGACAATAAAACACAATAAAATATTTTTATACGAGCTCCAAAATCATTCCAATTAGGCATCTATTCCTATCGTCCTCTCCTGCCACTCCAAACTCAATTTCCATACCTAAAAATGAATTAATCAAAATGATATCTGTGCAAGTAGAACTATGTCCAATCAGTAAACAGACAAAACGATACACTAAATTTGTGTGAAAAGTAACCCGTGGTTCAGTAATAGTAAAGAGAAGAAAGTGCAATACTTATGTAGTAGAGTAGAGTGATGCCAGTCCCATTCCTTCCTCATACGTACATTTCTTGAATTCTGAGAGATGATTTTTATGGTAAAGGTATGAACTTCCATTCTAGAAGCAGGTAAAAATGTATGCCCTTTCATCTGACATAATCTTAATTTTTAATCCTCTCCTTGTTAATTTGGATGCTCAACTTTTCTTTCACTGAACAAAATTTATTGGAGACTCGTTTGAATTTTGTATTGAACGTACTCTATGTATGAGCAATGTCACAAGAAATTTAAGTGCAATGTTAAGTAATTTTACAATGCATGTTATGCTGTTTCTTCAGAACAAAGCCTATTTCATCTTTCTGTTTCTTTTACTATCCTCAAGCTTTTTCCCTTGTTCCTTCGACAACTAGTCACCAAATTATGTTTTTTTGTTGCTTCCCTCTCTAAATATCTTTATCAATTTCTCAGTTTATCTTTAACTTCCTATTTTCATGATGGACCCAATCTAAAGTCCCCATCTTGACTCTTCACATCTTCAAAAGATCCCTGGTAACATCAGCCATGCTTTTTCAAATCAATTGCCCCAAGTAGTTGACTATTGTAATATTGGTGTGATGGAGGTATGCCGTAGTGTTAGTGATGCCATGTCTTTTGGAAGAGACATTAAACTCGTATCATAATCCATGATACAATTATAAAGAAGAAAATAACAAAGTTGCTGTCTATGGAGGCTTAATGTGTAGAAATTGACTTGCATTTCCTACATTGGAACACTTCAAAGGTCCCTCCCTGGCAATATAAAGTTTTGGGGCATCTTGAAAGGGATGAGAAAAATGATGTATGAATAATAGTAGGTAGACAAATGTATAGCTAGGTAGACAAATTAATAATAGTCATCTATTTTATTTTGCCAAACATCCTATCACATCTGACATCTTCAAAAGTGTTTCCTTCAAGAGTCAAGAGTGTTTTATTGTCATATGTCCCGGATGGGACAATGAAATTCTTACTTGCTGCAGCACAACAGAATATGAATATGTAAACATTGTATATAACGGGGAAAAAAGTGCAAATAACAAATAATAATGTAGTCTTTTGCAGTTGAGAGCTCATAGCTTATTTGTTGTGTTTAATAGCCTGATGGCTGTGGGGAAGAAGCTGTTTCTGAACCTGGATGTTAGTCTTCAGGCTCCTGTACCTTCTTCCTGATGGCAGTGGTGAGATAAGTGTGTGGCCAGGATGGTGTGGGTCTTTGATGATTTTGGCTGCCTTTTTGAGGCAGCGACTACGATAGATCCCTTTGACGGTGGGGAGGTCAAAGTGGGGAGGTGGGGGCGTTCAAGTTGCCGAACCAGGCCACGATGCAACCAGTCAGAATGCTCTCTACAGTGCACCTAGGAGAATCCTCTTCGACATGCCAAATCTCCGTAATCTTCTCAGGAAGTAGAGTCGCTGATGTGCCTTCTTTACATTTGCATCGGTGTGCTGGGTCCAGGAAAGATCTTCTGATATATACACGCTCATGAATTTGAAGTTATTGACCCTCTCCACCATCGTCCTGTTGATATAAACAGGATTGTGGGTTCTCATCCTTCCCCTATTAAAGTCCACAATCAGTTCCTTGGTCTTACTGATGTTGAAAGCCAGGTTGTTGTGCTGGCACCATTTGGTCAGTCGGTCAATCTCACTTCTATACTCTGACTCGTCCCCATCTGTAATTCGTGTAACCACAGTGGTGTCATCGGCGAACTTGATGTTGGAGTTTGCACTATGGCTGCCTACGCAGTCATGGGTATAGAGTGAGTAAAGCAGGGGGCTGAGCATGCAGCCTTGAGGTGCTCCCGTACTAATTGTTACTGAGGATCTTCCTATCTCTCTCACCATTGGCCCTACAGACTCTGTAATGCATGGCATCAGAATGGTTACTCTGATCAATGGTTCTGTGCATTTAGAAGTAATGAGCCTGTCCCACAGGCAATTTTTTGGGAGACTACAGGTGAAGGCCGCAGAATTTTCAACATATTGAAAATTTTTCAGCGACAGTGGCGATAATTTTTGCTGTCGCAGGTGCTGTCATCGGTTGTCATCAGGTGTTATAGGTGAATTCCATTAAAACTAGTCCCTGGCAGTTGCCTGAATGGGACAGGCCCTTTCGGAGTTTGCCATCCTTAGCCATCGTGATAACGATTGCCATCATTGATTTAACAGAAACTTGAGTTATTAGTGTGATGACCTTGCTAACACCACACTGCTGGGCTAAACCGTTCCTTATCTGAATTGTAGTGGCCATGCTTTTGTCTACCTCATTACCAAATCTTCCCTCAACTTATTGGTATCCGTATTGATTTATTAGTCCCATGTGCAAGATGCCATGAAAAACTTTGCGTGCCGTTCAATCAAACCATTCTGTATTTGAGCACAACCGAGCCGTACATAAGTACAACAGGTTGTACAAAAAGATAAGTACCAGGGTGCTGCATATATTGTTACAGTGTTAGAGCATTATAGCTGCAGAGAAGGTGCAGATGAAAAAGTGCAAGGGCCACAATCAGGTAGGGAGATTGGGACAACACCCTTAGTTTAAGAGAGGGGCACTCAGTGAGTGGTCTGATAACAGTTCAGTGGTCTAACAACAATCTATTAGTTGATGAAATTTAGATAAACGCACAATCTAATTGAATGACAACATTGTCTCAAGAAGCATAATGACGTTCTCTATTCCCATGTTATGTTACTCTTGTACTTTCTCTGAGAATGTTTATGTGTTCTATTGTTTTACCTTAAAATTACCATTCTCCAGTTCTCACCAGGTCCTTAACCCAAAAATTTTGCCAGGATGCCTTCACTTAATTCCAAACTGTTATTTCTGAACAGACCGCTTTCTCAACCAGGTTGATTACATTCTCCATTTCAGCTGATCTTTACCAATCAGCTGATGCCACAAGGGTATAAAACTTGGTGATTAGTTGATGGCTGGATTAATAAGTGCATTCCTGGTGCCCACACTACAGGAAGGATATGATTGTTGAGAGGATGCAGAGGAGATTTACCAGGATGTTGCCTGGGATGCAGTGTTGAATTTATGAGTGTGAGGCAAGAGATAGGATAGACTGAGTTAGATTTCCTTGGGGGGGGGCAGGACATTGGGGGAGGACTTGATAAGGGCAGTCAAAATTATGTGAGGCATTGATAAGCTGGACAATGAAAACGTTTCTCCACAGCGTGCACTTGACTAAATGTTAGAGCTTCATAATGAAATCTAAAACAGAATCGACCAAACCGAGACTTTTTAAATGCTGTACTCACCGATCCAGCGTGGCCAGCAGAGATCATCATAACACGCCGCGGCAACAACAATGGGAGCGCAGCTCCAAGGAAAACCCGGACCCCCGAGAAAACATCGGGGTAAGTGGGGGGGGGGGGGGGGTGTCGGAATAGGCTGAGAGCCCAAGCCTTTTGTCCTCCTCTGCCCATCATTCTTCTGGCGAATGTCCAGTCCCTGGAGAACAAGCTGGATGACCTCAGGGCGAGGATCAGATTCCAGCGGGACACAAGGGACTGCAACATCCTCTGCCTGACCGAGACATGGTTGACCTGGCTGGTTTCGGATCAGGTAAACTGCCCAGCCGAGTCCTTCACTGCATACCATGCTGACAGAACAGAAGAATCTGGGAAACCCAAGGGTGGAGGAGTCTGCTACATAACCAATAACATCTGGTACAACCCTGGAAATATTAAGATGCTTTCCCGTTCCTGCTCGCCGGACCTGGAGCATCTGATGATCTCATGCCGCCCATTCTACCTTCCCAGGGTGTTCGACTCGGTGATCGTCACAGCCGTCTACATTCCACCGCATGCGGACACCGATGTGGCACTATCGGCCCAACACGATGTGCTAGGTCGACATCAAAACAAGAACCCAGATGCTGCTATGGTGGTGGCTGGAGATTTTAATAAATCAAATCTCAAGAAGGTCATGCCAAACTTCTACCAATACATCACGTGTGCCACCAGGGTGGAAAGAACATTGGACCACTGCTACACGCCATTCTGGAAGGGCTACAAGGCCGTTTCACTCCCTCCTTTAGGAAAATCTGACCACGCTGCCATTTTCCTGCTGCCGTTGTATAAACAGAGGATAGTATGGGAAGCGGCAGTGACGAGGGACGTAAAGCGGTGGACCGACCAGTCAGAGGCCATGCTGCAAGATGCACTGACAGATGTCGACTGGAACATGTTCCAAGCAAGAAGGAGGTACAGGGACAGGATGGAGCAGCAGGACACCAGACGCCTGTGGCAGGGGCTAGGGACTATAACCAACTACCGGAGCAGCCCCCCCTCAACCGGAAGTGCCTGAACTTTTTCTACGCTTGTTTCGAGACGGGCAACATCACCCCAGGCTTGCCAGCTAACAACAACACCACAAGCGAGCTGGCTAGCGAGGCTGGAGGGAGGGCCACCGCTGGGGATGGGTACACAGTCTCGTTGTCTGAGCATGACGTGAGGAGGGCCCTGACACGTGTGAACACGAGGAAAGCTGTAGGCCCAGACGGCATCTCGGGGCGAGTACTTCAGTCTTGTGCTACGCAGCTAGCTCCGCTGCTCACTACAATATTCAACCTCTCCCTGGCCAAGTCCGTGGTCCCTGCCTGCTTCAAAAGATCCATCATTGTACCTGTACCAAAGAATGCCTCCCCAGCTTGTCTGAATGACTACCGTCTGGTAGCTCTCACCTCGGTAGTCATGAAATTCTTTGAGAGGCTGGTCAAAAAACACATCTGCCACTTCCTCCCTCGCAACATGGACCCACTACAATTCGCATACCGTCCGAACAGATCCACCAACGATACGGTCTCCCAGGTTCTGCACATCGCTCTCTCCCACCTTGACAGCCAGAAGGGGGGTGACGTGAGGATGCTGTTCATAGACTTCAGTTTAGACTTCAACACGATAGTCCCCCCCAGACTTGCTTAGAAACTGTTGGAATTGGGGCTCAACACTCCCCTGTGTGCCTGGGTCCTGGACTTCCTCACCGCCAGGCCCCAGGTAGTCAAGATGGGAGGAAATACATCAAAGTCCCTCACCATGAGCACAGGATCCCGCTAGGATTGCGACCTCAGCGCCCTACTGTACTCCCTGTACACACATGACTGCGTGGCAAGGTTCATCTCCAACTCTATAATCAAGTTTGCTGATGACACTGTGGTGGTGGGCCTGATTGTGGACTTTGGAAGGAGTAGGATGGGGACCCACAGTCCTGTTTATATCAACGGGTCGATGGTTGAAAGGGTCAAGAGCTTCAAATTCCTGGGCGTGCACATCTGTGAAGATCTTTCCTGGTCCGAGAACACAGATGCAATTATTAAGAAAGCTCATCAGCGCCTCTACTTCCTGAGAAGATTACGGAGAGTTGGTCTGTCAAGGAGGACTCTCTCTAACTTCTACAAGTGTACAGTAGAGAGCTTGCTGACTGGTTGCATCGTGGCTTGGTTCGGCAACTTGAGCGTCCTGGAGAGGAAAAGACTCCAAGAAGTAGTAAGCACTGCCCAGTCCATCATCGGCTCTGACCTTCCTTCCATCGAGGGGATTTATCACAGTCGCTGCCTCAAAAAGGCTGGCAGCATCATCAAGGACCCACACCACCCTAGCCACACACTCATCTCCCTGCTACCTTCGGGTAGAAGATACAGGAGCCTGAAGACTGCAACAACCCGGTTTAGGAATAGCTACTTCCCCACAGCCATCAGGCTATTAAACCTGGCTCGGAACTCTGAACATTAATATCCCTCCATCTGTTATTTGCACTTTATTAATTTATTGTCATGGGTGTATTTATGTATAGAATTGTAGTCAATGCCTTCTATGTTCTGTTGTGCTATGCAAAGAAAGATTTTCATTGTCCTGTCAGGGACACATGACAATAAACTCTTTTGACTTTGACTTTGACTTGATCTCCGATAACAATGAGAAGGGCTACCCGGAGGAGGTGGCTGATCTGGCACTCTGTTGTCAGGACACCAGCTACCTCTTGAATATCAAAAAACTAAGGAGCTGATCGTGGACTTTAGGAGGGCACATCATCGGAGAACGTACACACCATTGAAGATAAATGGGGATGCTGTGGATAGGGTGAGCTGCTTTAAATACCTGGGAGTCCACATCTCAGAGGATCTGACATGTGCATCACACGCTGCCGCACTGGTGAGTAAGGCAAGGCAGCGCCTTTACCACCTCAGGCAATTGAGGAAATTCAGCGTGTCTCAGAGGATTCCTCCAGTGCTTCTAAACAGCGGCTGTGGAAAGCATCTTGTCTGGAAACATCACAATTTGGTTTGGGAATTGCTCTACCAAGGACAAGAAGGCTCTGCAGATAGTAGTTCGGTCGGCCGAACGCACTATGGGAATTACACTCGCAAATGCCTCAGTTGTCATGCTGTGAAAACAGAGAGGATGAGAAGGAGTTTCTTCTCAGAGGCCATTAGGACTGCAAACTCCTATCTCACCAGGGACTAACTTACTGTACCAATATACTGTGGGTACACAAAAGGCTGGAGAAACTCAGCGGGTGCAGCAGCATCTAAGCAGCGAAGGAGGTAGGCAACGTTTCGGGCTGAAACCCTTCTTCAGAAGCTGTACCAATTTACTGTTGTGTGGTGTCTTTTTAAAATTGCTGTTTTTTCTTTCTTTTTTTCTCCCACAAATATGTAATTACTGATTCTGTTCCATTCTGTTTTGAAGTTTTTTTGCACAATCCGCAAGCATTGCCACTTTTCATTTCACTGCACATCTCGTATGCGTATGTGACAAATAAACTTGACTTGACTTGTCCTGGAGAACTAATGGGAAACCCAGTCTTGTTCTTACACAACATTCATCTGGATGATCATGGAATAACATTTCTCCAGACTGATTTTTAATTCTGATACCTTTTTAGACTAGACATCAGATACTTTAAAGTTTAAATTCAAGATTATATCCAAAACAATGGAATTTTGCGTTTGTTATTTATTTTGCCTTTTAATCTTAAAATGTAAAATTCTACCCGCAAGCTCATAACACAAAAACTGATAAGATTTCACTGTCGGACTTAAAAAATCATGCAGCAAAGCTTGTCGCAGGTTGAAGTTTTCGGAGTAAGCTTGATTTACTTCAAAGTTTGAAATCAATGAATAAAATCTGGAACCACTGCTGAAAGGAAAATTTAATAAGTTGGTGGCTTTTAAATTTGGATCATAACTGTGAACAAAATGAGAAAACTTCAAGTTAACAACTGAAAAGGTTGATTCATTTTATAGCTGCAGCTGTTTGCAGGTTTAAAAATAAAGTTTAGTGGATGGGGATGGTAAATATTTATCCAGCTCTGATTTTTCTCGACCCGAAACGTCACCCATTTCTTCTCTCCAGAGATGCTGGCTGTCCCGCTGAGTTACACCAGCATTTTGTGTCTATCTTCAGATTTTTACCTGCTAGTTTGCTCAGAGTTTTTAGATGGAAGCTTACTCTGACCTTGTGGGATAAACAGCTAAAAAAATAATCAGCCTTCCAAAATGTATTTTAATTTTCTTCTTATGTTTCACTGCTTATGTTGGCACTACGGTCTGTAGTCCATAATACAAATATACAATAAGCTGCTCGCCAGGATCCATTATGCTATTGAAGTTTGTCGGAAGGAACTGTAGATGCTGGTTTAAACCGAAGATAGACACAAAATGCTGGAGTAACTCAGCGGAACAGGCTGCATCTCTGGAGAGAAGAAATGCTTGACATTTCGGGTTGAGAAAAATCACAGATATTGAAATATCCATGGATATTGGACATCACCTTAATGCTTCAGACTGAAGAAGTGTCTCGACCCAAGACTTCTCCCATTCCTTCTCTCCAGAGATGCTGCCTGTCCCGCTGAGTTACTCCAGCATTTTGTATGTATCTTTGCTATTGAAGTTGACAGGCTCACACACAAGTTTCTTTTCTAGACTCCCATCTTCAACTCTAGGCCATTCCAAAAAGATGTTTGGGTCCACATTGTAATTATTCTCCAATGAAGTAAGTTTGGAGTAAATTTTAATATCAGTTCTGATACTATTGATCAATAGATCCTCAGTATAATTTGACTTCAGATTTCATTCAACTTATGACAACATTGAAAATATCTTGTCAAGCTGTTGTCACCATCCATAACCATTTAAAAAAAATTCTTCATTCAATTTCATGAAACTCGATATACTGCTCTACCTCTCCAGCATTGTTTTAATAGTGCAATTTTTCTCGCCCATCTCTGCACATATACACATAAACAAACTGCCTCACTTTCAGTGCTGCCAAAACTATAGCCTCTTTCCTTTCACCACTGTGAGCCTCTGACACACACTTCTCCAAGTTAAGACTTAAGAATTAAATAACCTGTGCTTGCTTCTGCATGAACTTACTACTTCTTAAAATCTTTACAATCCATTAGTTCCATTGTTTCAGCGACTAGAGTTTAAATTGATCCATATTTCAGCAATTTGCTCCGGATTGTAATCCTGAAAATATTTTTCACAGGTCTACTATAGATTGGGATCTTTGAGCATTTAAAACATTTTCTCCAATGATTTTCCTATCGCCAATGTTAAGTTTAAACATGGAACATTGAACATAGAACAGTACAACAGAAGAACAGGCCCTTGGGCCCACAATACCAGATACCGCTATATTTAGGTTGTGTGATTTTTCTGATTCATTCTGCGATTGTCCAAATGCATAACCTGTTGCTTGCCTTCTACTCAACTTTGGTATTTACTGTCATGGTATCAAAAAACTGAGTAACAACAAATAGCTAATGCTTTTCCTTTATTTAAGTAGGGAAGTAAAGAGAATCCAGAGAATTATAGGCCAGAAGCATCTCATCAGTGGTAGGGAAGCTATTGGAGAGGATTCTTCAGGATAGGATTAACTCCTACAGCTGCTCCTCGACCTACGATGGGGTTACGTTCCAATAAACCCATCGTAAACCGAAAATATCGCAAGTCGAAAACGCATTTAATACAATTTGATCACGTGACCGGCCATGACGTGCGGCTTGCTGCTGTTGCCGATCGTTTGCACCATCGTAAAGTCGAGATATCGTAAGTCGAAGCATCGTAAATCGGGGAGCATCTGTATTTGGAAGAGAATGGGTTAAGTAAGGACAGTCAGCATGGCTTTGAATGTAGCAGGGGGTGTCTTACTAACTTGTTTGAGTTTCTTGAGGTGTTGACAAAGGTGACATGGATTTTAGTATGGCTTTTGATAAAGATTCCTCATGGTAGGTAAATCCAGATGACTGAGATGCATGGGATTAACAGTGACTTGGTCATATGGATTCAGAACTGACTTATTGATAGAAGACAGGGGGTTTGGGTAGAAGGCAATATTCAGTACGAAGGTCTGTGACCACTGGAGTTCCACAGGAATGTGCTGGAACGTCTGTTGTTTGTGATGTATGTAAATGAACATAAACATGGACAGGCTGGTTAGTAAGTTTGCAGATGACACCAAGATTGCTGGGTTCTAGATTGAGGAAGACTGTCAATGAATGCAGCATGACAAAGATCAGCTACAGAATTGGGCAGAGAAATGGCAGGTGGAATTTAATTTGAGCAAGTGTGATGTATGCACTTTGCGAGGTCAAATGTAATGGGGAAAATATACAATAAATGGCATGACCCTTAACAGCATAGATGTACAGACGGATCTCAGTGTCCAAGTCCATAACTCCCTTAAAAATGGCAACACAAGGGGATAGAGTGGTAAAGAAGGCATATTGTATGTTTGCTTTCATACAGTAGGTCGCAGCATCATTGAGTATAAGAGTCAAGAAGTCATGATGCAGCTTTATACGACTGTGGTATTGCATGCAGTTCTGGTTCTCCCATTATAGGAGAACTAGACTAGGAGAACAGGTCCCCAACGCAATATTCCACCTCTCCACCAATTCCTGGGTCTAGAGTGCTAGCATAGGTGTTGTGGATCACAGTGAATGCAGGGCCAACAATCGATTTCAACCCATTTCATGTCAAGTCAATCCATGTCAAGTCAAGTCAACTCAAGTCAAGCACAGGGCAGGCGAGGCCAGCCAACAATACAATCCATTTGCTTTCATTTCAGGTGAGCTCAAGCAAAGCAAAGGCAAAGCAAAAGCAAAAGCAAAAGCATATGGCAGGCGCGGCCAGCCAACAATACAATCCATTTGCTTTCATTTCAGGTGAGCTCAAGCAAAGGCAAAGCAAAAGCACAGGGCAGGTGGGGCCAGCCAACAATACAATCCATTTGCTTTCATTTCAAGTGAGCTCAAGCAAAGCAAAGGCAAAGGGAAGGCAAAACAACTCAATTTCATTTCCATTTCCATTTCAATTTCAAGCACAGGGCAGGCCAAACAACACATTTAATTTCATTCAGGGCTAATCATCATTCATTGCAAGCACATTGCTGGCTAATAAATCATTTATTGCAAGCACATTCAGGGTTAACAAATGATCATTCATTGCAAGCACATAACTGGCTAACAAATCATTTATTGCAAGCACATTAAAGGTTAACAAATCATCATTCATTGCAAACACATTGCTGGCTAACAAATCATTTATTGCAAGCACATTAAGGGTTAACAAATCATCATCCATTGCAAGCACATTGCTGGCTAACAAATCATTTATTGCAAGCACATTAAAGGGCCTATCCCACTTTCACGACCTAATTCACATACTCTGCTGAGTTTGTCCTTGACTCGTACTCGCAGCATGGTCATCATGAGGTCGTAGCAGGCTGTGATGCTAGTCGTAGGTACTCGTGGCATCAAACAGGTCGGGGCGTTTTTTCTAGCCTAATGAAAAATTTCCACGAGTAAAAAGGGTCGTGAATTAGGTCATGAAAGTGGGACAGGCCCTTAAGGGTTAACAAATCCTCATTCATTGCAAGCACATTGCTGGCTAACAAATCGTTTATTGCAGGCACATTAAAGGTTAACCACATAAAGCACATAACCACATAAAGCACATAAAGGGTAGACTCACAGTTCAGTTGACTCACAGCAGAATCGCAGTTGTGGCCTCTCACTCACGATCTTCCAGAGTGACTGACTCATGTCCAGGCATCTGGGGTTTTATAGTCCTGCCTTTTTTTCATCGATCGGAAAAATCCTCGGGGCTGCCTCAGCGGAGGTGGACTGAGTAAGATGGCCAAAAATCATAGCAATGTATGGTAGCGTTTTTTCTAAAATCAATATACAGCGCAGACAGGAAATGGTCAAGATGAGACTTTTAGTTATGTAGATGTGGAAGCTTTGTAAAGAGTGCAAAGGAGTTTTAGCAGAATGATGCCTGGATACATTTAGTTTAGGTACGAACTTCAGAAGCTATTTACACTGGAGAGAAGGAATGGATGATGTTACGGGTTGAGAATCTTCAGAAGATGAAGGGTCTCGACCCGAAATGTCACCCATTCCTTCTCTCCAGGGATGCTGGCTGTCCCGCTGAGTTACTCCAGCATTTTGTGTCTATCTTTAGTTTAGTTTATTATTGTCATGTGCACGGAAGTACAGTAAAACACTTCTTTGCTGTCAAGCTGTCCACAGTGTATAGATACAGGATGAAGGGAATAATGTTAAGTGCAAGATAATGTCCACTAAAGTCTGATTAAAGATAGTCCAAGAGTCTCTAATGACATAGATGATAGGTCAGGACTGCTCTGTAGTTGGTGACAGGATAGTTTAGTTGCCTCAGAACAGCTGGTGGAAAAATGTCCTTGAATCTGGAGGTATGCGTTTTCACACTTCCGTACCTCTTGCCCAGTACAGAGAGGAGAAGAGGGAGTGACCCGGTTGAGACTCGACCTTGATTATGCTGCTGGCCTTGCCAAGGCAGCGTGAAGTGTCGATGGTCAATGGAAGGGAGGTTGGTTTGTGTGATGGTCTGGCGACATCCACAACTTTGCAATTTCTTGGATGGAGCTGTTCTCAAACCATGCTAAGATGCTTCCCGATAATATGTTTTCAATGGCGTATTTATAGAAGTTGGTGAGAATTGCCGGGGACATGCCGAACTTCCTAAGTCTTCTGAGGAAGTAGAGGAGTTGGTGTGCTTTCTTGACCATTGCGCCGGTATGACTGATCCAAGACAAGTTGCTGGTGATATTTACTCCTAAGAACTTGAAGCTTTTAACCCATCTCTACTTTGGCGCTATTAATGTACCGCTGTATGTGTACCATTTCCTGTAGTTGATCACAATCTCCTTTGTCTTGCTGACATTGCAGGAAAGGTTGTCTTGGCACCTGGTTGATATCCATCCCATTATGGCGGTGTTGTCTGCGAACTTGTAAATTGCTACAAATTCTGGATGCTCACTCTCCCCCTTGGGAATGTTGAGCAAAAGCTCGGAGAATATGTGCTACAGGGTCTGAAGAAGGGTCTTGACCATGAAACCCATTCCTTCTCTCCAGATATGTTGCCCGTCCCGCTGAGTTACTCCAGCATTTTGTGTCTATCTACGACTTTATAGTATTCCACAGGTTTAGAAGGACACTCCATCCAGATTTTCATCACATACAGTATTCTGCCAACTAAGCCTGGAGTTTCACAGACTTTAATAGTATTGGAAATATTTTTGCTGCTTCAGCTGAAGGGGGAAATTGGAATTTATTAATACTTAAGAAGTGAGTGCAAGGTTGCAGGAAAATAAAAAGTAATGTCCCTGTCCCACGGTACGAGTTCATTCCAAGAGCTCTCCCGAGTTTGCCCTGATTCGAACTCGGAGATTTACGGTAATGGCCGCTCGTCGGTACTCGGGGCTCTCGTGGACATTTTTCAACATGTTGAAAAATCTTCACGAGTCTTCCCGAGCTTACCGCATTTCCCGAGTACCTGCCGTTAGCGTTACGAGCCACTAAGAGACGTCCCTGAGCCATACCCGCTACGTTCATTCTCCGTACTTACCACGAGTTTGATTTTTTTTAACTCGGGAGAGCTCTTGGAATGAACTTGTACCGTGCGACAGGGCCATTAGGCTATCGTTTACATAAGGGATACAATGTTTGGTGGTTATGCTGGTACATCTGTTGGCATTCAGTGTCATTACCTTGTGGCAAAAACGTTGGGATTTTTTTGCATTTGTAATTTTAACAGTTTGCAATGATTAAGTGCTGCCTCACTTGTTGCAGTATTTATAGTTTTCCCAACTGCAATCAAAACAAATTGCTTGAAAAACATGTATTTAAACTGTTTACAAACAAATCCCTCTTGTGCCATGGTAAGTCAATGGGAAAAAAAATGAAAACCTTGTGGTTTATCGCAAAGGTTTGAGAGAGATTTTAATGGCATATTAAGCCATTTTAACTGATAAAAGATTTTTAAATATTTTGTACAATTACACAAACAATATTTCTGCTCTCCAGAGATCTTACGTAAGTGACTTCATGGCCAGAGTGGCATCATTCATGTGACTTCAAGCTAAATGCCTGGGCACTCTAACTTGAAGAGAGTTTGTACATCTACCCTCATCCTCATGTTCTGCATCTACAACTCATCCTCTGTTCTACTCAAACTGCTTCTCAACCTGATCAACTTAAAGTAGATAAAAACAACTTTATTCCTCCTCATCTTTTCACTCATTCACATTCATCAAAACTTTTCGGACATTTTGCATTGCCTTTTGTGGAAGCTCCGCGCATAGATTAGCTGTTACATTTTTACTTTCATAAGTGACCTCTCTTCAAAAGAACTTTATTTGTTTTAACTTTTTGATCAATTGCAGTCATGAGTTTGTGGTATGAGGCAACCTTGCCCTTTAACCGTGGCCCTTTTCCCAGAGGGTATTAGCAGTGTGTCCACAGCACCAAATCCTATAACTTGGGATGTGCCAGCATGCACAACTCAATGGGGTGATTTGCTCTGGAGGACTAAAGGGCCTGTCCCACTTTGCGATTTTTTCGGCGACTACGAACATCAGCGACTGACACCCGTAGTCGCCCTGAAAACCATCAAGTTGTACGACACTCCGCGTCACCGCCACGTCAAGCTACGTCACTCACCCGTCTTCACGACACAAGAAGGTTACACCGAAGTATAATAATCAAATTGGAAATTAACTTATCTACAATAAATCTAAGGACCAATACCTTTTAAAGAAATAAATTGTTTATTTAACATCGGCGTCACCCGCAGGACAGTATACGTCAGCGTGTGACATGGCGCACGACATGATAAGACACCCAGATGTCGCCTGAAGATGTTGAACAATCCAAAATTCAGGGGCGGCAGGGAGACACTGCACATCACTACATACGTCACGCCGTGACAACCTCTTTTCAGGCTGTCGACGAAAATGTTGCCCAAGTGGGACAGGCCCTTAACAAGTTTGGGGAGACCAAAATGCATCTTTCACTCAGTAAGTAATCTTCCGGCAACAGTTGGGTCCTAAGAAATAGCTCATGGAACACAGGGTCCCACGTTACACAAAGAAAATTATTATAAGGACAATAGAATCATAGAGCCTGAAACTGGTCTTTAGCATCAGCTGGTTAGTCTTTAGCATCATCAGTCCAAGATGCCCCATCTGAGCCATTTGCTCCTATTTGGCCCATATCCCTCTCAACATTTCCCAACCAAGTACCTGTCCAAAAGTCTTTAAAATGCAATCTTACAAGTACCTGGCTGAATGTTTATATGAAACAATATTCTGCCTAATGATTTTGAAAGTCTGCTCAAGGAACCATCCAAAAGGATACACTTTTCTTGTAGGACCTGTTTTTTAGGAGAGTTTGAGGATCTACACTATAACTCGCCCTATGTTTGTACGCACAGACGTTCTGCAAAGAACAGGTAGTAAGGCACGGTAAGGCTGAAAGGAAGATACCAGGGCTAAATGCATTCCTTGAACGCTGAAAACAGAGCGAGCTTCAGAATTTGTACATTTCTGCGCAGTGTGAACATTGATGGAGCCAGGCTCAGAAGTACAGGCCCTGCCCGGATTAGAAATACCTGACCTATGGACACCAATGAGCCACAACAAGTGGGGACTGTGACTAGAGCTGGGAGCGGTGAGCAGACTTGCCCACTCGCTGGAGCCGGCTTGCGGCTTGTCTTCCTGTGCTTGCTTGCTCTACTGCCACAGCCCTTACTGTGAACCTCTTCCACACACTTTTTGATCATTTACTACATGAAAGATTCAGGTCACAAATAGTTCCCAGGCCAAACTGTTTCATAACCTAGGGCTTACCTGTAGCGTCCAGAATGAGGGGCCTTGTTGTTGCAAATGTTCCCTCCTGAAGATTTGTGTATCATCTTTCTGAAAATAGGATTTATTTTTTAAATGAAATAGGAGAAGACTTGATTGATTTCTGCAGTACAAGAGTGGGCTTATGGACCCCAGCTGCATTACTTTCAGCAATGCTTAGAGATCTCATGCCTGTAGGTTTTCTTCACAAATTAGGAGTGCCGCTTCCATCTGACCAGTTTCTGCTTCATTTTGACGATGCATTCCCAGGCAGAACATAGAAGAAGGGTCTCGACCCAATACGTCAACTACTCCTTTTCTCCAGCCATGCTGTCTGACCCGCTGAGTTACTTCAGCTTTTTGTGTCTTATCTTTGGTTTAAACCAGCATCTGCAGTTCTTTCCTACACAGGACATTGCACTGTTGTCCATGTACAGGGAGGCTTTGACATAAGTGCTTCAGCTGCTTGGGATTGTGGCCTTCCCTTTCACTCGCATCCTTCCCAAATGATTATTCAAAAGCCCTGATAATGCACAAAATCTGAGACAGAGAGGAGTGGGCAAACTTGTCTATGGAGTTAGGGTGCAATCAGGGTGCTTTCTGTTTCCAACTGATTAAGTTGGGTTGCACTACAGGTTTAAATATAGAGCTTTTTGCTCAATATAGAGCTTCCAAGTGTAGATTCTATCCAAAGACAGACACAAAAAAGCTGGAGTATCTCAGCAGGTCAGGCAGCATCTCTGGAGGTGATGTTTCGGGACGAGACCCTTCTTCAGACTGGATTCTAGATTCTAATCTAGAGCTGAGGGAATGCTCTGTGTTCTGTTTCACGGAGACATGGCTTACCCCCAGCTCCCCAGACTCAGCGGTCCAGCCTGAAGGGTTCTCCATCCACCATATGGACCGTACACTGGCATCTGGGAAAGTGAGAGGAGGGGGCGTCTGCCTCATGGTCAACTCTGCATGGTGCTCAGACGTGGCAGTCCTGTCCAACTCTTGTTCTCCACACCTCGAACATCTGGCGGTGAAGTGCCGTCCCTTCTACCTCCCAAGGGAATTCACCTCCATCATCCTGACCGCGGTCTACATCCCACCCCAGACAGACGTTCGTCTGGCACTGGAGGAACTGCACGCCGTGGTCAACAAGCACCAGACATCTTACCTCGAGGCGTTCACCACCATAGCTGGGGACTTCAATAAAGCCAACCTGAAGAAATCGCTCCCAAACATCCGCCAACATGTCTCCTGCTGCACCAGAGGACCAAACACCCTTGATCACTGCTACACCACAATGAAGGATGCCTATTGCTCTATCCCTCGCCCTCACTTAAATCCAACCATACTTCTGCTTCTTCCTGCCTACAGGCAGCAATTGAAGAGCGCACCCCCCGAGGTGAGGACTGCACAGAACTGGTCGGGGCGGTGGGGTGGGGGGGGGGGGGGGGGGGGGGTGCAGAGGAACAACTACAGGACTCTTTGGAGCCTGTAGACTGGGCAATGTTCAGGGACTCGGTAACTGACCTGAACGAATATGCCCCAGTCGTTCCAGACTTCATAAAGAAATGTGTGGAGGACTGCATCTCAACAAAAACCTTCCAAGTCTTTCCCAATCAGAAGACTTGGATGAACTATGAGATCTGCACTCTTCTGAAGACCAGACACCGGGCATTCATGTCTGATGATACAGTGGTCTACAAGAAGTCCAGATGCAACCTTGGTAAGGCCATCAAAAAGGCCAAATGGGACTTCTGCTCCAAGCTGGAGGATGAGACAGATGTTTGGCAGTTGTGGCGGAGCTTGAATGCAATCACCTCCTATAAGGCGCGATCAGGAGGCAGCTCGAATGTAGGCGAAACATCACTCCCTGACGAGCTCAATGCGTTTTACACATGCTTTGATAGGGTGAACAATAGGGGTCACAGTCTAAGGATAAGGGGGGGTTCCTTTAGGACCGAGATGAGGAAAACATTCTTTACACAGAGAGTGGTGAGTCTCTGGAATTCTCTGCCACAGAAGGTAGTTGAGGCCAGTTCATTGGCTATATTTAAGAGGGCGTTAGATGTGGCACTTGTGGCTAAGGGGATCAGGGGGTATGGAGAGAAGGCAGGTACGGGATACTGAGTTGGATGATCAGCCATGATCACATTGAATGGCGATGCAGGCTCGAAGGGCCAAATGGCCTACTCCTGCACCTATTTTTCTATGTTTCTATGTGCCTTCTCGAGCCCCCATTCGCTGTGATGGTATTTCAGTCACAGTCACAGAGGCCGATGTCAGAAAATCCTTCAGAGGGGTGAACCCTTGAAAAGCACCTGGGCCTGATGGTATACTCGGTCGTGTTCCAAAAACCCGTGCGGACCAACTGGCTGGAGTTTTTAACGGACATTTTCAACCTTTCACTTCTGAAGTCTGAGGTTCCCACCTGCTTTAAAACGGCATCAATTATACCGGTGCCCAAGAAGAGCAAGGTGACGTGCCTCAATGACTATCGACCAGTAGCACTAACGTCTGTGGTGATGAAGTGCTTTGAGGTTGATCATGGAGCAAATCAACTCCTACCTCGACAAAAACCTGGATCTGCAGTTCGCTTACCGCCACAACAGATCAACGGTGGATGCGATCTCGTTGGCTCTCCGCTCCGCTGTGGACCACATGGACAACAAAACTCATATGTCAGGCTGTTATTCATTGATTACAGCTCGGCATTTAATACAATCATCCCCTCCAAGCTGGTTACCAAACTCGCAGAACTCGGTCTCTGCGCATCCCTCTGCAATTGGACCCTCGACATCTTCATTCACAGCCCACAGTCAGTTCGTATTGGTGGAAATGTGTCAGCCTCGATAACATTCAGCACGGGAGCACCGCAAGGCTGCGTGCTTAGCCCCCTGCTATACTCACTCTATACTCATGACTGCGTAGCCGGTCATAGTGCGAACTCCATCATCAAGTTCGCTGACGATACCACTGTTGTGGGACGTATCACTGATGGGGACGAGTCAGAGTACAGAAGTGAGATCGACCGACTGACCAAATGGTGTCAGCACAATAACCTGCCCTCAACACCAGCAAAACCAAGGAACTGATTGTAGACTTTGGAAGGAGGGAGGATGGGGACCCACAGTCCCGTTTATATCAACGGGTCGATGGTGGAAAGGGTCAAGAGCTTCAAATTCCTGGGCGTGCATATCTCTGAAGATCTTTCCTGGTCAGAGAACACTGATGCAATCATAAAGAAAGCACATCAGCCCCTCTACTTCCTGAGAAGACTACGGAGAGTCGGTATGTCAAGGAGGACTCTCTCTAACTACAACAGGTGCACAGTAGAGAGCATGCTGACTGGTTGCATCGTGGCTTGGTTCGAAAACTTGAGTGCCCTGGAGCGGAAAAGACTCCAAAAAGTAGTACACACTGCCCAGTCCATCATCGGCTCTGACCTCCCATGCATCGAGGGGATCTATCACAATCGTTGCCTCAAAAAAGCTGGCAGCATCATCAAGGACCCACATCATCCTGGCCACACACTAATTTCCCCACTACCTTCAGGTAGAAGGTACAGGAGCCTGAAGACTGCAACGACCAGGTTCAGGAATAGCTGCTTCCCCACAGCCATCAGGCTATTAAACTTGGCTCGGACAAAACTCTGAACATGAATAGCCCATAATCTGTTTATTTGCACTTTATCAGTTTATTTATTCATGTGTGTGTATATTTATACCATGGTATATGGACACACTGATCTGTTCTGTATTTGTTCCTACTATGTTCTGGTGTGCTAAAGCAAAGCAAGAATTTCATTGTCCTATCAGGGACACATGACAATAAACTCTCCTGAACTCTTGAACTTGAACTATCCCACGTGCCACATTTTGGAGATCATATCCATCAAGAAAGTGCAATAGTTTGTAGAAGACCTTCACTTGGTCAAAGCTGATTAAACAAGTGTGCACTTCCCCCACGTATACTACCTGTGGTTGGTTTAGATTAGTTTAGAGATACAGCGTGGAAACAGGCCTATCGTGTCCGTGCCGACCAGCGATCGCGGCACACTTACACTATCCTATACACACTAGCAGCAATTTACAATTTTACCAGCTAATTAGCGTATAAACCTGTACATTTTTTGAATGTGTGAGGAAACCGGAGCACCCAACGAAACTCCCACGCGGGTCACAGGGTGAACGTACAAAGTCAATACAGACAGCACACATATAGTCAGGATCGAACCCAGGTCTCTGGCTCTGTAAGGGAGCAACTCTACCGCTGCACCACTGTGCCGCCCAGGTAATAATATCTGTGAGTATCGCAAGGCTGTTTGTTTTCTTCCTGCCAGAGATGGCCCAGATCTGATCTCTGAGGACCACGAGCTCTCCAGCAGGTTTGACACAATTGGCAATACTTTTAGACATGATCTTATAATTCACATTAAGCAAAAAGATGCATGATCAATTACTGATCTCCTGCTTTTGCAGATACATAGTCAATAAGTGCCTGGAGTAGGCCTTTCGACACCTTCGAGCCAGCACTGCCATTCAATGTGATTATGTCTGATCATCCACAATTAGTACCTCGTTCCTGCCTTCTCCCCATACCCCTTGATTCCACTAGCCCTAAGAGCTCTATCGAACTCTTGAATTCATCCAGTGAATCGGAATCCACTGCCTTCTGAGGTAGAGAATTCCACAAATTCACAACTCTCTGTGTGAAAATGTTTTTCCTCAGCTCCGTTCTAAATGGCCTACCCCTTATTCTTAAACTGTGTGTTGCGACTCCCGAAGGCAGGTACCTCAGAGCCGCGTAACATAATCAAAAACCAGGTTCAAGTTTAAGAAAATAGTCATTAATTTAGCTGAGAGAAGACAAAAACCCCGAACCTGATTTAAACAACAGAGTCGGGGACAAGAATCGACTAACAAATAAATATAACAGTGCTCCAGCCAGCCTCGCAATGGACCGTCAAACCTGAGTCTCTAACCTACCTAAATGGAGAGAACCCTGAAACAAAATACACGAAAACCCTCAGGTCAGCCCTTATCTGTCCCAATACAACATAAGCGCCTAACACTGTGGCACCTGGTTTTGGAGTCCCGCAACATCGGGAACATGTTTCCTGCATCTGGCGTGTCCAATCCCTTAATACTTTTACATGTTTCTATAAGATCCCCTCTCATCCATCTAAATTAAAGTGAATACAGCCTAGACACTCCAGTCTTTCAACATATGACAGTCCCGCCATCCCAGGAATTAACCTTGTGAACCCATGTTGCACTCCCTGAATAGCAAGATGCCCTTCCTCAAAGTAGGAGACGAAAACTGCACACAATACTCCAGATGTGGTCACACCAGGGCCCTGTATAACTGCAGAAGGACCTCCTTGCTCCGATACTCAACTCCGTTCGTTATGAAGGCCAACATGTCAATAGCTTTCTTCACTGCCTGATGTACCTGTATGCTTTCTTTCAGTGACTGATGTACTAGGACACCCAGGTCTCGTTCTACTCCCCCTTTTCCTAACCTTGCACCATTCAGTTAATAATCTGCCTTTCTGTTCTTGTCACCAAAGTGGATAACCTTACATTTATCCACACTATACTGAATAAGATATAAGTCAATCATGGTTGATCTATCTCTCTCTCCTAACCCCATTCTCCTGCCTTCTCCCCATAACCCCTGACACCCTTATTGTCCTTCTTCATAGACTGGAAGTGAAATGCTCTATGCTTCCAGCAGACCTGAACTGATGGAATCCCACTGAGCCAAGTCCATATCAACTTACAAGCCAACGTTTCTGGAGTTTTGTCTTATGGATGGATAGACTATGTTGCTTCATCCACAGTTAATGCACAGTTCACGTTATTGTCATCCAAAACCTCCAAGAAAGAAGTCAAGAAGTTCTGAGAGGACCAGCTGGCAGTAGCCTAGAAATTATTTTAAAACTGGTTGGTTTTACTGATCCTTAAAATTTCATGGATCAAGGATGTAACAAAGCCATGTTCATCCTTCGGGCAACTATTCGTATAAATCACATCATGAACTATTTGGAAGAACTGTAAATATGCTCCCTGCTCGACATAGTTGACTCTGGATCAGGAGATGATCTTGCAGGACTTTGTTGTAAAGAACGAGACTTGTTGCTCCTTCACTTGGAGATCTTTGACGTCCATTTCATTCGTAGAATATTGAACAAGAACTGGCCCTTCGGTCCAGGCCAGGAAACACTTGGTGCTGAGTGCCGGCACATCATGGCAGTGCTGATAGCGCTCTGTAAGCAGTAGCAGTGGGAAGAGGCCTCAACCCCAATGGCGGCTGAATGGGTGCAGCACCGGCACCCGCGCACCCATTTCCCCTGAGTAACTCACTGCCCCTAACACCTAGTCCAGCCACCGGCAACTCTGAGTCGGATGGTGAAATCTTGCTCCCGGACAGGTGCAGTTTGCTAAGTCATTTGTGGTTTGGATTAAGTTGGTTTTGAAGAGCTCAAGGAAGGAAAAGGCCCCTTTGGACACTGATCACAAAGCGGAATTGAAAGAAATGGACCGTGGACTTTTGTCCATTGGCAAATTGCATTGTTTTATGAGATTTGTAAAGTGTTGATGTTTCTGAAATGCTGTTTGAGTTGCAGGCGAGCAAGTGTTCCTGCCGCTAAATGAGGGAAGGGTTCTGTTAACTTGCTTTGTACGCCTGCAGTGAGTTAGCTGGGAGAGAGTTCCTGGCACCAGCACTATCTTCAGCTCCCAAGCTTAAATAATTTTGACCCAAAAGAGTTTTTATGCTAAATCCTGTTTTGTCTTTAAAATCTTATTCATAAGATCAGAAGATCAGAAGTAATAGGAGCAGAATTAGGCCATTCGGCCCATCAAGTCTACTTCGCTATTCAATCATGGCTGATCTATCTCTCTCTCCTAACCCCATTCTCCTGCCTTCTCCCAATAACCCCTGACACTATTTCCATTTCCACTATTATTGAATATGACTCCAACATGAAAGAGCTCAATAGCGAAGCAGAAATATGTGGGGTGGAGCTACGCAACATATACCAGTTCTGTCTGATTCACTTGTCCTTCAGAATATTTATTTCCCTTTCCACTGGCTCTCAGTCTGAAGAAGGGTCTCAACCCGAAACATCACCTATTCCTTTTCTCCAGAGACGCTGTCCGATCCGCTGAGTTACTCCAACTTTTGTGTGTATCATCAGAATACACACATGTACAAGGGGCAGGTGGGAAAGGACAGTCCAACTGAAAGGAGCCTTTCATGCCATGTGCCCATAGCCACCCTTTTCAACACTGGCGATGGATTGAACCCAAGTACAAATTTGCACTTAGTGATTGTTTTGCAAAGGTCTATCCACAGATGGATGCTGCATGGTTTTTAACACATTGTAATCGTAAAATCTATTGCACAGATAAAATAATGGTTTATTAGTAGTGGCAGAGTTGATGCTTTACAGCGCTTATACAGCACCAGAGACCCGGGTTCCATCCTGACTACTGGTGTTGTATGTACGGAGTTTGTACGTTCCCCCCTGTGACCGTGTGGGTTTTCTCTGAGATCTTCTGTTTCCTTCCACGCTCCATACGTACAGGTTTGTAAGTTAATTGGCTTGGTATAAATGTAAATTGTCCCTAGTGTGTGTAGCATAGTGTTAGTGTGTAGGATTGCTGATTGGTGCGGACTCGGTGGGCCGAAGGGCCTGTTTCCACACTGCATCACTAAACTAAGACAGAGATTCATTGAATGGCAGGAAATGGAGTAGGAATAAACAATTTATGAAATAAGCGGCGGACTACCAGAGGGATCAACGATGAGCCCTCAACTAATAATGATAAATGATCAACTTATTAATGATCAACTATTAATGATTATGCTAATGATTTCAAACTAAATGTGGCATAAATATGACTGCTGATAATGGAAAGTGAGGTGGGAACATAATCTGTGAGGATGGAGCAAGGAGATGCAGGGAGATTAAATAAAAATGACATTGGGTGACAACATCACGGTAAAGAATATGAATTGAGAAATGATGAAAGGTTCTCATGTTAAGCTTCAATAATTATGACCTTAAAGATACTTGTGCACGGATAAATAAATATTAATTTAGTAGTGTTTGAAATAATCTTGGGCAAGAGATTGTTTTTAACTTTTAGATGATGTGAAGAAATTGACATTAATTTTTGTAAAGTTTTTGGAAGACAGCAGTTTATTATTGTAATAAAAATGGAAAGCGCTGGAAACACTCAGCAGGTTAGGCAAAGTATATAGATCGAGGTAGCCTGCGAAGGGTTCCAAGCATTGTTAGTTTTGATTACAGCTTTCCAGCATTTGCATTTTTTAACTTTTCATTGAGAGCAGATTTTAATTTATAACTATTCAAGTTATTCAAGAAGATACTTGGTGAATGAATGTTTCCAATGTCCAATCGGCATTGTTGGATCAAGGATTACAGAGGACAATTGTGATACATCCAAATGGTATTTCATTCCTGCGACAAGCAAAGGTGAGTAAGAAGGAACTGCAGATGCTGGTTTAAACCGAAGATAGACACAAAAACCTGGAGTAACTCAGCGGGACAGGCAGCATCTCTGGAGAGAAGGAATGGGTGACCCGAAACGTCACCCATTCCTTCTCTCCAGGGATGCTGCCTGTCCTGCTGAGTTACAACCAAAAGTGAGTTTAATTCAGTTTAGAGATACAGGGCAGAAACAGGCCCTTTGGCCCACAGGGTCCGCACCAACCAGCGTTCCCCCGCACATTAACACTATCCTCCATACACTAGGGACAATTTACATTTAAACCAAGCCAATTAACCTACAAATTTGTACGTCTTTGGATGTGGGAGGAAACTGACAATCTCGGAGAAAACCCATGCAGATAACGGGGAGCACGTACATACTCCGTACAGACAGCAACTGCATTCAGGATGGAAACCCCGTCTCTGGCGCTGTAAGGCAGCAACTCTATTGCTGCGTCACCGTGCATACTTCTGTCTATTCATCTGTCATCTTAGTTTGTTGCCCAGTGCTAGACAACCTATATAAAATAGTGGAACCTGGAAAATAAATTCAACTGCAATTAGGTTGCTAATTTGGAATTATAATAGTGTTGTGTCCACCTTTAACCCAAATCTCAATTACTTTCCCTGAGAGCAGAAACTTGTGTGAAATAGAATGATCTCTCTGCACTGTTATGAATATTTGATTGATAATGTTTGCATTCCATCCAAATTAAATGTTCATTGGAAATTATACGAATCAGTAATGGTTACCTTGAAAATTCCGTGGCTAATTGCACTGCCCAGCAGGATCCCATGTCTTGTAGACCAATTTTTGTTGGGTGATGTTGATCGTTGCAAACAAGAATGCTGTTGTTCCAGGGACAGAAGAAAAATCATTAATGATTTTGCAACCTGTTGATATCCAGTGAACATCTTTTTCATTTTGGAAGATATGCATTTACCCAGGGTTTATCACCGCCATATTTACGTTGTGAATTGTCCACACTTGATGTGAACTGTCCATTAGATGTGAATACAATTTATAAAAGTAACAGCAAGCTGCTGGCACTCAAAGAACTGTTTTTTCAGCACAGTACACTTTAGTGGAGATCGGGAGACCTTGCTGATGTACCTTCATTTAATAATAATAATAATAATAAATACTTTATTGATCCCCTCAGGGAAATTCAGATGTCCAGAAGCCAACAACCAACAAACCCACACATTCAGAACGAAAGCAGACAAGAAATACATAATATACAATATGGACAATACCTGAAAGCAATAAATACTTAAAAAGACCCAATAATTAGCTATTAAAAGTGCAGAGCATCCCCATACAGCTTAGCGGTCAGTATTATAAGATCTAATGGCTGCAGGGGTGAAGGATCTCTGGAACCGCTCCGTTCTACAGCGCAGGGAGAGGAGCCGGTTGTTGCTCCGTGTGCTTTTTTGACCCTCCAGAATTTCATGGAGGGGGTGCCCGGAGTTGTTGAGGATGACCTGCACCTTACACCTCATATGCCTCTCAAGCACATCCACCACAGAGTCCACTCTCCCCCCCAGCACCGAGCTAGCTTGTTTTACCAGCTTGTCCAACTTCTTGCTGTTTTAGCAGTGATGTTGTTACCCCAGCAGACAACAGCGTAGAAGATGACACTTGCAACCACAGTATAGTTAGGACAATTGCAAGTAATGGTATGTGTAATTAAAATGAGCAACATATAATAGCAATGTTACAACATTTTGAGATTTTAAAATTCACGTCTGCAATTTATCCCACCAGATAAAGCATAAAAAGAAGTTTAATTTGACAGCTAATTCACTTTCATATCTTCAGTATTAAAAAGGTTATGGCCATTTTCATACTTGGAAATTGACATCTTGTTCCCTACTGCTTTTGCATTGACTTAACACAAAAGCTGTGATCGAGGACAGTCAAAAGCCCATAACCTTCTTAAAAATTAAGAGAACTGAATGAAATTTTCAGTTATTATAGATTGAAGCATTCTGAAACAAATATAAAATATCTTACTTAGATGACCTGAAATTAAAGCATATAATTAGCTAATTACCTCATTGTAGTCAATTGCAAAATTGACCGTTGTTACGGAAATAGTAATAAACACCCAGACTGCCTTGAAAATTCAAAAATGTCATATTCTCAAGATCAGAACTTTAATATTATTGTATTATATGCTGTAAGTCCGTAACAGATAGGTAAATAAATTACAATTTCTAGCAATAGATCAAGTCTTTATGGAGAAGATCAGTTGCTGGCTGGTACATTGGCATATCATAATCAGCAGAACCATCATACTCCTCAGATTGTAACCAATAAGCAACTCTGTACACCGCTTTTCCTCAACTTTTCAATTTTGGCATTGTAAACTACAAGTTTTTGCTCTTCAAACCACGCATGACGTGCCTTTCGGCCCACTACTTTCCCATTAAAAATGTCCTGTAGATTCCGTTTCTTAAGAAAAGGATATTTTTTTAAAATAGCCAAAGTATCCAAATAACAAACTAATCCCATTCACACAAGAATTCACAATGTAACATGATTTTTAAATCTTACTGTCATGAATTCATATGCCAGATGGAAGGAATTTGATATTTAATTCCCATAAATGAATCTAGAAACATCCACTCAATATAATCAAATTTTTTTTTTTTTTTGCACAATACATGGGACTAAAACTGATATTTAGTATAAAAATATTGACTATGGGTAGACAATAACACAAAATATAGACGATTTAGATGCTCTTATGACATGATTGTCCAAAAAAAAGAGCATTTAAATGATCTTGCAAGTGGGTTTTTCTGGAACGCGATCGATTGGAACGTTGCATTTGCCGTGAATTTGAACCCCCTCCCCCCCCCTCAAAGACGCCAAATTCGCACACACGGCCAGTGGCAGAACTGCAGCGCCGCTGAAGGTAAGTATTGTAACATCGCTACATATAAAAATATATTTTCAATCTACGTCGTTTATCATTTGCGAGTAACTAATTAAATGGATAAATTGGGTACGTTTAACAGAAAATTTAGGAGCGCAATAGGCATTTTTAGGAACAAGATAATTTAATGTAAATTGACCTGTTCGTCTCCCATAATACAAGGTCTCAATGGTAGTAATGCATGTGGTCCATTGCATTGGTGCCAATGTTTAAACTCAAAATGCAAATAAATGTTAAGAAGGTTGGTTGGTCTCCTTTGACTACAGAGTAACACAAATGTTTTGTTCAATGTTTAATTGAAACAAAATTCCCTCCACTAGATTTGCTGAACTCAATTGAGTGTGTCTCATGTAGTTGCCTTGTGTGTACTTCTGTTTACTGAGAACAGTTATTCACTTAGATTACTCCTGAACAGTTTATTGTTCATCTCTGATAGAAAGTAAGCAGTCTAGTAAGGTGGTGTATATCAGCTGGTTACATATTCTCCTGGGGGTTGAGTGTCAAAAATAGAACAGTATACTCACTCCAATTATAGCAGGCAGGTATGAGAAATCAGATCTAACCTAGTACAGGTTTACCACTGATTTACCAGAACGCTTTAGTTTAGTTTAGTATATTGTCAGGCATACTGAAGTACAGTGAAAAGCTTTTGTTGCGTGCTAACCAGTCAGCGGAAAGACAATACATATTTACAATCAAACCATTTAGAGTATACAGATACATAATAAGGGAATAACGTTTAGTGCAAGGTAAAGCCATCAAAGTCTGATCAAGGATGGTCCAAGGTTCACCAGTGAGGTGGATAGTAGTTCAGCACTGCTCTCTGGTTGTGGTAGGATGATTCAGTTGCCTGGGAAGAAACTGTCCCTGAATCTGGAGGTGTGCGTTTTCACACTTCTATACCTTTTGCGTGATGGGAGAGGGGAGAAGAGGGAGTGACCAGGGTGCGACTCATCCTTGAGTATGATGCTGGCCTTGCGAGGTATATGCTGGCCTTGCGAGGCAGCGCGAGGTATAAATTGAGTCAATGGAAGGGAGGTTGGTTTGTGTAATGGTCTGGCCACAATTCTCTGCAACTTCTTGCAGTCTTGGATTCCACCGCCTTGCCAGATTACCTGTTTTGCTGGACCAACAGAGCTTATGTAATAACAATTCAACAATATACCCCTGACCCAATAATTATACCCTTCCTGTGTCTCCAAAGCAGGACTGCTAGAAACTTAAATAATACAAACATCAAACGTAAATTAAATTAACAGCGAAGGTTGTATTTCTCGCTTGGGCACAAGTTGCCCTCAGATGTCCCACTGAGGGTTGAATCGGTGACTGCTCACGGGACTGTGGCGCCATTTTACCGGCAGGACTATCGGGCAGACCCTCACTGACACATGTTTTGCCAGATCTGCCGAAAATGCGGTAGAGCGGATGCGCCCGCTGTCTAACGTGGCCCTTCAAGAGTATTCGAACGGTACTGGGACGGTCCCCTAGGCCACCGGAGGACATCTTCCCAATTACTATCTCGCGAGCTCTGCCAGAGGCATTGTTTATGGACTCGAAGTTGTGAGCCACTTTAGTTTTTGTCCATCCACGGATACATGACTTGCTATCAGCAAGCAGAAGCAGCAATATCAACAAATTGCATTTACGTAAATGACACCTACTTGTGTTGTAGGGCAAACAGTGAATGACATCATTTGGCAAGGGGAGAAAGTAGCTAAGAAAAATAATATGTTCGCGATGTTGGGGGAGTGCAGAACCAGGGGTCACAGTTTAAGAATAACGGGTAGGCCATTTAGAAAGGAGATGAGGAAAAACTTTTTCACCCAGAGAGTTGTGAATCTGTGGAATTCTCTGCCTCAGAAGGCAGTGGAGGCCGATTCTCTGGATGCTTTCAAGAGAGAGTTAGATATAGCTCTTAAAGATAGCGGAGTCAAGGGATAGAGGGAGAAGGCAGGAACGGGGTACTGATCGTGGATGATAAGCCATGATCACAGTGAATGTCGGTGCTAGCTCGAAGGGCCGAATGGCCTAGGCCTATTGTCTATTGACTCCCCAAAGCCAGTATTAACAAATGGTTCTGTGCTGAGTCAACTATGTAGTGACAGATTTTTATATCGTTCAAGGAATCTTTCTAATCTGTCTTCAATCATAGCCACTATTATAGGAGATTATTGAAACGCATTCACGAGCTCTTCACGAGACATTCAATACCATCGAAAGATAAATCTTCACAACACAGTCTCTTAATTAATAGTTTCTTTATTGTCATAGTAAAAACAGTAAGATATTCGTCCAAACTTCTTCTTGTTTAAGTATATTTTGATCTTACTCGTGGTCAAACTCGTGCATGGTCTGAAGCTGTGACCTCTCCCCCATACTTCTTCAAACTAAACTAAAACTACTACCGCATCTGTGCGAGAATCCCATCCGCAAACAAGCCTCCGGCTATGTAATAAATCCCACCCACATAATTACAGGCAGATAAAATTTAAAGGTAACTGGTTATAGTTATAACATACTGAGTTAAGCTAAATGGCTACTACAAACTATGAAATGGCCTTGAAGGTGGAAAAATCACTTGGTTCATGTATGTTTTGATCTAGTGTGTAAGAGTGAAGAAGGGTCTCGACCCGAATTGTCTCCCATTCCTTCTCTCCAGAGCTGCTGCCTGTCCTGCTAAGTTACTCCAGCATTTTGTGTCCACCTTCAGTTTAGAAGTAATAATAGCTTTGGAGCTAGCAGTGATGCTAAAGCTAACATGAGAAGATTGAAATATGAAGGTAAAGATTCTGGGTGTATGTTGTATCTTTCATCCCACCTTTAGTGGTAATTTGAGACCTTTGGTGAAGTACATCCAGTGTTTGTGGAACAGCAAGACAGCTAGAAGTTTATCTTGAAGGAAGGAATCGGTGAATTAAAGATCCAGCATGTTCAGAATCTTCCTAATGCATTGGTATGCAGTCTTCGTCCTGAAAGTCATACCTTAGTCATACCTGTGATGCAAGTAGATATCAGATATGGTACGTTAAATCACAAGTGTATGTTGTGCAGATTTGAGATTCGTTTTCCCTAACAAATACAAATTTAACAATTTGCGTAGGGAGATTTCTTTGTGCAGAAATGGGAAAATGAGTTAAACACTACTCATGCCTGCCTGCTGTTGGCTGCTGTTCATCGTTCCAGAACAGCTAAAACTCCATGATATGGCCTGGTGTTGCCTTATGTGCTTGGAAGTGAGTGTATTTCTAAATCCCTGTTACATGCAAAGCAGCACAAATTACAAAATATGAATAGCTTGCAATGGTCATCATTGTTACTGTAAGAAAGGAAGAAAATTGCCAAGGAACGTTGCCAAGGAAATTGGAATTAGTTAATTGCAGTATAATACTATGAAAATTAGGGCCATGTGCTATTTGGCCATATATCCCAGAGAGCCACATATCTGCTAAGCATCACGCGCTTGTGCTTGAAGTTGTGCACCAACTGGAGATTGAAATCTTTTGGCTGAAACTATAATCAGATTGAAACAAAATAATGGTGCAGCCAAAACTGCCATCCACAACTGAAGAGCAGAATTACAATCATTCTCAAGTGGTAGAAGGGAAGTGTATTTTAAGGTGCTGCGGATAGACCAGTACTCTATAACCATGGCAAGAGAACGGTAAAGACTTTGCTGATGCGGCTTTAGACATTTTTACCCCCACAGTCACACTATTTAGAACTATTCAGCAAATCAACTAAGTCTTCCATTTATTATTAAAGTAGTCAATTTTCTAACAATCCTTCAGGAGCATTTTTTGAACAATATTTGATGCACACAATGTTAAAAGATATTCAAATCCTGAGACAAGGATTGAAGTTTTAAGATGGATCTTGAAGTAGCGAAAGATACAGAGGTGGAATGCTAGTGTTTCGACAACTGAAAGCACAGCCGCTAATGGTGGTACATTCAGAGGTGCATGAGAAGATGGAATAGAAAACGTGTCGAGGTTGCAGAAGGTTGTAAACCTGGGAACATTTCTGAGATTGGGATAAATAAGGCATGAAAGCATTGGAAAAAGACAGAGGGAGTGGTATAGGTCTGTGCTACTGATGACAGCGACATGAGAAGTTAAGGGCCTGTCCCACTTGGTGATTTTTTTTTGCGACTGCCGGCATCATTGACTGACGTATGAAGTCACCGAAAAAGTCGTGGTGTAACGTAACCTGATGACGTATCACACGGCGTGATAACGTATGACGCGCGGTGCTTTTTCAGGCGTAGCAACATTTGTTTTGTCACCCCTGAATTTTGAAATGTCCAAAATCTTTTGCCGACCCTGATATGACACCGGCAGTCGCCGAAAAAATTGGCAAGTGGGACAGGCCCTTTATGTTCTTTTCCCTGCTAATACCAACAATTCCTAGTCAGCGTTGAATTTTAAATTGACTACTGAATATTTAGCCTGTTCTTTCATTTTTACCAGCATTTCTGTTTTTACTATATGTTGCCAATGATGAAACCCCTATTTGAACTAGCACATGCTATCCGTCACGCAGTATTACTAAAATAAATTATTATGTGTTTCTCTCATTTTTTGTGAGGCTTTGATGTATTCTGTTTCCCTACATTGGTCGTCAGGTCGGGGGGAGTTCCCCCCCTCACTGGGTACCATGTAGTCCTGTGCTACCTGCTCCATGGTCGGATAGTCGGCGACTAAACCCTCTCCCCCACCTGGTTTGCTAGGTGAGGAGGGGGCTGTGGACCCCCAGCAGGACCAAAAACAAGACCTGTCAAAGGGTGGATGTGCTCCTACCGAGCCAACGGCCATCCACACTTCAGTAGAAGTTGCGACCTCTGTCGTACATAGCATTGTAAGGCGTAAGGTGCACTAGAACAGTGAATGCATTGCAAAAATACTTCATTGGCTGTAAAGCTCTTAAGGATGATGTCTATTCTTTTTATTTTCCATTTATTTTTTACTTAATTTACAAGTTGAAGACACCTTGGCCATATTCAGCATTTTTACTTATGAATTACCAGAAATGGAGTGGTTGTGAGCTGCCTCCTTAAACCACTGCAGTCCTTTTCCTGCAGAAGATCCCTCAGTGCTATTGGTTCGGAAGTTCCAAAATTGAGATTATCATAAAGTGGGACATTGTGTTGATGAATTTCCCAGTGCACATGGCATCAATTGGAGAGAAGCCTACAGCTAATAACATTCCCAATCAGTCTGAGGAAGGGTCTCGACCGGAAACGTCACCCATTCCTCTCCAGAGATGCTGCCTGAGTTACTCCAGCATTTATGTCAGCAACCGAATTGATAATAAGGGGAGCAAACATTTACTTGCCCAAGACAATATTAAATATCAACTGGTCTTTGGGAATGCAGAACCATCATTTTAAAGCTCACAAATGTTTAACTGCATGAAATGAACTCCAGTTCAGTTGCCTGTTTTTTGCTGGTGTGTATCTTTTATTTATTTATGTTGTCTGCGCACCTCTTTTGTCACTTTATAGTGTAAAGAGCAGCAATTAGTACCAAAGCTTTGCCTATTCGGGTGACACATTTGAACTGAGGTTCTCCATCTGTCAGGCATGTGTCTTGTAAAAGGTTGTCACAGCTGGCCATGCTTCTTTACTAAACCATTCATATCATCTATGTTTCAGAAATGTAGTACTTCTTGGTCTGTAGGAGATTGGGAAAAAGAAGTATCCTGCCAGTGGTCAAAGATGTTTTGTGAAAACATAAAGAATGACCATTCATGCGTTTTGTTTGTCTTTGAAAAACGGTATTTGGAAAATTTGCATTTCTATCTGATTGCATTATGGTCCTTTCTGTTTCAATCTATCCCACGAGAAGTCACATGGGACTGCAGAATATAGGAGAGAGCTGACAGTCTGGTGTAAACAAATCTACTACAGGGTTGACAGTCCTGTCAAAGGAGGGACTAATACAATATTTCTAGTATAATTGAATCGGAATACAGTGTCCTCCATAATGTTTGGGTCAAAGGTCCATCATTTATTTATTTGCCTCAGTATTCCGCAATTTGATATTTGTAATAGAAAAAAATCACATGTGGTTAAAGTGCACATTGTCAGATTTTAATAAAGGCCATTTTGGTTTCAACATGTAGAAATTACAGCTGAGTTTATACATAGTATTCCCCCCCCCCCCCCCCCCCCCTATTTCAGGGCACCATAATGTTTGGAACACATGGCTTCACGGGCGTTTGTAATTGCTCTAGTGTGTTTAATTGCCTCTTAATTCAGGTATAAGAGAACTCTCAGCACCTAGTCTTTCCTCCAGTCTTTCCATCACCTTTGGAAACTTTTATTGCTGTTTATCAATTAGGACCAAAGTTGTGCCAATGAAAGTCAAATAAGCCATTATGAGACTGAGAAACAAGAATAAAACTGCTAGAGACATCAGCCAAACCTTATGCTTACCAAAATCAACTGTTTGGAACACCATTAAGAAGAAAGCACTGGTGAGCTTACTAACAGCAAATGGACTGGCAGGCCAAGGAAGACCTCCACAGCTGATGACAGAAGAATTCTCTCTATCATAAAGAAAAAACCCCAAACACCTGTCCGACAGATCAGAAACACACTTCAGGAGTCAGGTGTAGATTTGTCAATGACCACTGTCCGCAGAAGACTTCAAGAACAGAAGTACAGAGGCTACACTGCAAGATGCAAACCACTGGTTAGCTGCAAAAATAGGATGACCAGGTTATAATTTGCCAAGAAATACTTAAAAGAGCAACAACAGTTCTGGAAAAAAGGTCTTGTGGACAGATGAGACGAAGATTAATATATCAGAGTGATGGCAAGAGCAAAGTATGGAGGCGAGAAGGAACAGCCCAAATCCAAAGCAGACTACCTCATCTGTGAAACAGGGTGGTGCGGGTGTAATGGCCTGAGCATGTATGGCTGTTGAAGGTACTGGCTCACTTATCTTCATTGATGATACAACTGCTGATGGTAGTAGCATAATGACTTCTGAAGTGTATAGACACATCCTATCTGCCCAAGTTCATACAAATGCCTAAAAACTAATTGGCCGGCAATTGGTTCGTTCTACAGCAAGACAATGATCCCAAACATACTGCTAAAACAACAAAGTATTTTTTCAACGCTAACAAATGGTCAATTCTTGAGTGGCCAAGTCAATCACCCGATCTGAACCAGTTGAGCATGCCTTTTAAATGCTGAAGAGAAACTGAAGGGGACTATCCCCCAAAACAATCATCAGAGGAGACACCCAGCAACTGGTGATGTCCATTAATCACAGACTGCAAGCAGTCATTACATGCAACGGATATGCAACAATATACTAATGTACGGAGTTTGTACGTTCTCCCCTTGACATGCGTGGGTTTTCACTCAGATCTTGGGTTGCCTCCCACACTCCAAAGATGTACAGGTTTGTAGGTTAATTGGCTTGGTAAATGTAAAAAAAAAATGTCCCTAGTGGGTGTAGTATAGTGTTAATGTGCGGGGATCACTGGTCGGCGTGGACAGAAGGGCCTGTTTTCGCTCTGTATCTCTAAACTAAAACGTATAAAAATGGCCTTTATTAAAATCTGACAATGTGCACTTTAACCACATGTGATTTTTTTTTTTCTCTATTACAAATCTCAAATTGTGGAGTGCAGATGCAAATAAATAAATGATGGGTCTTTGTCCCAAACATTATGGAGGGCACTGTAGGTTATGCTTACACTATGTCACCTTCAGCTGCCTTCCACATTTTTGTTTGTGATTATCCACAGTAAAATACCCAATTTAAAGGTGAATGAAGGACAAATGCTTCATAGCACATACAAGCTTGTAAATGTCTGGTTGTAATAGTCACAGAAAGGTGACTCTCGTTGGTGTAACCTGCTGAATTTTTTAAGGAGAAAAAGTAATAAATATCAATATACACCCTCCCAGTTTTGTTTTTTCAGTGTTTACTCTGCACAACTGAATAAATTAATGAGAAGCTTGCCCTTTCTAATCTGGAGCTTGCATTGAATGGGAGAGAACAGTGATGTGGCATTTCCACAAGGGGTGCAGTCAATAGAATGGATTGGGTGTGGTATAGGTTTTTATTGAGGTGAGATTTTGCTCGGGTTTCCACACAAACTACCTGAGCATGAAGCTTCATGCACAATCACCCGTGAATCATTGCGAGCAGGCTGCGTTATCGATGGTAATCGATCGGTGACAGGAACAGGGCACTCTCCCGCATCACTTAGATGAGTGGGACTGCTCGGAAATCAGCCTTCCTTCAATCGACTGATTTCATTCTCTTTGTCTTGCTTCTTAATTGTCTTCAATTGATTACTTTGATCTGCCCTTGATGCACAAGATCTTTATGCAACAGTTCATTGAAACTATATAGGTGTGTCCTAATGGACTGGATTTACTCTTATTTATACTGAAGTTAAGGTTATTGCAGCAGAAGCAGAGTACATAATGGAACGCGTATTTGCTAGCCTCTGCAAGTACTCATGATTAACACCAAATTTATCTTAGAACACTACTGGATGAATACATTTTGCGGAACTTGACTTTCCAAGCTGGGGTCCTGGACACATATTTGTGGGCGCTGTTCAATTTGGCTGGATGCACTTTTGAAATTATCTAAATTATTGGGGTGTCCTGGTTAAATAACACGAAGATTTATGGTCCATGGGATTATTTTCTTCAAATGTTTTCCACTGCTTTATTAACCGTAATTGTCCTAATACCCAGCCAGAAATCACACAGAAGGTAAACATTATTGTTTCTTAACAGTCGAATAATTTTACACAAGTGATGGATCACAAATAACTTCTTTGTCTGCTCCAGCCGAATTGGGTTTTGACCATTCTTCAGTATTTTATGTTAAGTGCATATTTAGTCATGAAGTACTATATAGGACTAGCATGCATAGTTCATATCTTCACTATAATTATGACAATCACTTTGCAAGTTATGACAATCCCATATACACTGCCCCTATGAAGTATGTAATGCATGACACTATTAGCATAGTCCTAATGCAATTCATGTAGACACAAAGAAAGGTAATACCAGTCTAAAGGAGAAGGGTCAAACCAAAGGGTAGTTCAAAGGGCGGCACAGTGGCATATCAGTTGCTGTCTTCCAGCACCAGAGAACCGTGTTCAATCCAGGCTACAGGTGCTGCCTGTACAGAGTTTGTACATTCTCCCTGTGACCGCGTGCGTTTTCTCCGTATGCTCCGGTATCCCCCCACACTCCTAAGATGTGCGGGTTTGTAAGTTAATTGGCTTCTGTAAATTATCTCTAGTGTGTAAGATAGTACGAGTGCACAGGTGATCGCTGGTCGGCGTGGCATCGCTGGGCCAAAGAGCCTGTTACCACGTTGTATCTCTAAACTGAACTAAACTGTGCTTTGAAGTGTGTAGGAAAGAACTGCAGATGCCGGTTTAAATCGAAGATAGACACAAAATGCTGGAGTGACTCAACGGGACAGGCAGCATCTCTGGAGAGAAGGAATGGGTTATGTATCGGGTCTCGATGCGAAACGTCACCCATTCCTTCTCCAGAGATGCTGCCTGTCCCGCTGAGTTACTCCAGCATTTTGTGTCTGTGCTTTAAGGTGTATCTTCAAAAAGAAGAGAAAGTAGGAAGGTTAGAGTTAAGCAGTTCAAGATCTATCGACTACCTATAAATAGAGTTAAAGAGAGAAGGACAATATGCCTAGATCAGTGGAAGGATTATAAATGTAGAGCAATTTAAATTACATGTTTAAAATTTTAGGTATTCATCTGACAAGACATTTATGTCAATAAGAAGTAAAGTGGTGGAGAAATAGGACATTGTAGAATGGAATATTGACATGATTGTCCTGGAGGAATGTATTGAAGATGGAAAATTACCTGCAAATGGAATTCGAAGACCTCAGAAGCACGAATATTCATGTTTTCTGCAGAGGTAGTGTTAAAGATGAAAATGGATATTCTTTGTGATGGAGGGGTTAGAATTCAAAAATATTTCCCTTTTTGTCATGACAATGAAGGCCATTCGGCAGGCTGTCAGCATTCATATTGATCCCATTTCTCTGTATTTTTTTTTCTCATGCTCATTACCTCCACCCTGACTTGCCACCCACCCTGCTTACAGCCCAACTGAGCACCTGGAGATAACCCATAATCAGTGAGATGATGCAGACTCTACATAGACAATACCCGAGATTATGGCCGGAGAAAAATGTTGGATGTAATGTATTTGGAAAAGGCTCTGATGGTGCATTGGAGTCAGTGATATATTGTAGCATTGCTGTTGACCTCCGCCGGGTGGGGAGAGTGATTCATATTTTCTAGAATCATACTATGAGTTTTGATTGTGAGGATATGATTGTTAGAGGGTCCTGGTATTCCAGATATTTGGTGTTAAGTCTCATTCTTTTGTTAATGCCAGTGAATAAGTCACAGAAGACTTGGATCTCCAGATAGGCAAGTCTCATCTACTTAAGTGAATTGAAAACTGAGGTTGTGGTAATCCCGCTATAGTGGGAATGCTGAAGGTTGAACCCTTTCTGGTCTGGACTGTAGAATAACTTTTCTTCTGGAAATTGGTTGGAGTTAAGGCGCTGTGTTGAAGCAGGAACGATTGACCAGAGGTTTGGTGAGATGAAACAGCCCTATATGACCCGAGTGTGCACAGGGATCGGTACTGATTAGGAGTTTTTGGAAGTGATTATGGGTATTCATAAACACAATTTCTTAATACCAAAAGAGAGAAAATCAATACTGAGGAGGACTACTGCAAATAACAAGAGGACACTAATAAAGCTGCAGAATGGACAAATTATTGGCAAATGATTGAATGATACTTGATTGTATCATGATGTATACCTCATGTACAATACCTCATGTATTGAACAGATGAGTTTCAGTGCAACAATTGCAAGGTAATTAAAAAGATTTAGCATGGAAGGAACTGCAGATGCTGGTTTAAACCGAAGATAGACACAAAAAGCTGGAGTAACTCAGCAGGTCAGACAGGAGAAAAGGGACAGGTGACGTTTCAGGTCGAGACCTTTCTTCAGACTGAAGTGAGCCAGTCTTAAGGAAGGTCTCGACCAGAAACGTCACCTATTCCTTTTCTCCAGAGATGCTGTCCGACCCACTCAGTTACTCCAGCTTTTGTGTCTATAAAGAGTTTGCAACGCCTTTCACTGGCAGGAAGTATTGATGTACCTCTATTTGCTGCAGTCAGACTTGTCTCTCTTGAAGAAAGTTATGTTTACCATGCCTGTGACATCCCCAAGCCTGTTCTATTAATGGATGATGATGATGAGCTTGTGAACCAGTGTCACACATTCTTCTTGGTCATGATTTGCAATTCAGGAATATTACATGTGCCAGAGGCTTAAGGGCCTGTCCCACTTACGCGACCTGCACAGGCGACTGTTGGCACCGGTCATAGGTCGCCGAAATTTTCAACATGTTGCAAAATCAGCGGCGACCAGAAAGATGCTACGACTCTTTGGAGACCTCTGACAACCATAGGAGACCCCTCACAACCATACAGGCGACCCCTGGCGACATGTTGCGGGTGGCCTCTCATGGCCATAGGAGACCTCTTACGGCCATACAGCCTATGGTCGTGAGAGGTCTCCAAAGAGTCATAGCGTCTTTCTGGTCGGCGTTGAATTTTCAACATGTTGTAAATTTCGGCGGCCTATGATGTGTGCCGGCAGTCGCCTGTAAAGGTTGCGTAAGTGGGACAGGCTCTTTAGCAAATTTGTTTATTCGTACAAACTCTTTGCCATGCTATGTCTGCTATATAGAAACATAGAAAATAGGTGTAGGAGTAGGCCATTCGGCCCTTCGAGCCTGCACCGCCATTCAGTATGATCATGGCTGATCATCCAACTCAGTATCCCGTGCCTGCCTTCTCTCCATACCCTCTGAACCCCTTAGCCCCAAGGGCCACATCTAACTCCCTCTTAAATATAGCCAATGAACTGGCCTCAACTACTTCTGTGGCAGAGAATTCCAGAGATTCACCACTCTCTGTGTGAAAAATGTTTTTCTCATCTCGGTCCTAAAAGACTTCCCCCTTATCCTTAGACTGTGACCCCCTTGTTCTAGACTTCCCCAACATCAGGAATAATCTTCCTGCATCCAGCCTGTCCAACCGCTTAAGAATTTTGTAAGTTTCCATAAGATCCCCCCTCAATCTTCTAAATTCTAGCGAGTAAAAGCCGAGTCTATCTAGTCTTTCTTCATATGAAAGTCCTGACATCCCAGGAATCAGTCTAGTGAACCTTCTCTGTACTCCCTCTATGGCAAGAATGTCTTTCCTCAGATTAGGAGCCCAAAACTGTACGCAATACTCCAGGTGTGGTCTCACCATGACCCTGTACAACTGCAGTAAAACCTCCCTGCTCTTGTACTCAAATCCTTTTGAACTGATCCGATGCTCAGAACCCTTTAAGCTTTCCTCCCCTACATCCATCAGTGGAATTCTCTCCAGTACTCTTGCCCATGCCACCATCTATACTATTTGTGTCAACCATCCCCTATTATTATAGTTATTTGATTTCCTTTCCAATCAGCTGCTGCGCTGTTGCGGATAGTGTGTAGATGTGGATGACACCAAAAAAGAAAGATTAAACAAGAACTTACTAGTTTGAAGTTTGATCTTTATTTTATGAGGAGTTACGATGAGGGATTACGTGAAGAAGCCCGCCAGCCTGCATGCGCGTCAACCTTCAAAGCAGCGGTGTGAAATCACAGATACAGTTAGCTGAACTGATCAGCTGAACTGATTATAGGAAGATTTGAGAAACTAGAGCTACCACATGACCTTTATGAGAAGAGGGTTGGGAGCAGAGGGCACGTAATCCCTCATCGTAACTCCTCATAACATAAAGATCAAACTTCAAACTGGTAAGTTCTCGTTTAATCTTCCTATTTTACTTCGGAGTCACGTGAGTGACTACGTAAAGATTTCAAAGCTCTGTGATTTCATGCCGTAAACACGAGTCCATGCCACACACTGCATTAGTTGACCAGAGATGATTGGAAATTTGATAATGCACTCAGACATGACATAAATTTAAAACATGCTGACGCTAATAATAAGCAAATAAGCAAATTATTGGATAGAACTTAAAATTGAGTTGGCAAACGAACCAGGCCTGGCAATCAGTTTACTATAAAAGGTTTGGAAAGTCCGCTCATTTGACCATCCTCCTGTCGCTAGGATGTGGTCCAGCAAAACCTCCATGAACCTTGCTGCTGATGTTATCACAGCCATGGTGGAGTGAGATTTAAAAACATCAGTGTTCACTCCTGCACAAGCCAATACATATCTAAACCATCTGGAGATGGTCTACACTGAAACCGTCTTGTGTTGTTTTTTGTAGCTAACGAACATTGCCAGCTCAGTGCCTCTAAGGTTCTTTGTAGCCTTAAAATGTTGATGAATATCAATTCAAATCAAGTGAGTTTATTGTCATGTGTCCCTGATAGGACAACAAAATTCTTGCTTTGCTTCAGCACAACAGAACATATTAGGCATTGACTACAAAACAGATCAGTGTGTCCATGTATAATTATATAAATATATACATACATGAATAAATAAACTGATAAAGTGCAAATAACAGATAATGGGCTATTAATGTTCATAGTTTTGTCCGAGCCAAGTTTAATAGCCTGATGGCTGTGGGGAAGTAGCTATTCCTGAACCTGGTTGTTGCAGTCTTCAGGCTCCTGTACCTTCTACCTGAAGGTAGCAGGGAGATGAGTGTATGGCCAGGATGGTGTGGGTCCTTGATGATACTGCCAGCCTTTTTGAGGCAGCGACTGCGATAGATCCCCTCGAGGGAAGGGAGGTCAGAGCCGATGATGGATTCGGCAGTGTTTACTACTCTTTGTATTCTTTTCCTCTCCAGGGCGCTCAAGTTGCCGAACCAAGCCACGATGCAACCGGTCAGCTTGCTCTCTACTGTTTATTGTTCATTGTTTATTTATTTGCACCATGTTTTAAAAGAAGACAAACGATCAATTTATAATACCATACAGTGCTGGGAGGGAAAGGAAGCCCAGAGGGCTTATACAATGTCCGCTCCCATCTGAAAATTAGCGTTAATGGCAAATCAGGGGGTGGGAGAAATAAAAAAGACAATAATAAACAATAATACAGTTTAAGAATGAAAATTAAAAATATGAAAATAAATAAAATAATAAGGTATAGGATGAGATAAGAGTCAACAGAAGTAGTTTGAGCTCATAAATAGCATTACAAAAAGCTCGAGGTCAGAACTCAGAACGTGATGAGAAACCTTTTAAGCTCAATCTTAAAGGTGGCTAAGGAGGTGTAAGACTTTAATGACAGAGGCAGGGTATTCCAAAATTTAGGACCTTTAAAAGTAATGCAATGTTGGTGTTTTGGATGGTCGACAAAACGGAAGATGAAGATCATTTCTTCTTCTGGTTGGGTAATGGTGAATATTAGAAGAAAGGGTGAAAAGATCATGAAGATAAACAGGCAAATCATGTTTACATTTAAGATATTTGAAAATAAAAATACATATTTGGAATGCATTTAGTTTATCTACAGACAAAATGGAGTACTTCTTGAAGAGAGGGGCAGAAGGTTCTTGTGAATTTGAGTGAGAAATTAATCTCATAAATTTCTTCTGTATGATGAGTAGCTTAGAAAGATAGGTAGGATAGGTAGAACCCCAAACAATATTACAATAATTGAAATAAGGAAAAATCAAACTGTAATATATTGTTAGATGGTAAGACGGGTGAATAAATGCACAAACCTTTCTCAGAATACCAAGCATTTTCATTGATCTTCTACAGACAGTATTGATATGTTCTTTCCAAGTTAAATTTTGATCAATGGTTACTCCTAAAAATTTTGTATATGTTACTTCAGGAATTTCATGTCCATTGATAAAAATTTTAGATTTGTCTTTGGGAAAAATTTTGTTTTTATTGCAGAAGATCATGTAATTGCATTTTTTGATATTGAGAGAGAGCCTGGTCACTTCAAACCACTTAGAGACATGAGACATTTCTTCATTAACTAATTCAACCAATGATTTTAGATCACTATGTGAAGCTATAAGATTGGTGTCATCGGCAAACAGGATAGGAAGAAGTACTCTACAGGTATAGGATAAGTCATTTATATAGATCAAGAATAGTAAAGGACCAAGGATGGAGCCATGTGGTACCCCACGGTGAATTCTCAATTTTTTGGATGAGCTTCCATTTAGATAGACAAATTGCACTCTATTTGCTAAATAGTTGGTTAACCATAGAAGCGTTCCATCCTTTACCCCATATCTATTGAGTTTAGAGATTAAGATTGAATGGTTGACTGTATCAAATGCCTTGGATAGATCTAGAAAAACACCAAGAGCAAATTTATTTTCATCTAGAGCAGTAGAGATGTTATTAATAAGTTGTAATAATGCATGCTCCGTAGAGTACTTCTTCCTAAAGCCATATTGATGGTTATACAAAATATTATTCACAGTTAGATGGTTTAGGATTCTTGTGTACACTAGTCTTTCAATGATTTTTGAGAGGAGAGAATAGATATTGGGCGGTAATTACCAAATTCTTTACTTGATTTATAGATAGTTATGACTTTGGCAATCTTTAAATCTTGAGGAATGACACCAGATTGGAGAGATAAAGAAAAAATATGTGCTAGTGGCTCAGTAATATGATCAATAACTTTTTTTAAGAGAATGGTCCTAACTATCATGGCCTTCTGCAGAGTTCTACTGTGCACCTGTAGAAGTTAGAGAGTCCTCCTTGACAAACCGACTCTCCGTATTCTTCTCAGGAAGTAACGGCGCTGATGTGCTTTCTTAATAGTAGCATCAGTGTTCTCGGACCAGGAAAGATCTTCAGAGATGTGCACGCCCAGGAATTTAAAGCTCTTGACCTTTTCAACCGTCGACCCATTGATATAATCGGGACTGTGGGTTCCCATCCTACTCCTTCCAAAGTCCACAATCAGTTCCTTGGTTTTGCTTGTGTTGAGGTGCCAGGTTATTGTGCTGGCACCATATGGACAGTTGCTCGATCTCTCTTCTATACTCTGACTCATCCCCATCAGTGATACGTCCCACAACAGTGGTGTCGTCAGTGAACTTGATGATGGATTCACACTATGACAGGCTACGCAGTTATGAGTATAGAGTGAGTACAGCAGGGGGCTGAGCACACAGCCTTGAGGTGCTGATTGTTATCGAGTCTGACACATTTCCACCAATACGAACAGACTGGTCTGAGAATGAGGAAGACGAGGATCCAATTGCAGAGGGATGCGCAGATATGCAGTTCTGCGAGTTTGGTAACCAGCTTGGAGGAGAAGATTGTATTAAATGCCGAGCTGTAATCGAAGAATAACAGCCTGACATATGAGTTTTTGTTGTCCAAGTGGTCCAGAGCGGAGTGGAGGGCCAGCGAGATCGCATCCACCGTTGATCTGTTGTGGCGGTAAGCAAACTGTAGTGGGTCCAGATTTTTGTCGAGGTAGGATTTGATTTGCCATGATCAGTTTCTCAAAGCACTTCATCACCACAGGCGTTAGTGCCACAGGTCGAACACACAAATCTATGGTTCATAGGATATGCCAGAAATTCCAACTTAGACCCAACTTCCCCCGGTCTGCTTAATTAACTCATTTACAAAGAACGTTATTTGTTGGTAGATATAACCATTCTGTTCAGCCGTAGCTTAAGCAACGACTGGACACGTTGCGCTGAAACCAGCGCCATGAGCATAACTACCTTATATGAGAGCCGGCCCAAAGATAAGGACGTAGCTGGAGCCCACCGGTGAAAAGTGTTAACACAATGTTAATATCCCATACTACCGTGTACCTGGACCTGGGAGGATTTGTGTTAAAGATAGCCTTCATAAACCTAGATATCAGAGGGTGAGGCCCAACAGAGTGGGTCCTGATCCCAGCAGCAAATATGACGACAAGGCACTTTTGGCATAGTTAATGGCACTATAACTTAATTTTCTGGTCAAAGAACCATTTGAAAGGAACTCCAAGACGTCAGTTATCCGTGCCAACACTTCACATCTCCTGATGAGGAAATGTACTGCTTCTTGGTGCTATCCCTCCAAGCTGCAGTGACCACGTCCACGGTTAGTTCTGACAACCCGAGCCCCAGGAACGGTCTTCTTAGAGTCTGCAAATCAATAAATTGATTCTATCATGCAGAGGGTGGCTTCCCGAGTTACGGGGTGAACCAGCAAATTTTTGTGTTTAGAGATAACCATATAAGGTTCTATAATCATTCCCAACATCAGCGGGAACCATGGCTGCATAGGCCAGTCAGGCACTACGAAAATGCCTGACGCGGAATCTTGCTGGATTTTCCCACATCAGACCCGACTGATGAGGCAAAATGGAGGAAGACATAGAAGAACATTCCTCCCCAGTGTAGCGAGAATGCAGCTATCGCCACTGCCCCAGGGTCTGGTGATTGAGCCTAGATGCAAACAAATCGATATTCGGTATTCCATATTGAGCAATAATGTCATTAAATACTTTGTGATCCAACATTCATTCTGTGTTGTCATTAATTTTACGTGACGATACACCAGCGCCAAATGAGGTTAGGTGAACTATCACAGGATACTGACTTGATTCCACCCGTGTGATTAAAATATGCCACCGCCAGACATTCTTTAATACAATTTAAAATATTACATAGATTGCATTATTCTAAAACAAAATTAAATAGAATTTTTCCTAATATTTCTCCTATCTGCGATAAATGTCAATATTCTGAGCTAATTTAATCCATACCTTTGTAAGTTGCATAAAAATTAAAACATTTTGGGTGGATATTTTTTAAATTATTTCCATAGTGGTTAATACTCAACTGGAGCCCGATCCTAAATTAATAATACTGGGCATATCTGAACAATACCTAAAACTTACAATAAACCAAAGAAATTTCCTTGATTATAGTATAATAACTGGGAAAAAAATTAATATTAAAATTTTTGAAAAACCCTGCATCCCCCACAATCAAAATGTCGATTATGTAGATGTCGGAGACCTTAAATTTGGAAAAAAATTAGGTTTGTCTTAATTGACAAACCAGTATTATTTACTAGAATATGGTCTCCGTTCATAGATTATTTGAAGGGGTAGAATGGGCCGGCGCTGATACCTGACGTATGCTTGAACCCAGGACTAGATGAATAGTTATGTTTTCTTACCTATGGACCTATCTCCTAAGTTGTATTATGGATAGTTTATTCTCTTTTTCTAATTTTCTTTTCTTTCTCTTTATTTTTTCTATCTATTAAAATAATAATAATAATTAGAGTCAATGTTAATATGTAACCGATAAATGAAGACCCCAGCTAGATTGGTAGCGGAGTCCCTGGAATCCTGGATATTTAATATGTAACCGTTTAACAACGTTTGTAGTGGTTCGGACTATGATATGTACATGCTTCTAATAAAATTTAACTTTAAAAATAAAAATTTAAAAAAAATATGCCACCACCGTAGTGTTATCAACTTGTAGTTGAGCATGCAGATTATGCATATTCGCACAATAAGCCTTTAACCCATGGAATGCCCACAGTATCTCTAGGTAATTGATACCATATAACTGAAGAATTGGTAACTCATGCACATCCCATCCGCCTCCGTAACTAGAGATGGTATTAGTAATTTCCCATCTTTGAGCACTAGGATCAGTTTGTAATATAACTGAAGGTTTACTGACCAAACTGTTGCTGGAGCAATGTTGAATACTGTTCGTCCACCATTGTAACTCTGATAGATTCAGCTGGTAATAGCATAGGTCTGTTAACAATGACCTAAATGGTACTTGAGAGCTTGCTCCTTTGCACTTTGTAAGTTCAGATAATGCAAAGGCCCAAATTGCGCAGCTGGAAAAACAGCCACTATATTGCCAATTACACTGGCCACCTGATGAATAGAAGGCTGCTTCATAACAGCAAGGTTGTTACAGGCTTCTATTAATTCTAATCTCTTGCCCAAGGGTGGAGTCACAGACATATTAATAGAGTTAAAGGTAAATCCCAAATAATCAAACTCTAGTTGGTATCAACTTAAATCTAACTGGATGGATGAGAAACTGCAATTTCTCAAATATTAGTTTTGCGGCTGAAACAGCTAATTTAGCCAAATACAGCGTTTTAGAATATCATCCAGATAGGCCATAACAATGTGTTTTTGAGCTCTGAGCAGTCCAAACACCGGCTTTAGTAATTTGGTAAATAACCTGGGAGCAGAAGTTAGCCCATTTTGCAACGCTTTATACTGTTATCATTGCCCCATCCAGCTAAATTTCAAATATCTCCAGTGATCCCTGTGTATGGGAACTAAATAGTATGCATCTTTGAGATCGATGCATGCCATAAAGCATCCTTTGGGAATCAGTTGTTAGACAGTAACGAAATTTTCTATTTTAAAATGTCAATACTGCACATGTGAGTTACGTGTGAGTTAAATCAAGGATGATCCGACATCCTCCATCTTTCTTTTTTGGAGGCTCAGGGTGTCGTCGCTGGAATGGTGAAGCTTTGCTCATCGTGGGTGCTTTAATTAACCCAACAACTTTTGCTTCCTCATCCTGATCTTTTGCTTGTTTGGATACCTGCTTGTATATCCAAACCTTTTTGTTTGGAAAATTCAATTTGGAACCCTTGTATACTGTGCAGTATAAACTGATCTGATGTTATCCTTTTATTTTATAAACGGATCTGATGTTATTCATTGCCATTCATGCAAAAAACAAGTGTAATCTATCACCAACTTGTAACTGGTCCACACACCCCATTTTTCGGAAAGAACCAGACCCACCTACCTCCATGGTTACTGGTGGTCTTATGGTAAGCCCAAAGGCCCCTGATGCGGGTTCTATTTCCGCCCTCGAGATTTGGAGGGTAGGACTGCTGGGGTGCGTGGATTGCGCATTTTCCCTGAGGGCTGGCTTGGCCCTTGGCCTAAAAGACCTCTGCCCAGAGAATCAGCTTTCGAACTGCCACCAGCTTCAGTGAACCGATTACTGCCGATGGAGGTGTAGGGGTGTTGTCGCCGAAACGGTGAAGCTTTGCTCGTCGTTGGGACGTTGATTAGTCCGACAGGTTTTGCTTCCTCATCCAGGTCTTTTACCTGTTTGGGTAGGTCTTCCCCGAAGAGAAGAATCGGCGGCTAGACATTGTTGGCCTTACATAAGCCTGCAAATTTGGGATTTAAGGCAGGTCTGATGGCGTTCTTCTGAAAGCAGTTCATTTCGAAGTGTGCATTGAACATCAACGCCAGGGCCTCCTACTGGACGTCCAATAAGGGCCTACCATCCACATATCTGGCAAATGCCGTGATACCTGAGGCCAGTAATTTAAAAAAAAAATTGAAGTTTCATTTCCTGGGTTTTGACGCCCCCTCCAATGTCTCCCCAGATAGCGCTGATCACTGCCGGCACTTTCAGGAATGCACAATTTACAGGTGTATGGTATTCAGCAGTTGTCACCTGTTCCTGTAATGATGTGACATGAGGTAGTTGATGCAAGAAGCCAACTCTGCGTGCATCTGCTCCTTTGTTTGCGAGGGTATCGCAAACCTTGATGCCATGACAATTTCTTCAACCTCACGCATGTATTCCAGTATGTTCCACGGACATACTTCCAGATTCGTAGTCAGTCATACACTGACCCCTGGCACTCTCCTCCACAAAGAGGGAGATCTTTAAGCAGCCCTGAAACAGGCGCTGCTGCAGGCCCCCGAGGAGACCTGCGCTGATATGGCACTGTTTCACAGAGCATATCATGATGGAGCATCCTCTGTGGGGTGGATGCTCGAGGACGCTATCCATGCTCCATCTGGGATCAATGCTCGAGGACGCTACCCATGTTTGTCGGAATGGGAACCCTCCTGGCCTGACTCGTCTGAGTCCACAGGCCTCTCAGACTCTGTTTGGCTGTACACCCTTTCGGGGTTGCCAAAGTCTGAAGTCGCTGTCAGCGACTCGGGTAGCGAACCCGACGGCCGCCAGCTACCCACACTCCAGCGGGCCTCCGTAGCCGGTTTCCCCGCGGCCCGTCTGGATTTCGCCCCGGATTTCCATATCCAGCAGGAAACTGTAAAAGAGATTCCTGCAACCAACAATATAACCTGAAAATAAGTTTAAAACTTACCTACAGGGTTTGAAACTTACCGCTGGAGGAGCGACGCACCTCCCAGCCACTCAGGTGACTCCGAAGTAAAATTGGAAGTACTATGGACAGTGTAGATGGTTATGTACAATTACACGGGTTCCTGATCAACTGTGCCAATTGTGCCACTCATTAAACATCAAGTAAATTCGTCACCAATGGCCTATCATCACGGCCACCCTTGCCTCTCCATTTCAGAGATATTCAATCTTCTCCCCAATGCTGGAGTAACTCAACGGGATGGGCAGCATCTCTGGATAGAAGGAATGGGTGACGTTTTGGGTCGAGACCATTCTTCAGACCATTGGTCTTGTTCTCATCGTTGACCTGCTTCATTTGGTGTATCTCACTCATGGAGGTGATATCAGAAACATAGAAACATAGAAAATAGGTACAGGAATAGGCCATTCGGCCCTTCGAGCCTGCACCGCCATTCAATATGATCATGGCTGATCATTCAACTCAGTATCCTGTACCTGCCTTCTCTCCATACCCCCTGATCCCTTTAGCCACAAGGGCCACATCTAACTCCCCCTTAAATATAGCCAATGAACTGGCCTCAACTACCTTCTGTGGCAGAGAATTCCAGAGACTCACCACTCTCTGTGTGAAAAATGTTTTCCTCATCTCAGTCCTAAAGGAATTCCCCCTTATCCTGAAACTGTGACCCCTTGTTTTGGACCTCCCCAACATCGGGAACAATCTTCCTGCATCTAGCCTGTTCAACTCCTTAAGAATTTTGTAAGTTTCTATAAGATCCCCCCTCAATGTTCTAAATTCTAGCGAGTACAAGCCGAGTCTATCCAGTCTTTCCTCATACGAAAGTCCTGACATCCCACGAATCAGTCTGGTGAACCTTCTCTGTAGCCACTCTATGGTATATATTAATATTGAAGCATTTGCTTCGGTGTACTGTGATAATAATTTTCTGGTACTGTCCAAGAGAATTCTGGTGTCCAAGTCCCAAGCTTCAGCTGCCAGCAAGTATCACCCCAACATTTATTACCGCAATCTACACACTCACTCATGTCTCTCCAGTTTATTTATTTTCTGTTTTCTTTTAAAAAAGCGTTAAATATTTAATTATAGAATATTGGTGCAACAGGAGAAGGGAGGTTAATTATCAATTTATGAATACATAACAAATACTTTTTATATAAAGGAAACATATGCTAACTATTGCCAAATCTTTGTTTCAGAGAGAAAATAAATGATTTATCTATCTCTGCATCGTAAGGTAGTAAATGGACCGTTATTGTTAACTCTACAGCCAGATTTGTTTCTAGGGTAAGGGAAGGTTGGTCACAAACTCCATAATACTTGTTTTATGATTTCAAATTACCCATCTAATATTTCTGTTGATTCAATCATTTTGGTGCACAACAATTTAAAAAACAGATTATAGTTTAGTAACTTCTGCAAAATGGGAGTCTTTGTCGGGCTTTATGTTTACATTTCCTCAAAAACTGCAGTGCTGAACATTATATTGTGTGTATGTATTCTTTGGTTGTATGAGGCAAGAATAATCCATTATAAAATGAAATGTAACATAAATTGCAGCGGCGTATGAGTTACACAATTTCTCAAAAGGGAATCGGATTTATATTTTTAAAAATAATTTGTAGAACCATGCGGAAACTGGACTAAATGGGTTGTTCTTTCAAAGAGCTGAGTGGCCTCAGATACATGGTTCTGTGATGTAGAGATGTATTTTGTTTTTTCGTCAACCATTGTAATTTTGCAAACTGCACATTTGCTCAGCAAATTAATGACTTTCAACTTCATTTCTGCATATGATAAATCTTTGAATTGGTCTGCACAGTAAATAATGATCATTTTGTTGCTGACCAACTAGTGCTTTAACCAGTGGAAACAATACTCCCAATGCTGATCTTTGTAAACCATAGTGAAACATGGAAACAGCCCAAAGGGCGGCACGGTGGCACAGCGGTAGAGTTGCTGTCTTACAGCGCTATCAGCGCCAGAGATGCGGATTTAATCCTACTAAGGGTGCTTTTTGTATCTTCTCCCCGTGACCACGTGGGTTTTCTCCGAGATCTTCGATTTCCTCCCACGCTCCAAAGACGTACGGGTTTCGAGGTTAATTGGCTTGGTATAAATGTAAATTGTCCCTAGTGTGTGTAGGATAGTTATAATGTGTGGGGATCGCTGGTGGGTGTGGACTGGTGGGCCAAAGGGCCTGTTTCCTCGCTGTATCTCTAAACTAAGAAGTAAACTGATCTAAACCATGTTTTACAAAGTGGTGTAAGTGGGATCTTGTATTATGGGGAGTTTACAGAAAACATTTGTAGGGTGCATTGTGACCTTTTCATCATCAATAAAATGAAATGTATGTTTCAAAACATAATTGTTTTTCAGTGGGCTAAAGATTTATACTTCCACAATCCTATGAACAACATCTTAAAATATACTTTAAAAAAAAAGTATTGCAGTCTCCTACCTTCTTTCTCGAATGGAAAAATGAATAAATTTGTGTTCAGATTTTTGCTTGGTTTCATAAACGATTTGACCATTGAACTACAAAATCTAATGAAACACCTAACATTTAAAATATTACGCATCAAACTTCATTGTAAAATCTCCGGGTTGAAAAGTTATGAATTTAAAAGGCAACCTGCAATCATTCATTCATTCATTTAACACTGCAAGTTTATTCCCTGCACAGTGGGCCATGTAAACCAGGAAGAATTGTTCTGTCTGTTCTCAATTATATTATTTCAGTTGAAGTCACAAGTGTTACAATTTGACTCAGAACCCTGGAGTTAAGAAGAGGAAAATCAGCTCTAGCTTCCAAGTTGTGATTAGTATCCAGCAGTCAGTGGAGTTGTGCACATGTGGATGCTGATTTAAGAATATGATTAGATTTGGGTGTACGGCTGAACTCACTCAGTACATTCAATAGCCACTTGAGTAGGGTATTTCCTGATCAAATTCAAAGCATGGAGTCATTTTTCAGGAAAGGAAGAAAACTAATGTGAAACCTTGAAATTTTATTTTAGTTTAAACCATTTTTTTAAAATATGAAAACATCTTATCTTGAAAGGAAATGTTTACACTATGAAATATCATTCCTGTTTGCTCTGCTCTGGAGCTTTGTTAACAAAATCCTCATAATTTCTGAAGGAGCAGCTCCAAAACTGGTTGGCCCTGAATGGTGTTTTCTGCCTTGCTCTGTTTAACAACGTCTGTAAATAGTTTGAGGTAAATGAATGGAATCTCTCGTACAGGCTAAATATTGGAGAATCACTCTTTGTCCTAGCTCCATCTTCTCACCACTCTATCCGTACCACCTTCCCCTCCCTACCCACCCCCACATATAAGACTTTTAAGGGCTTGGACACATGTTCCCGATGTTGGGGGAGTCTAGAACCAGGGGACACAGTTTAAGAATAAAGAGTAAGCCATTTAGAACGGAGATGAGGAAACACTTTTTCTCACAGAGAGTGGTGAGTCTGTGGAATTCTCTGCCTCTGAGGGCAGTGGAAGCAGGTTCTCTGGATGCTTTCAAGAGAGCTAGATAGGGCTCTTAAAAATAGTGGAGTCAGAGGATATGGGGAGAAGGGAGGAACGGGGTACTAATTGGGGATGATCAGCCATGATCACATTGAATGGCTCCAGGGGCCAAATGGCCTACTCCTACACCTATTGTCTATTGTCACACTTTTAAAATGTTGCTGACAAACTGAAAAAAAAGTTTTTTTTGCTCGTCAAGATAATTGAGTACCAAGTTGTAACTGCTATTGTCACACTCAAAAGGACAGCTGACAAAACCACTGAGACATCAGGTACAACTTCTTTAAACTAGCGAAAGCAAATCCCAAATTGCTACTGTTAGTACCAGTGCTTAGATACCAGTGTGAAGCTCTGTGGGAAACAGTTGCAGGGTACCTAGGTGAAAATTAAGTATGTTCTGAATTATCTTATTTTAGTTGAAGTTGACGTTTTGACGAATAGTTTTCAAGTATCATTATACAGGGCTTCCACAAGTTGCAATAGGGTTCAGTGCCTGAGAACTGTTTGTAGCCTAAACAGATTGTACAGCAACAGTGTGACCGCTGAGCAATATATTTATATGAAAACATGGGCCACTCAAGGGCAACATGTGGTTAAACCAGGACGTTTAACTCAACCATTCAGATGTTGCTGTGATCCGAGTTCCCCCGCGGCAGAAACTGTCTTGCCACCTGCGGCAAATCCATTGCACCAGTTTCCTGAACGCTTTTATTTTTTTCATTTTTTAGAAACACAGCGCAGAAACAGGCCCTTCGGCCCACCAACGATCCCCGCACATTAACACTTTCCTACACACACTAAGGACAATTTTACATTTATACCAAGTCAATTAACCTGCAAACCTGTAAGTCCTTGGAATGTGGGAGGAAACGGAAGATCTCGGATAATACCCACACGGGTCATGGGGAGAACAAACAAACTCCGCACAGACAGCACCCTTAGTCGTGGTCGAACCTGGGTCTCTGGCGCTGTAGGCGCTGTAAGGCAGCAACTCTACCGCTGCGCCACCATGTTCCCCTTGTTCATATAGGTCGGGCGTTCGTAACCTGGGAAGGATCTGTGTCATTTTATCTTTGCTATTTATATTAATTATCTAGACCATACGATGTTGGCAACCTTGAATCTATTATCTGAGAATACTTTGGTGCAGTTTGCATAAAAATTAAAAAAACTCACCGTTGCATTTTGTATTTACTGAAGAAAGCCTAAATTATAGAACATCTTCAAAATATTAACACGTGAGTTAGAGTTCAGCCGTAGTTGGGAAGTGTGTTGTGGTGTGGAGTGAGTGTACAAGTTTTGCTGCTATCACAGGAATATAGGTTAGTCTGGTGAAGGAGAGGAGGAAACCCAATGTAAATTTGAGGTATACCTTTCAGCTCAGTTCTAATTCCCAGTAACTCTGTAAACAGATTGTGAAGTCGGAAGTGCTGCTTGGTTTAATACTTAACAGGCTCTAGTAATAACAATGGAATTGGTCTGCAATTCTAAAGCATACCAATGCTCCTTCATGTGAGAATCCTGCTCTATGAGGTGCAAGTTAATATTTCATGGGAATTGAAAAGGGTAATTGACTTGCCGTATTGCAAATGCACCCATTTCATCAACCTTCAAGCCCTGACCTAAAACTGAGGGAAGCCTTTAAAATGGCAGTGCTCTAGTTGGTTCCAGCATTTCTAGATTAAGAGGAAGGTCATTTGTAGGGTTTTACGAGCAGTGCTTCCCTGCAGCCCTAACACATGCATGACAGTGGGATCCATTTAAGGCAGGGGTCGGCAACCTACGGCCCCCGGGCCGAATGCGGCCCGTAACCCGAAATCATCCGGCCCGCGGGCGGATTTTTAATCCCGTAATCATCCGGCCCACCAAGCGCCGAGCTCTGGCTGTACCGCATCCTGTGCAAAGCCGCCGGTGCGGCCGCGCACCTACTGTGAACATTCGAAGGTAGACAAAAAATGCTGGAGAAACTGAGCGGGTGAAGCAAGCAAGGATTGCATGAGGATGCCTCACTCGCTGAGTTTCTCCAGTATTTTAGTCTACCTTCTGTGAACACATGATTTGATGCCTGCCATCCGGGGCGGGATGGGGGCGGGATCCATGTGTACACGTGATAGATGTGGCCCGCCATCCGCTCACAGACATGCATCCCGGCCCCTATGCAGAACAAGGTTGCCGACCCCTGATTTAAAGGATGAACCTGGATCTAGTTACGATATCCTCAAGGCAAATAGTCAGCTAGGCTATTTGGAGAGAAAATAGTTGTGTGGATACGGTAAAGGAAGATAATTGATGCTCGGGTAGACACAAAATGCTGGAGTAACTCAGCGGGACGGGCAGTATCTCTGGAGAGAAGGAATGGGCGACATTTCGGGTCGAGACCCTTCTTCAGATTGATGTCAGGGGAGTGGGCGGGACAGAGATAGAATGTAGTCTAAGACAGTAAAACTGGTGGAAGAACTGGGAAGGGGGAGGGGATGGAGAGAGAGAGGGAAAGCAAAGGCTATTTGAAGTTAGAGGTCAATGTTCATACTGCTGGGGTGTAAGCTACTCAAGCAAAATATGAGGTTCTGTTCTTCTAATTTGTACTTGGCCTCATTCTGACAACGGAGTAGACCCAGGACAAAAAGGTTAGTATGAGAATGGGAGGGGGAGTTAAAGTGCTTAGGGCCTGTTCCCACTTGGGCGACCTAATCCGGGAGACCAGAAGAGTGCCTTCGACCTTCAAGCTCGAGGGCACTCACCTGGAAAGCCTCGAGCTGGATCGACCGGCCGCGTTGAAACCAAGGTGGGAGCCATGGAGAGCGGAGTAGCGCTGTTTGCGCGATGAAGAGGAAGGTAAACGGCTGCCACAGAGCACGGTAAGTCCTTTAGAGAGCGTTGGGGGGGTGGGGGGGGGGGGGAGGAGTGGGGACAGTTTTAAGAAGTATAATAAAGTTAGCGGGCATTTTACCTACCGGTGGGTCTTCTATGTCGTGAAACTCCAATGAGTCAATCAAAATGGCCGGTCAGCGAAGGAGATTACCTACGGCTGCCTTCGACTGCCTGTAAGTAAATAGCGACCCCATTCCACTACCCTTCGACCTCCTTTGACTACCTACGACTAGCATCAAAACCAGCTACGACTAGACCTGCGACTAAAAAATTATCAATTTTTCAAACGGCGACCTATTTTTAGTCGAGGCTGGTTTTAATCATGATGAAAAACAAGCAGCAACCTAGATGAATCCTCGACCACGCAGAAACCACTTTCGACCATTAGGGAGAGTGACCAAAACCCCCTGTGACCTCGTGGCGACCTTGCAGCGACCATGGGTGGCGGGCAAAGTCACCAGAGGTTGCTGTGGAGGTCTCCTAAGTGGGACAGGCCCTTAAAGCAACCGGGAAATTGCATAGGCCTAGGCAGCAAACACTCGAACACCTCTGCTCAGTCCACCTAGGCCGACATGATCTCCCGGTTGCTAAACACTGCTCTCCAGAGATGCTGCCTGTCCCGGCGAGTTACTCCAGCAATTTGTGTCTATCTTTGGTGTAAACCAGCATCTGCAGTTCCTTCTTACACAAAATAAAACTGGTCAAATTAAAGAAATCAATGCACCTTAGGAGGATTTAATTTGTAGGGAGCATATGGCAACAAAGGATTGTATTCTCAGATGGTGTCACTTACATTCACTACAGGTAATTGATCCAACATAAAAGGAGAATTTGCTTGAAGTACCATCCATTAAATGGATAAACTGCCAAAAATGTCTTTGCATGCGAGTGTGTTCTTTTGAAGAAAGTTTATAATCATTTATTGAAAACATACTGTTTTTTCATCATGTCTCTTCAGGGCGGTAGAGTTGCTGCGTTGCAACGCCAGAGACCCGGGTTCAATACTTACTATCTGCTGCCTGTACGGAGTTTGTGCTTTCTCCCTGTGACCACATGGGTTTTCCCCGGGTGCTCCGGTTTCCACTCTCCTCCCCCCCCCCCCCCCCACATTCCAAAGACGTGCAGGTTCGTAGGTTAATTGGCTTCTGTAAATTGTTCCTAGTGCGTAGGATAGAACTAGTGTACGGGTGATCACTGGTTGGAGCGGACTCGGTGGGCTGAAGGGCCTGTTTCCACGTTTCCATCTTTTCCACGTTTCCTGTTTCCATCTCTAAAACTAAGATTAAAAACGTATGATGAAGTAGCTGAATAGAGTACTCATCCATTTTTTTTCCTAGATTAGCTCAAATCATTTACCAATACAATTGCCTTTCCACAGGTTCTGTTTCAAACACGGAAGGAACCCAGGGTACTTTCCCCTATTTTTATGATGTCCCATAGTTTTGACTTTTCATGATTCCCAACAAACACAATTATAAATACCAACTGATAAATATTACCTTTCTTTTGAATGAGAAACCAGACATTATTGCTATTTTTTCTGAATAATTGCAACCATGAATCATGAGGAGAAAAGGATTTTTTAGTCATTTTCGTAGAATTCTGTTTCAAACTATTAATCTTCATTCAAATATTTAATAAATTAACTGGCTGGGTTTTACAAAGCTAGGAAAGAGTTGCTATTGTCAAGGTTCTGATGCTTTGGAATAATTTAAAGATTCAGTGAAAATAACGTATCTGAAGGTGGCTTCCGACCCGAAACGTCACCTATCCGTTTTCTCCAGAGATGCTGTCTGACCCACTTAGTTACTCCAGCACTTTTTTGTCTACCTTTAAAGTTATACGGCATCTTTACTACATTAACGACATTTCACAGCAGTAGTCAGATAAAAAGTGAGCATTATGTTAAAGGAGAAGATACTTTTTTATGGTATGAGGCAAACATTTATTGTCCATTTCTAATTGCATGAGAAAGCAATGGTGAGCCAGCCTTTTCGATCCACTGTATTTCATCCATCACTTTAAAGAGGTGGTCACAGTAGTTCTGGGTTGGGAGTTCCTGACATGTGATTTTTTCTATTACATATCTCAAATTGTGGAGGACAGAGGCAAATAAATACATTTAATTTAGTTTATTTTAGTTTAGAGATACAGGCCCTTCAGCCCACCGAGTCCGCACCGACCAGCGATCCCCGCACTTTAACACTGTCCTACACACACTAGGGTCAATTTACATTTACACCAAGCCAATTAACCTCCAAACCTTTATGTCTTTGGAGTGTGGGAGGAAACTGAAGATCTCGGAGAAAACCAACGCAGGTCACGGAGAGAATGTACAAACTCCGTACAGACAGTGACCCGGGATTGAACTCGGGTCACTGGCGCTGCAATCGCTGTAAGGCAGCAACTCTACCGCTGTGCCACCGTGGCCACCAAATGATGGGTCTTTGCCCAAACTTTATGGAGGAGCAGAATTAGGCTATTCGGCCCAATGAGTTTACTCCGCCATTCAATCGTGTCTGATATATCTTTCCCTCTCAACCATGCCCCTGCATTCTCCCCGTAACACCTGTACTAAACAAGAACCAGTCAAGCTCTGCTTTCAAAATACCCAAAGACTTGGCCTCCGCTGCCATCTGTGGCAATGATTTCCGCAGATTCACCACCCTCTGGCGAAAGAAAAGTCCTCCTCATCTCCTTACCAAGGTACATCCTTGTATTCTGAGGCTGTTTCGTCTGGTCTTAGACTCTCTCACTAGTGGAAACATTATCTCCACATCCAGTCTATCCAGGCCTTTCATTATTCTGTTTCAATAAGGTCCCCACTCGTCCACCTAAACTGCAGCGAGGACAGGCCCTGAGATGTCAAACGCTCATTATTTGTTAACCCAATCGCCCTGGGATCATTCTCGTCTGGACCCTCTCCAAGGCCAGCACACCCCTCCTCAGATATTGGGCCCAAAACTGCTCACAATACTCTTGCCTTACCAGTGCCTTATAAAGCCTAAGCATTGCATGCCTGTTTTTATATTCTTGTCCTCTCAAAATGAATGATAACATTGCATTTGCTTATCTTATTAGGGATTTAACCTACAAATTAACCTTTTGAGCATCCTGCTCGTACCTTTGCACCTCTGACTTCTGAATTCTCTCCCCATTTAAAAAATAGTCTATGCCTTTATTCTTACTATCAAAGTGCATGAGGGCACACTTTGCTACGCTGTATTCCATCTGCTTCTTCTATACTACCTGCCACTCCACCTATCTTCATATCATCTGCAAACTTGGTCCCAAAGGCATCAATTCCTGCAGCCTACTCATTAATGTACAAAATGAAAAATAGCGGATCCAACGCCAACCCTTGTGGAACACCACTAGTCACCTGCAGCCAACCTGAAAGAGCCCTGTTTACCCCACTCTTTGCCATCCAGCCAATCTTCTATCCATGCTAGTAACTTCTCTCTCATACCACGGCCTCTCATCTTGGTTATCAGCCTCATGTGTGGCACTTTATCAACGGCCTTCTGAAAATCCATGAACACAACATCTACTTACTCTCCTTTGTCTATCCCGCTATTTATTTCCTCAAAGAATTCCAACAGATTTGTCAGGCAAGATCTCTCCTTCACAAAACCTGGCTGACTTTGTATTATTTTTATCATGTTCTATTTTCTAATGCCCCTGTCCCACTTAGGAAACCTGAACGGAAACCTCTGGAGACTTTGCGCCCCACCCAAGGTTTCCCATGCGGTTCCTGGAGGTTTTTGTCCTCCGGCAACCACCTTCAACTAGCATCGCAACCGGCTTTGACTAAAAAATTACTGATTTTTAAAACGGAAACCACTTTCGACCATTAGGGAGACTGACAAAAGCCTCCGGGAACCGCACGGAAACCTTGGGTGGGGCGCAAAGTCTCCAGAGGTTTCCGTTCAGGTTTCCTAAGTGGGACAGGGGCATAAGTACTTGGAAACCTCATCCTTAATACTGGACTCTAAGATTTTATCAACCACTGATGTCAAGCTAACCGGCCTGTAGTTTGCCCATTTTTGCCTCGCTCTCTTCTTATGGAACCACCCCCAACTAGTGATTCTTGAAAGATTACTACTAATGCCGCCACAATCTCTAATGCTGCCTCTTTCAAATCCCTGGGGTGCGGTCCAGGTGACTTATCCAAGCTCAGCCCTTTCAGTTTCCCAAGCACCTTCTCCCAAGTAATAGCCACCCCACTAACTTCCACCCCCTTACTCACTTGAATTTCAGGCACGTTGCTGGTGTCTTCCACTGTGTAGACTGATGCAAAAAATGATTCAATTCCATCGCCATTTCTTTATTCCCCATTACTACTCCAGCATCATTTTCCAGCAGTCCATTGTCCACTTTTGCCTCTTTTACTCTTTAAATTTCTGAAGAAGTTTTTGGTATCCTTTTTTTAAATTGGCTTTTTTTTTTAATTTCCTTCATATTTTATCTTTTCTCCCTTATTCCCTTTTTGAAAATGGGTGGTTTTGAAAAGCTTCCCATTTCTATAGCTTCCTGCTATTCTTTGCAATATTATATGTCTTCTCTTTTACTCTATGCTGTAATTGACTTATTTTGCAGCCATGATCTCTTTCTTCCTATTTGGGATGAAAAGATGCTACATCTTTTGAATTACTCCCAGAAACTCCTGCCATTGCTGCCGCACAGTCTTTCCTGATAGGGTCCCTTTCCAATCAACTTTAGCCAGCTCCTCCCTCATGCCTCTGTAGTTACCTTTGCTCAATAGTGACACTGATCCATCTCATTTCATCTGCTCCCTTTTAAACTGTAGGCTGAATTTTATCATATTATCGTCACTACCTTCTCGGGGTTCCTTTAGTTTCAGCTCCCTAATCAAATCCGGTTTGTTACACAATGCCAAATCCAGAGTTGCCTTTTCCCTCGTAGGCCTGACCACAATCTGCTCTAAAAAGACATCTTGTAGGCGCTCTACAAATTCCTCCTCTTCTGATCCAGTACCAACTTGATTTTCCCAGTCTAGCTGCATATTGAAATCCCCCATGACCACTGCAATGTTGCCTTTCTTACATGCCGATTGTAAACTGATGCAATTGGTATACCACATATTGGCTACGGTTCAGAGGGTTGTATCTAACTCCCATCAGGGTCTTTTTGGAAGAGATCACTTTCTGTGGATTGCAGTATATGCCAAGTCATAAAATACTACAGCAGGGAAACTGACCATTTGGCCCAACTTACCCACAACAACAAATGAGTACCATTCTGGATTAACCCCATCATCCAACACTTGCCCATAACCTCCAAATTGCCAAAGCAATTCAACGTTTATGCTGGACAGTTCTAAAATACTGTCAGCAAACTAGTTTAACTACTCTCTCAGGCACTGCATTCCAGGTGATTACCTCTCTCTGGGTGAAAAAGGTCTGCATATCACTTCTGAAACTCTTCTCCTTAACCCTAAACCAATGTGGGGAGGTTTCCTTCAGTCTACCCTGCCTCATAATTTTATAAACCACAATCATGCCCCTCGTAAACCCTCTGCTCCAGGGAGAATGCTTCCCCAGCCTCTCTTCATAACGGAAAATATCCATCCATTCCAGGTGAATCTTCTCTGCCACCTCTCACATCCTTCCTGCACCTTGGTGATGGGAACTACACACAGCACTCCCAACGGAGGCCTGACCAAGATGCATTTCGTGAAATATGAAATTCAGTTATATTAATATGCAGCTCTTGCAGTCAAGGGGAATTGCCGCTGGTATTTCTCTATTACTGAAAGCTTCCGTTTCTGTAGAAATTCAGATGTTAATTTTTAGTGAAGCGTTATCAGTGTAACGATGACCTGTGATTTGTTTTTCCTTAATGGAAATAGCTTGAAATGAATCTTAGATTTGCTTTTCAAAGCTATTTATTGTGCCAGAGTTTGAATTTTCACATTTTTAAATGAAAACTTCAATTCTGATTTATAGAACTCTAATATAATATATAATTCACTTATTTTGCAGACTTGATTTTGTTGCACATGTTCACTTTTTAAATGTGAATCGACAAGGAGAAGGATAAAACATGTTTGCATGCATTCTATTTTACAGCTTTGATTAGTTATGCAATTTCGGCCACTCAATTTTTTTCCTCTCCCCTTCTCCTTCCCTCCCCGCCACCCCCAAAAAAAACTTCTCCCACGAACTGGATGTCTGTTCATACTTAATCACTCATTGAGATGACAGGCTGTTTATTAAAATCCTACTCACTTATAATGCCCGGAAAAAGGAATGAAAACAGCACTAACTAATCGCATACTTTATTATCTGTGTTTTACTAGGGTTAAAAAATTAAAACATTTAAGTTACCCAGGAGTGAATCTGCCAAAGGTAAAATGAGCAAAGCGGGTGGATATAAAGAAGAGAAACTCAATTGAGAATTCAAAGCATGAGATGATTAAAAGGTCTTGTGAGGGATACATGGCCGGCACTATTTTCAAACTCAGGACTGCCTGAAATAAATAATCCTTTCCGGCATTGCCTTATTTTAAAAGGAAAGCAGTAACAGAGGTACAAATTGCGGAAAATGTAAGAAATAATGCCCTCGAACATTAATTTTATCTTCCCTGTTGATTGATTATATTTTGACGATTTTTCTTATAGATATTCCCTCCCCCGCACATAACACTGACACGGAGAAATTCTCCCAGCCTGAATTGAAAATCTGCCTTGTTTCCTCAAAAACCGCAGCTGCTGCTGGTGGAAAACACGTCAGACTGGCCCTCTAACACGCACAGATGTGCCTTTGTAAATCCAGAGAAATGCGGAGATGGATTGCGTGCTGAGGGCAAATATCCCCCCTCAGAGGAAGGAGTCAATGCTAATGGCAGGGTTGCCTTTTTTTCCCCTCTCAAACACATTTGTTTTTCTGTTCCTAATTCTCAGCACATCTTATGCCAAAGTTTTCAGCAAATTAATATGAAGAAAGGCACAGCCATTTATGGTGACGTTTACTTTTAGCTGAGGTCTGAATCATTATTTATCAGGTTCAGCAGCCATTGTTCCCTTGAATGTCCTTGTGTTTATATAAAAAAAATGATTCCCAGTCTGCCCCTCCACTCTTTGTAAAAAAAGCAATCTGCCCTTTTTCTTTGGTTGCTGCTCCAGTGTTGAGTTCCTCATTCTTGCTCTATGCCCTCTTCCCCCTCCTTGACATTCTGCTGGAGGTGGATTTATTGGTATCTGCTGACGTGCTGTACTTTGAATAATATCTCATTTAATTTACTTTTAGGAGTGTTGTTTTATCAAGCCATCTCCTGCCAGATCATCTTTTTTTTTCTCTCTCTCTCTCTCCCTTCCAAGCCAGAGGAGTTGCTGCTTGTTCTATGTAATTAAAATGAGTACATGATGGTGTGTGAGAGGAAGAGGAAAAAAAACACAAAGCTAAGAGGGTTGAAGCTCTGCTGAACCAGACAAAAACAGGGCTGGTTGTGCAAGTGTGGAGGAGGGGTGAGTGTTCTTTCATTGGCGGAGCTCTGGGCTCCGAGCAGCTGTGGGAGCAGTGGTATACAGCAGTTACTGCTAAAGCACTTTAGTTCCATTTGTTTAATAGTTGCGAGTTGGAGCCAAATGCATGTTCATCAGCCATGACTGGCGGGAAAACTGAGTCAGGGCATATTTTTTTTAAAGGTGGGGGGAGGAAGCAAGGGCAGGCTGAGCCTGTGGACATTTCAATCTTAAAAGAACAGTACTGACCTTGAAGTCACTGTGTTCCCTTTTGTTCCTACATGCAGAGGCGATTTAGAAACTTAAAAAAACACCCAGCACAGCAACTTCTTAACCCTTTGCGGGCTATTTTTTCTTGTTTTTTTTAATACCGCTCTTAAAATGTACAAGGCAATGCAGAAAAAATTAAAATAGGATGTGCGCGAATATTATGCTGAATGTCATATATTTGACATTTATAAGTAAACATTGGAATCATTCAGAAAATATTATCATTTCATGATTTGTTGGTGTGTTAATGGTTATGAGGAGAAGGCAGGAAAATGGGATTGAGAGGGAAAGATAATTCAGCCATGATTGAATGGCGGACTAGACTTGATGGGCTGAATGGCCTGATTCTGCTCTTGCGACTCATTAACTATTTGTTGAGAATTTTAAACCCTTTCAACATCTGTACGGATAAATAGAGTGTTGCTTCTGCCCTTTCCTGATAATAATACTCAGTTTAGTTAAGATTATTGTCATGTGTACCGAGGTACAGTGAAAAGCTTGTTGCGTGTTATCCAGTCAGCAGAAAGACAATACATGATTACAATCGAGCCATTTACAAAGTAGCGATACATGATAAGGGAATAACGTTTAATGCAGGTGAATACAAATACTACTGTAGGCACAATAGATGCTGGAATATGGAACAAAAAGCAAACTGCTTGAGGAACGCAATGGATCGAGCAACATCAGTGTGGAGAAAGGAATTGTCAATGTTTTAGTTTGGAACTCTGCATGATATAGGAAAAAGATGCTAAAATATAATTATTGGGATAGAGGGACTTCTGTAGAATGGTTAACAATTCTGAGTTGACATCCCAGAAACAGATTTCAAGCACAAGTGGGTGTATAATCCATGAGAACAAGCAATTGGTCTCAGGGTAAGAGTCCAATAACCAGGACAGGAAATGGCCTGGCCTGACTCCAACTTGTTTATAATGCATTATTTACATTAACAAAGCTAATTAAACTTTGAGGGATTGACTTTTTGAAATCCTGCTCGTGCTATGGAGAGTCCTTTGTTTTACACATTAGCATTTTCACCTGATCGCTTTCTGTCTCTATAATTCCTTTAATCTCTGCCCAATTAATAATTAATGCAGCAGACCATTCTTTAAGTATGGAGATCATGGGATCTGCGCCTTGACCTCATTGTAGAGAGGTTCCTGGCCAAATCTCCTCTCTAAATACTGAGGCCACTGCATTGTTTTGACTGTTGCCATTTTCAGTTTACTCACCAGAGGTAGGACATTGAACCAGGCCATACTGGTTTTTGCAGTTTGCATTAAATGAGGAGCAGATCAACATCTTTAAACTTTGCCCAATTAGGCCTAAATTTTGTGTCCAGTGGAAATAGTTTATATCTACCCTGTATGCTCTCCTTAATCTCTAGAAAAATTAAATCCTTGCTGTTGATAGTAAACATTCCTGGGAATATAATAACAAATGTATAATAGCTCCTTGTAATTTAGCCCTAGGAGTCTGGTATAAATCTATGCTGGATTCCTTCCTCAGGTGCGGTGCCCAGACCTCTTACAGTATGTCAGGTGTGGCGATTAGCTGCAGCACAATATTTAACTGTGTGTACTCCAGTCCTTGGGATATAAATGCGTGCTTTCCATTACTGTTCAGGGTTATTTTCTCTGCAATTATATGTTTGTGATTTTGCATTTCCATCTACAATTACACTTTAGGGCCTGTCCCACTTAGGCTATTTTTAGGCGACTGTCATAGTCGTAGCAGGTCGCAGAAAACCCGGCGACTGGACCCCCCCCTCAACATAAAATTTGAAATAGAATCATTACTTTAATAAGAAAAAAACCCGAAGTCAGCACCTGGCGACAAACTGCATCACTTGGTGACAACCTACGTTAACCCGGCGACAACTACGACAGCAACTATGTCAGGAGAAGTCAAGCTACGCTCATTGGCGTCAAACCCACTGTCGCCAACTATCTCCGAAAATTTTTCAACATGTTGAAAAATCAGCGGCGACTAGAAAGACGCTACAACTCTTTGGAGACCACTAACGACCATACAGGCAACACCCTGGTGACAATGTGGCAACTGCCTAGTCATCTGTAGTCAACTAAAAAATCACCTAAGTGGGACAGGGGTACATTTTTTTCATTGATACATTTCGATGAAATCCGCTCACACTTTGCAAATTGTTCGCAGGCAGGATGAATAAATTCTGACTAAGATCTTTACAATTTACAACCAATCATATTCTGTCTATCTACATATTTCCATTATCACTATGCTGCATTTCCAACTGATTGGCCAAATTTTGAAGCAAGTCAGTAATTTGCCTTCATTACTATGAGTTTTCTCTTTAATAACATCCTCTTATGAGGGAGTGCCTTTCACACCACTATAACCAATACTTACCGACATTCTGTTATCCTTCTCTTCAAAACAATTTTGCCCATCCGCACCTGTCACAGTCTACTCGTTTTTTAAATCAAAGCAGGATTCATCTGTTCAACCACATACTCTGGTATGGACTTGGATAACAATGAACTCAAACTAGATATTAAAGCTAACTGATCTATATCTCCCTGGTCTGCATCTCCTTTCTTCAAGTAAAACGTGGCATGCACATTTGCCAATTAAAAAGAGTGGTTCCCAATTCAAAAAATCATTGGGCATCTACAATATTTTCTCCTGCTTCCTTTAAAACTCTGTAATGAAATCCATCAGGAAGTACGGTCCTGTCATCCTTTAATGCATTACTTTATTCACAAGTGTTATTCTGGTATTATGTTATTGTACATTTTAATCTGTCATTTTCACTGATATTTTGTTCATTTCCTTGGGATGCCCGCATTCTATTCTTTCCTCCATTACATATGTTGGTGCATATTTTCAGTTAAGATTCCTTTATTAACGGCATTGTTATTAATTATTTTTAATAAGTTCACATGACTCTCTTTTACTGAATCTTTTAATTTTTTTTATTTTAATATCCAACCTAAATTTATGGCTTTACTTTTCTGTCACCTTTCATTCTTTGTAACTTTGTCATCATCACTTGTTTCTGCCTTTATTGTATGTTTTTCTTTTAGTTTAAATTTCTTCCAAGGAATGGATTTGTCCAGGTCACCATGCATGGCTCTAACATGGCATTAAGGACAGATTTACTTAAATCTAGAATTTTTGCAGCAGGTTCATAATTTTGCCCTTTGGCCACTGCATTGAATTTTATTGTATGATAACTGCACATAAATGTTCAAACACTATTAAGCAGTTAGCTCAATCTGGTTGATTGTTAAATTAAAAGTGGCCTATGCAGTTGGTTTTTTGCCATATTGTTAAGGAAAGGTGTGCAGCATGCCCTCCATAATGTTTGGGACAAAGACACATCATTTATTTATTTGCCTCTGTACTCCATAATTTGAGATTTGTAATACAAAAACATCACATGTGATTAAAATGCACATTGTCAGATTTTAATAAAGGACATGTTTATACATTTTGGTTTCACCATGTAGTAATTACGGCAGTGCTTATACATAGTCCCCCCAATTCCTTTGGTATGCATAGTCCCCTCAGTGCTGCATAATGTTTGGGACATAGCAAAGCCATGTAAGTTAAAGTAGTCATGTTTAGTATTTTGTTGCATATCCTTTGCATGCAATGACTGCTTGAAGTCTGTGATTCATGGACATCACCAGTTGCTGGGTGTCTTCTCTGGTGATGCTCTGCCAGGCCTGTATTGCAGCCATATTTCGCTTATGCTTGTTTTGGGGGCTAGTCCCCTTCAGTTTTCTCTTCAGCATATAAAAGGCATGCTCAATTGGGTTCAGATCGGGTGATTGACTTGGCCACTCAAGAATTGGCCCTTTTTTTTGCTTTGAAAAACTCCTTTGTTGCTTTAGCAGTATGTTTGGGACCATTGTCTTGCTGTAAAATGAACCACCAACCAATGAATTTTGAGGCATTTGTTTGAACTTGAGCAGATAGGCTATGTCTATACACTTCAGAATTCTTTCTGCTACTACCATCAGCAGTTGTATCATCAATGAAGATAAGTGAGCCAGTACCTTCAGCAGCCATACATGCCCAGGCCATAACACCCCCACCACCATGTTTCACAGATGAGGTGGTATGCTTTGGATCTTGGGCAGTTCCTTCTCTCCTCCATCACTCTGAAAAAAGTTCATCTTTGTCTCATCTGTCCACAAGACCTTTTTCCAGAACTGCGGTTGCTCTTTTAAGTACTTCTTGGCAAACTGTAACCTGGCCATCCTATTTTAGTGGCTAACCAGTGATTTGCATCTTGCAGTGTAGCCTCTGTATTTCTGTTCTTGAAGTCTTCTGCAATCATTGGTCATTGACAAATCCACACCGGAAGAGTGGAGTGTGGAGTGCTGAAGAGTGTTTCTGATCTGTTGGACAGGTGTTTGGGGATTTTTCTTTTGTATAGAGAGAATTCCTCTGTCATCAGCTGTGGAGGTCTTCCTTCCTGCCAGTCCTTTTGTGATTAGTAAGCTCACCAGTGCTCTCTTTTTAATGATGTTCCAAACAGTTGATTTTGGTAAGCCTAAGGCTTGGCTGATGTCTCTAACAGTTTTATTCTTGTTCCTCGGTCTCATAATGGCTTCTTTGACTTTCATTGGCACAACATTGGTCCTCATGTTGATAAACAGCAATAAAAGTTTATGGAAAGGTGATGGAAAGACTAGGTGCTGAGAGCTCTCTTCTATCTGCATTAAGGAGGCATTTAAACACACCTGAGCATTTACAAACACCTATGAAGCCATGTGTCCCAAACATCATGGTGCCCGGAAATGGGGGGACTATGTATAAACACTGCTGTAATTTCTACATGGTGAAACCAAAATGTATAAAAATAGCCTTTATTAAAATCACTTTAACCACATGTGATTTTTTCTATTACAAATCTCAAATTGTAGAGTACACAGGCAAATAAATAAATGATGGGTCTTAATCCTAAACATTGTGGTGGGCACTGTATTAACGTTTTAAAAGATATTTGAGCGGATACATGGATACGAAAGATTTAGAATAATATTGGCCAAATGCAGGCAAATTGGACAAGCTGAGATGGGGCATCTTGGTTGACATTTACAAGCTGGGCCTGTTATCTAACTGTATGACTATTAGTTTACTTATCCTGAAGCAAACTGCAGTGAATGCTATAAATCCAATGTAAAATGTTGTAAAAATTGAACAAAATGTGTAAAAATGGCCTTTAACAAAATCTGACAATGTGCACTTTAACCACATGTGATTTTTTTTCTATTACAAATCTCAAATTGTGGAACACAGAGGCAAATAAATAAATGATGGGTCTTTGTCCCAAATATTATGGAGGGCTTTGTAGATCATAACTATTGCTGCCAATCACCTCAGCCAAGGACACTACTTGCGGGGTTCTTCTGGATCGTAGGCCCAACCAAGTGTAGCAGCTTCAATAAACCTGCAACTGGTGATGTCCATGGATCGCAGACTTCAAGCAATTATTTCATGCAAAGGATATGCAACAAAATACTAAACATGACTACTTTCATTTTTTACGTGACATTGCTGTGTCCCAAATATTATGGTGCCCTGAAATGGGGGGGGGAGGGACTATGTATAAACCAATTTCATACATAGCCTTTAATAAAATCTGAAATGTGCACTTTAACCACATGTGATTTTTATCTACTACAAATCTCAAATTGTGAAGTACAGAGGCAAATAAATAAATGATGGGTCTTTGTCCCAAACATTATGGAGGGCACTGTATTTGTCTATCCAAACCTATATGTGATTTTAAAAAATCCATCAGCATATCATTCCAACTATGCCATAGTATTGTGCAATTTCTGCAGTTATGCATTTTTCTATTTCACTGCTTTCATCATGGGATTCATCATCCTAATTTGTTTAATTATTTCTACCAAGAAGCCTCCATTTACCTGTTATTAGCCTCTTGCCATTGAAGTGACTATATTCTTAATTATTAAGGCTGCTGCTCCTTCTCTACTGTTTTGCAATAGACCTGACCAACTTGCAGAATTTGTACATCCAGTTTGTTGAAGGGTCTCGACCTGAAAGGTCACTTATTTTCTCCAGAGATGCAGTCTGACCCGCTCGGTTACTTAAGCTTTTTGTGTCTATTTTCGTAGGCCAAATGGTATTCAGGCCAGTAATTAGTAATGGGGTATGTTGCCATGTATCTATACTAGAGAGATCAGACTGGAAAAACATCTTGAAGGATTTCTTGAAGAACTGCTGAAAATGTGGATGCTCAATAGTGATTGGCATTGCTCCAGATTTGTACATGCTCCTAATCTCTTAAATGGTCACAGTTGAGGCTTTTGTAATGAATGATAATTTAGGTGGTAAAATTAAGGGTAACCTAAACTCAAGAAATCATTCACAAACATACGTTGTGAGGAAAGTTAGAAAAAAAATTACACAGCATTTGAAAAGTAAATGATCAATGTTTTTTTCTGGGAAATAACAACATAATTGATCCTGTACTCATTCCTGCAACGATCTTTGGCTAGGTTCTGTTCTCGCAAATGCAAAAGAACCTGAATATACAAACTGTCTGAAGTCATTGTAAGTTGGTGCATTCTTATTAATTTACAGATAAGTGTGCTGCAGTGTGCAAGATGAGAAATTCATTTTCAGAGTGTTCGGAGTTTGTAGAGCGAGAAGAGACTGCAGATGCTGGAATCTGGAGCAAAAATAAACTGCTGGAGGTTTAGTCTTCTTTGAATAACATTTATTTAGGCTCAGAAATGTCCGATGGGAGAGGATTTCAATGTCTAGGGTGGGCGGTGAGATGAAGGAGCAATGCTTTTTAACAGCAATGCTTATTGGCATCAGCCTTGACCTGCAAATGAAACCATCTCACCACACACTCTATGGCACCGATCACTTCGCTTCTGATCTGCCTGATGTTTGGGTGGTAAGAGAGAACATGAACGTATGAGTAAAGACGGCAAAGAATGTTATTTGATATTAACGGCCCTTTACCATGTGTTAGACACAAGATGCTGGAGTAACTCAGTGGGAGAGGCGGCATCTTTGGAGAGAAAGAATGGGTGATGATTCAGGTCAAGACCCTTCTTCAGACTGAGTCAGGGGAGGGGGAAGGGGAGACACAGAGATAAGGAAGTGTAAGGTGTGAGAACAATACATCAAAGGGGGTGGAGATCAAGAAAAATGTAGAACAGATCATTGTTAGCTAGGGAATGGTAACAAAAAAACAAACAGATAAAATGTAATTGGGGTCAGACCGACTGGTCGGAGAACTGAGAAAGGGGAGGGACGGAGAGAGAGGGAAAGCAAGGGTTACTTGAAGTAAGAGAAGTCAATGTTCATAGCGCTGGGGCGTAAACTACCCAAGCAAATTTCCTCCAATTTGCGGTGGGCCTCACTCTGACAGTGGAGGAGGCCCAGGACAGAAAGGTCAGAGTGGGAATGGGAGAGGGAGTTAAAGTGTCTGAATTAATTAATTAATTAATACGTTTATTGGCCAAGTATTCACATACAAGGAATTTGCCTTGGTGCTCCGCCCGCAAGTGACAACATGACAACGTGACAGGAATGACACATAAAACATTAAACATTAATAATAAAACATTGTTGATTAAACATGTGAATTAAATAAAATACAAGAGCATAAGGAGGCTACAGATTTTTGGTTATTCAGAAGAGCTACTACTCGTGGAAAAAAGCTGTTTTTATGTCTCACTGTGGCAGCTTTGTCAGTCCGGAGTCGCCTTCCAGAGGGAAGTGATTCAAGGAGTTTGAGGCCAGGGTGAGAGGGATCAGAGATGATCTTACCCGCTCGCTTCCTGGCCTTTGCAGTGTACAGTTTGTCAATGGAGGGAAAGTTGCAGCCAATAAGCTTCTCAGCTGATCGGACGATTTGCTGCAGCCTCCGGATGTTAAAGTGTTTGGCAACCAGAAGATCAGGTAGGTTTAGGCAGACTGAGCGGAGGTGTTCTGTTCTTTACTATATGTTTATGTTTTGCTTTTATATTTTGAAGGCCCTTACATAAGTTTATTTGTTTGGTTTTGGTGATGTATTTCTGCTCCCATGTCTCTGCCACTTGAGGTCCTCAGTGAGCTATGTAAATTGGAGTTCTCTTACACAATGGAAACTACCAAATCATACTTTGGACAAGGAAACTCTATTCAAACGTGCATTTCAGTGCAGTATAATTCTAAACCTAGCAAAAGGGCACTGGAAAAGCTGAGAAAATACTGAGTGTAAACTGGCATTAATAGCTTATTATTTCGATTGTGGCATGTTTAGTTCAGAGATATAGCGCGGAAACAGACCCTTCGGCCCACCGAGTCCGCACCGACTAGCGATCCCCACACATTAACACTATCCTACACCCACTCGGGACAATTTTCAATTATACCAAGCCAATTAACCTGCAAACCTGTATGTCTTTGGAGTGTGGGAGCAAACCGAAGACCCCGGAGAAAACCCACGCAGGTCAAGGGGACAACGTACAAACTCCTTACAGACAGCACCCCTGGTCAGGATCGAACCAGGGTCTCTGGCTCTCCAAGCGCTGTAAGGCAGCAACTCTACCACTGCGCCACCGTGCCGCACAAATAAAACATAAAGTGCTGGAATGACTCAGCAGTCAGGCAGCATCCGTGGTGGTGATGGGTGCCATGTGATATGATGCTGATTTAAAATTTCAGGAGAAATTACTTGTAACATAGACAGATTGACGATTTTGTTCCTGTTGGAGTATTAAAAGTTCTACTCTGCACTCATGACACATTTTGAAGCATTTATATGGACTTTCATCTCAATGGGGATTTAAGTCAAATTAGATAATTTAGATATGGTTGTCCTAGTTTTTTGAGCCCAAAATGTTCCAAATCACTAATATGAATTGAATTTGACTTTTGATCGCTGGTCTTTAGTTTCTCTCATAGGGAGTTCCCATGGTTTTATTTCTGGGTATTGATAATGTTGTAAGAATTGTAGATGGAGGCTGCCCGCTGCTTCATGGGGCTGAAGGAAAGCCAGAAGGCTAGTTATTCTTTGTTGCCGTTGCATATTTCGCAATGGAGCAACAGCAGCAGTATTTTCCAGCTTCTCGTGACCTGGAAGGAGCATGAGAAGGAAAAGCATAAGAATAGAAAATGAGAACAACATGTTGAATGGAGAGTAGACAAAAGTGCTGGATAAACTCAGCGGGTGCAGCAGCATCTATGGAGTGAAGGAAATAGGCAACGTTTCGGGCCGAAACCCTTCTTCATGTAGGGGGGTGGGGGAGAAGAAAGGGGAAAGGAAGAGGAGGAGCCCGAGGGTTGAGGGAGAGCTGAGAAGGGGAGGAAACAGCCAGGGCTACCGGAAATTGGAGAAGTCAATGTTTAGGGTGCAAACTGCTCAAGCGGAATATGAGGTGCTGCTCCTCCAATTTCCGGTGGTGCTCACTCTGGCCATGGAGGAGGCCCAGGACAGAAAGGTCGGATTCGGAATGGGAGGGGGAGTTGAAATGCTGAGCCACCTGGAGATCAGGTTGATTAATGCGGACCGAGCGGAGGTGTTTGGCGAAACGATCGCCAAGCCTACGCTTAGTCCCACTGATGCAGATCAGCTGACATCTAGAGGAGCGGATGCAATAGATGAGGTTGGAGGAGATGCTGGTGCAGGGGGTATTACTTGAAATTGGAAAATTCAATATGCTAATAGGATTTAATAAGCTACACAAGCGGAATATAATGTGCTGTTCTTCCAGTTTGCGCGTGGCTTCAGTCTGGCAATGCCAAGTGTAAAAAGATTGGCATGGTAATGAGAAGGGTAGTTAAAATGGTTAGTAACCTGGAGCTCCGGCAGGCTTTGGCAAACAGAGCATAAGAGTTCGGCAAAACAGTTGCCTCGTCTAGACTCGGTCTCACCCTTGTAAAGAGGGCCACATTGGGAACACTGAATCACCAGACTGGAAGGTTTGCTAGAGTCCCTAGATGGAAGTGAGAGACGAGGTGAAGGGACAGGTGTTCCATCTCCTGCAGTTGATGGGGAAACTGTGTGAGGAGGAGGTGCGATGGAGCGAGCGGGCCGAGGAGCTGTGGAGAAAGTGGTCTCGGAAAATGTGGGAAGGGGTAGGGAAGGGAAATGTGATTTGAGGTGAAATCGTGTTGACTGTGGCAGCAATGTTGGAGAATGATGTGTTGGATGTGGAGGTTGGTGGGAGAAAGATGAGAAACGGGCGCTCTGTCCTTGTTCTCTTGGAGGGGGGGTGGGCGGTGAGAACAGAACTGTAGGAAAAAGGAAACTTGGGTGAGGACTGCACAACAGCATGGGTAAAATCACGTTCACTGAAGAAGGAACAAAGAACAGTACAACACATAAACAGGCCAATTGGCCCACAGTGTCTGAGCAGAACATGGTAAATGGCCCACAATGTCTGTGTTCCTCATGATAAGCTGCTCTGGAAGGTCAGTTCGCATGGGATCTAAGGAGAGATAGCTGAGTGGATAGAAAATTGGCTTCATGGAAGGAAGCAGAGGGTGAGGGTGGAATGGTGTTTTTTTCAGACAGGAGGCCTGTGACTAGTGGTGTGCATCAGGGTTCGGTGCTGGGCCTATTGCTGTTTGTCATCTGTAACAAGTTTAGCAAGTTTGCAGATGACACTAAAGTGGGTGGTTTGTAGATAGTGAAGATAGTTGCCAAAAATTGCAGCAGGCTCTTGATCGGTTGGGCAGGTGAGCTGAGGAATGGCTGATGGAGTTTAATACAGACAAATGTGAGGTGTTGCATTTTGGTAAGTCCAATAAGGGCAGGACCTACACTATGAATGGTAGGGCTCTGGGGAGTGTTGTACAGCAATGGGATCTCGGAGTGCAGATACATAGTTCCTTGAAATCGGCATCATAGCCCCCATCCGCTCACCCCCATTCTCCAGGCCCTCATCCTCTCATCTTCATTCTCCAGGCCCCCATCCTCTCATCTTCACGATGGACGTCCAATCACTCTACACCTCCATCCCCCACCAGGATGGTCTCAAAGCCCTCCGATTCTTCCTCGACCAGAGGAGCAACCCATACCCGTCCACTGACACTCTCCTCCGCCTAGCGGAGCTGGTCCTTACCCTCTTTTGACCCTCACATTTCCTACAAATACAAGGCGTAGCTATGGGCACACGCATGGGCCCCAGCTATACCTGCCTCTTTGTTGGGTATGTCGAACAATCCTTGTTCGCGGTGTACCAAGGCCCCATTTCCTACAAATACAAGGCGTAGCTATGGGCACACGCATGGGCCCCAGCTGTACCTGCCTCTTTGTTGGGTATGTCAAACAATCCTTGTTCGCGGTGTACCAAGGCCCCATCCCCGACCTCTACCTCCGTTACATCGACGACTGCTTTGGTGTCACCTCCTGCACCCACTCACAACTGACTAACTTCATCCGTTTCACCACCAACTTCCATCCGGCACTCAAATACACCTGGACCATTTCAGACACTTCCCTACCATTCCTTGACCTGACCATCTCCATCGCAGGGGATACACTCCTGACCGACATCCACTATAATCCCACTGACTCCCACGGCTACCTGCACTACTCTTCCTCCCACCCTGCTTCCTGTAAGGACTCCATCCCCTATTCCCAATTCCTCCGTCTACGCCGCATCTGCTCCCAGGATGAGGTGTTCCACACCAGGGCATCACAAATGTCCTAATTCTTCAGAGAACGGGGATTCCCCTCCCCCACTATAGTTGAGGCTCGCACCAGGGTCTCCTCCGTACCCCGCAACACTGCCCTCTCTCCCCACCCCCCCCCCCCCCCATTCGCAACAAGGGCAGAGTCCCCCTGGTGCTCACCTTTCACCCCACCAGCCGGCACATACAACACATAGTCCTTCGCCAGTTTCGCCACCACCAACGTGGCCCCACCACTCGCCACATCTTCCCATCTCCCCCCCGTCAGTCTTCTGCAAAGACCGCTCCCTCCGCAACTCCCTTGTCAATTCTTCCCTTCCCTCCCGCTCCACCCCTTTCCCGGGCACTTTCCCTTGCAACCGCAAGAGATGCTACACTTGTCCCTTTACCTCCCCCCTCCACTCCTTTCAAGGACCCAAGCAGTCCTTCCAAGTCCGACAGAGGTTCACCTGCACCTCCTCCGACCTCATCTACTGCATTCGCTGCTCTAGATGCCAGCTGATCTATATCGGTGAGAGCAAGTGTAGTTTTGGCGATTGTTTCGCTGAACACCTCCGCTCGGTCCACAATAACAAACCCGACCTCCCGGTGGCTCAGCACTTCAACTCCCCCTCCCATTCCGTATCCGACCTCTCTGTCCTGGGCCTCCTCCACGGCCAGAGTGAGCAACACCGCAAATTGGAGGAACAGCACCTCATATTCCGCTTGGGGAGTCTGCATCCTCTTGGCATGAACATTGAATTCTCTCAATTCTGTTAACGCTTCCTGTCTCCTCCCCTTCCTACCTCTCCCTCAGCCCTCGGGCTCCTCCTTTTTCCTTTCTTCCGCCCGCATCCCCCCACCCCCCATCAGTCTGAGGAAGGGTTTCGGCCCAAAACGTTGCCTATCTCCTTCGCTCCATAGATGCTGCTGCACCCACTGAGTTTCTCCAGTATTTTGTGTACCATCACAGATAGTTGGTCCAATAGACTTTTGGCACATTGGCCTTAACTTAGACGTTTGGAGGTCAAGTTACTGTTGTATAAGACATTGGGTGAGGCCACATTTAGAGTGTTTGGTTTCATTTTGTCACCGTGTTGTAAGAAAGCTATTCCCAATCTAGAAACGGGGCAGAGAAGATTTGCGAGGATTTTGCCAGGACTCGAGGGTCTAAAGGGAGCGGTTGAGCAGGCCAGGACCCTATTCCATGCAGCGCAAGAGGATGAGGGATGATCTTATAGAAGTGTACAAAATCATGACGAATAGATCGGGTAAATACACAGGGTCTTTTTCCCAGAGTAGGGGAATCGAGAACCAGAGGACATAGGTTTGAGGTGAGGGAAAGATTTAATAGAAACCTGAGGGGGTGGGTATATGGCATGAACTGCCAGTGGATGTAGATGAGGCAGGTATTATCATAACATTTAAGCAACATTTAGATAGGTACATGGATAGGATAGGTTTAGAGGATACTGAGCCAAGTGCAGGACTAGTGTAGATGGGACATGTTGGTCAGTATGGGCAAGTTGGGCCAAAGTTCCTGTTTCCATGCTGTATGACTATCTATGGCTCTATGATGCCAAGACTAACTCTTAGTGAATCGACTGGTTGTAATGAATCGACTTGGCTTATATTCACTGGAATTTAGAAAGATGAGAGGGGATCTTAGAGAAACATATAAAATTCTTAGCGGATTGATAGGCTAGATGCAGGGGTCACAGTTTAAGAATAAGGGCTAGGCCATTTAGGACTGAGATGAGGAAAAGCTTTTTCACCCAGAGAGTTGTGAATCTGTGGAATTCTCTGCCACGGAAGGCAGTGCTGGCTCGAAAGGTCGAATAGCCTACTCCTGCACCTATTTTCTATGTTTCTATTTGCCTGCACATAATCCTTCTCCCCCAATTGTCTGCATATCCATGTGCCTATCTAAAAGTTTCTTAAATGCCACTATCGCATTTGCCTCAATCACCAGCAGCTCGTTTGAGGCCCTTACTACCCTCTGTGTAAGAGACTCACTCTGCACTTTATATACTTCTCTCAGATCTTCCCATAACCTTCAGCATTCCAGAGAAAACAATCCAAGTCTGTCCAACCTCTCCCTATAGCTAATGCCCCCGATTCCAGATATAATTTTGGTAAACTTTCTCTGCACCCTTTCCAAGGCCTTCACGTCCTTCCTGTAATGGGGCGACCAGAACTGTACTCAATACCCCAAATTCAGCCTAATCAAAGTCCTATAAAGCTGCATCATGACTTCCTGACTCTGCCCTGACTTACAAAAGCAAGTGTACCATTTCCTTCATTGCCACTTTCAGGGGGTTATGGACATGGACACCAAGATCCCTCTGTACATCAATGCCGTTAAGCATTGTATTTTCCCCTTACATTTGACCTCCCAAAGTACAACGCCTTGCACTTGTCCCGATTAAACTCCACCTGCCATTTCTCCGCACATTTCTGTAGCTATTCAATATCCCTTTGCATACTTTGATAGTCTTCCTCAAAATCTGCGACCCATCAACAAACTTACTAAACAACACGTCTATGTTTACATCCAAGTCATTTATATATATCACAGATATAAGATTCCCAACACAGGTCTCTGTGGAACTCCACTAGTTACTGACCTCCAGCTTGTTCTTGTTCTTCCACCTCAATGTCTTTTATCTGTTTTGAATCCACACGAATAAATCACTGTTATCCCTGTGCATCTTAAAGATCAGCGTACCATGGGGGAGTTTATCAAATCCCATGCTAAAATCCATGTAGTCAACATCCCCCGGCCTACCACCTTCGTCACCTTCTCAAAACACTCAGTCAAGTTATTAAAAACTAACCTGCCGCATATAAAGCCATGTTAACTGTCCCAAATTAACCCACCACTTCCAAATGGTAGTAAATTGTATCCCGAAGAATCTTCTCCAACAGCTACCTTACCACTGACATGAGGCTCAACGGCCTACGGATTCCCTTCATGCTCTTTACTTCCCTACTTAAATAAAGGGACAACATTAGCTACTCTCCATTCCTCCAGGGCGTCATCTTCGACTAGAGAAGACACAAAGAAGGGTCTCAACCCCAAATGTCACCCATTCCTTCTCTCCAGAGATTCTGCCTGTCCGGCTAAGTTACTCCAGCATTTTGTGTCTACGGTTAAAGCTAGCGTCTGTCTGCAGTTCCTACCTGCACAAAGATCTTTGTCCTTTCCCACACTCTTGCCTCTCTCAATGACCTGGGATAAATCCCATCAGGTCTCAGATGTCCGAGTATGGAAAGTTTCAACTTGAGAGCAGATGCAGCAGAGATGAAAAAACTGAGAGGATGAATTGGCATGCTTGCAGAAATGGAGGAAGTACAGTCACGGTAGTTGTCTCCCCTCGACTGCATCAGTCTGAAGAAGGGACCAGGCCTGAAATGTTGTCTGTCCATTCCCTCCATAGACGCTGCCTGACCTGCTGAGTTCCTTCAGCACTTTGTTTTTTTGCTCAGGATTTCAGCATCTGTAGATTCTTGTGTCTCCAACAAAATAAGTGTCTCACAGCTGCTTCCCTGTGTATGGCACCAAACCATTTAATCGTTGGTTCTATTTAGAGTTTATCACTAAGATTGTGCTTTCCTTGATATATATATACCCTAATGTTTACATTTTTTAGATTACTTAACAGATCCTATAGGATTATTTAGTAAATCTGCCCTTAATTGTTAGGATTATGTTTCTATGCTGGTAGATATGGTTTAATTTATTGATGGAATGTAGCCCACAGTGTTCACTGTCTACTTTGATAACTGTTCATTATTGTTATTGAGAAGGTCCTTAAATCGTCATGTCATCTTCTCAGGCAGGATGAGAATCACTTGCTGCTTCTCATGATTTTTGAAATAATTGATAAAGGCAGTGGGGGTCCTGAAGACTGTACTGTGGGTGGGCTTGACAGGGTGAATGGGTAGTCAGAAGTTGTTGCACTCTTTCACGGTTTGCACTGGGATGCCGCATGTCTTTGCTATCCCGAATGTTCATTGAGTCATGCAGCATGGAAACAGGCCCTTCGGCCTAACCTACCCACACCGGCCAGCATGTCCCATAAGTCCCTCCCGATTGCATTTGGCCCACATCCCTTTAAACCTGTCCTATCCTGTTTCATAATTGTTTCATAAATGCTGCGAAAATTAATGCCTCCTCCTCCATTTTGAACAGTCGTGGGCCAGTGATTCCCTTGAGTTGATAGGAATATCATATCAAAGTGAGGCTTTGAGAACATCCTTGAAACGTTTCCTTTGACTACCTGATGATCTCCACTCCAATGGGAAACCTGTTGGAGCTAAGCTGCTGCATTGCATTGAGAAAGACAAAAGAAATTGAAGAATGGGTCTGGTGTGGAATATTTTAATGGAGTTTGATGGAGGCAAGTTTCTGATGGAGCTCTGGTTGAGTAGGAGGATATTGAAAGGTTCTCCTCAAATGACAAAAGTCAAAGACGTTTTGAGAGGTTAAAGCAGGTGCATGCAGAGGCTGACGATGATCCTTGCATTTCTTCATGTTCTGATGGTGTGAAGGTCCATGTTCATTATGTCTTCATATAGATAGAATCCAGAGCACCATTTATGGAGCAACATAAATGTTGTACCTTTGCGATGACCTTGCCCATGGCAGACTGTAGGGAAATATCTCCTTGTTAGTCTGAAGAAGGGTCTCGACCAGAGATGTCACCCATTCCTACTCTCCAGAGATGCTGCCTGTCCCGCTGAGTTACTCCAGCATTTTGTGTCTACTCTTATCTCCTTGTTACCTTGATAACCATATTTATTTTGTCAAATAGTTCATTATTTCACCACGTGGCGCATCAGTGTTGAAATATTTAAAAAAAAACCATGCTGTTTATTCTTCATAACAAAGAATTGAAGGGGTAGGGAAATTACTTTTAGCAGAGCTGATAATCTTTCATAAATGTGTTCTTAATTTATCAGTTATCATGCAAGGTCTACATTAGATATAACCGTTTATATTTCTTATATTACATTGAAAAATAATTGATCATCACCAATGAATTTGGTAATCTCCAGAAACATGCAGTTTTGGAAAAACATGTTCAGAAATTCAGATCAATGGAACTGAAGTTGTGATGTGGTTGATTTTGAAGAGAAAGGCCTGGTGAGCTCTGCAGTGTCCTCATATAGTGTTGGTGGAGTATTGCACCATCTAGTGACTACAACAGTCTAACAGTCTTGTGTTTTCTAAAGCTATGAGCCATCAGCTTCCTTCCTTTCCTATCACTCCGAACCAGGCACCAATATTACAAATGTCTTTGAACAAAGTTATACAAGTATAATGTTACATGTTTACCTTTTAATTTCTGTGCTCTGGACATAAACACCTTTTTTGTAAAGCTCTGTTAATCTGTCTCATTAATTTCTGTGAGTTTTGTGTTTCAACACCCAGATGTATTTGCTGGACACAGACCATCCTATTGCCTAAAGTGACCAGGGAATTTTTTTTTGGTAAAATCTCACCCTACTTTATGGTTCATGCCTAAACAGAGATTCTCCTTAAAATCTTCCCCTTCACAACTTGAGACAAGTCTTGAAAATGTTCTTCAAATTTGACAATGCATTGAGGGGATTCCTATAAAGTATCATATAGCAAGGAAGCACGCCCTTCGGCCCAACTCGTCTATGCCAACAAGATGCCCTATCGCACAATTTTGCCCACATTTAGCCAATATCCCTCTAAACCTTTCCTATCCATGTACCTGTCCAAGTATATTTTCAATGATGTTATAGTACCTGTCTCAACTACCTCCTCTGGCTGCACGTTCCACATACCCACCACATTCTGAATAAAAAGGTTGCCCTCAGGCTAGGGTTGCCAACTTTCTCACTCCAAAATAAGGGACAAAGGGTCAAAATAAGGGACAAATTCCCAACGGCAATTCGTTGACCGACTCGGCCGTGGCTGGGTGAATGATGAGTTGGCCCAGGTGCTGGACTGCACACAAAGCCCAGCCGGCAGGCCAGCTGAGGACTTTTGTCCCTCCCGACGTTGCGCACAAAGTCCGGCACCCCATCCAACTCATGACCGATGATCAGCCATGAGAAGGAGGGGTGGTGGTGTCGGCGGTAAGCAAAGGTCCGAAGGTCGGACAACTGGCCAGGCTGCCGACCGACGGGGCCACGGGCGAGGCGCTGCTGCTGCACTCCATGGGCTGCACTACGTTGGGACGGGTGAGGCGGGGCCGGACGCCTCGTCAGGACCCGACAGTCCCCTTGACCTGAGTAGTAGCAGTCAAATACGGGACAAGGGCGGTCCCGTATGGGACAAACCAATTTAGCCCAGGCTAATACGGGACAATTGGCAACCCTACTTCAGGTACATGTTAAATGTTGCACCTCTCACCTGAAACCTATGTTCTCTGGTGTTTGTTTCTCCTACCCTGGGTAAAATCATGCATTCACCTCATGATTTTATACTCCTCTAAAGGATCTCCGCTGAGGTTCTTGCACTCCAAGGAAGAAAGTTGTCCTAGCCTGCCCAACATTTTCCTATAGCACAACCCCACAAGTCCTGGCAACATTCTCATAAATCTTATCTGCCCCCTTTCAGCTTAATTACATCCTTCCTATAGCCGGGTGACCAAAACCGAATGCAGTTCTCCAAGTGCCGTCTCATCAGCATCTTGCACAGCTATAGCATAATGCCCCAACTTCCATACTCAATACCCTGATTGATGAAGGACAATGGACCAAAAGCCTTTCTTGACCACCCTATCTACCTTTGATGCCAAGTTCAGTGGACTATGTACCTCTACTCCTGGACACCTCAGCTCTAGGACCCTCCTCAGGGTCCTACCATTCACCGTGAAGTTCCTGCTCTGGTTAAACTTCACAAAATGCAAACACTTTGCACTTATCTGCATTAAACTCCATCAACCATTCCTCAGCCCGCTTGCCCGATCCCGCTGTGTTTTTTGATAACCATCTTCAGTCTTTTAGTATCATCTGAAAACTTACCAACCGTACCTTGTACGTTCTCTTCCAAATCGTTGATATAAACCACAAACAGTACGGGGCACCAATTCCTGGGGCATACTCACCACAGGCCTCTGTCCTTCCCCTCCACCTCCCCCTTCCCAGCACTCCCACATAGCCTACTGTCTCCGCCTCTTACTCATCAATCTGAAGAAGTGTCTCGACCCGAAACATCGCCTACTCCTTTTCTCCATAGATGCTGCCTCACCCGCTGAGTTTCTCCAGCATTTTTTCTCTACTTTCGATTTTTCCAGCAGCTGCAGTTCCTTCTTAAACATTCCACCACCATCCTTTGTTTTCTTCCATTAAGTGAATTCTGTCCCCAGTTAGCTAGCCCTCCCTGGATCCCATGAGATCTAACCTTCCAGAGTAGCCTACCATGCGGAACCTTATCAAAGGCCTTGCTAAAGTCCATATAGATAATGTCCGCAGCTTTGCCTTTGTCAATCCTTTTGGTTACTTCTTCAAAAGAACTTACATTCGTAAGACATGATCCACCACATATAAAACCAAGTGTTATAGAAGGAACTGCAGATGCTGGGGAATCGAGGGTACACAAAAAGCTGGAGAAACTCAGCGGGTGCAGCAGCATCTAAGGAGCGAAGGAGATAGGTGACGTTTCGGGTCTGAAGAAGGGTCTCGACCCGAAATGTCGCCTACTCCTTTTCTCCATAGATGCTGCCTCACCCGCTGAGTTTCTCCAGCATTTTTTCTCTACTTTCGATTTTTCCAGCAGCTGCAGTTCCTTCTTAAACATTCCACCACCATCCTTTGTTTTCTTCCATTAAGTCAATTCTGTCCCCAGTTAGCTAGCCCTCCCTGGATCCCATGAGATCTAACCTTCCAGAGTAGCCTACCATGCGGAACCTTATCAAAGGCCTTGCTAAAGTCCATATAGATAATGTCCGCAGCTTTGCCTTTGTCAATCCTTTTGGTTACTTCTTCAAAAGAACTTACATTCGTAAGACATGATCCACCACATATAAAACCAAGTGTTATAGAAGGAACTGCAGATGCTGGGGAATCGAGGGTACACAAAAAGCTGGAGAAACTCAGCGGGTGCAGCAGCATCTAAGGAGCGAAGGAGATAGGTGACGTTTCGGGTCTGAAGAAGGGTCTCGACCCGAAATGTCGCCTATCTCCTTCGCTCCTTAGATGCTGCTGCACCCGCTGAGTTTCTCCAGCTTTTTATGTACCCACATATAAAACCAAGCTGACTATCCCTAATCAGGCCTTGTCTATCCAAATGTGTGTATATCTTATCCCTCAGACTCCTCTCCAGTACCTTACCTGTCACGGATGTTCAGCTCACTATGGTCATCCTCAGGTGCAGACATTGGACTGACATCTGCCTGCCTGCCCCTCTTCTGAGGTTATGTTTGTGCCAAAGCATCTCTGGAGTGGCAGATTGGGACCAGTGGCACCTTAGGAAATGGATTGCAGTTCGATCAAACCGAACAGTGTTGTAATGTGAAGATTTTTGTCGGTGATGTTTAAATTGAAACGAGTAAACATTTTGTACTTTGCCTGCATTATTTTATCATTGCAATACTTGAGAATTGTAATGTTAGAAATGCTTTCACATAGTGCATGCTGCAGTACCAGTTGAACATAAATGAAACACCAAAGTTAATTCTGTTAGACTTTTGTCCTTGTTACATTTGTCTCAGTCTGTGCCATATTGCAGTGAAATCAGTCACAAAAAGGTCTCTGTAAATGGCTTTCTCTTTGTAAATGCTGAACTTCAGGATAGTGGAACCATTCTTGTGGAAGAAATGCTTTTCCCTTATGAGGTGTTAATTGCCCTTATAACAGCCCTGTCCTTGAGCTGTGTTAGCTCCTTTGCATGAGAAAAACAGCTTGGTTTTGCCACAAGCAGAATGTAATGAATGAGCATGGAGAGGGGGGAGGACTGCAGTTGGGTTAGTGTTTCAAGTGCTGATTCTTACAAAGCTTTTTTTCATTTCAGCTTTTTGAAGGTGTGTTTGCAAGCTTAGCTTGATAAGTGTTTGAAAACGCTGCATTTCCCTCTTAATGCTACATTATCTCAGAATACCTAATGATGGTAGGGGGTCATTGCTAGCAAATTATTTTGCATAACCTTTATATTGTGTTGGCAGTGAAGCTGGAAGCAATGCAAAATAGGGTAGACTGATGAACATTTGCATATTGCAGTGGAGTGCTGGGATGCAGCAGTCAGTCTCTCTTTTTTACATGCGCTTTGTTCCTCCCTGATGCATATTCACTGGTAACTTGCATCGGGAACATAAGGGTTAAAACTAAAGTGTAGAATTTGTGTCCGACTTTAAAAAAACTCCAGATGCCAGAAGTCTTTAAAGAAAAGCAGAAAACATTGAATATATACAGGTCGGGCAACAATTGTCAGGAGAAAAAGAGTTAATGTTTCAGGTTGGTTGCATTTCATCAGAATCGAGGTTGATTAATCAGCTTCCACAGGTGCTGCCTGGCTAACTTTAGTTTAGTTTAGCGATACACCGCGGAAACAGGCCTTTCAGCCCACGGAGTCCGCACCGCCCGCAGATTAACACTGCTTTACGTACATTAGGGACAATTTTACATTTATACCAAGCCAATTAACCTGCAAACCTGTATGTCTTTGGAGTGTGGGAGAAAATTGAAGATCTCAGAGAAAATCCACACGGGTCATGGGGAGAAAGTACAAACTCCGTACAGACAGCACCCGTAGTCATGATTGAACCCGGGTCTCTGGCGCTGTAAGGCAGTAGGTCTACCGCTGCGCCACCGTGCCGCCTATGCCTTGACTTTTTTAACTTGAGCCTGTAACATAGTAATTACAAATTGTTAAAGAAGGAACTGCAGATGCTGGAGAATCGAGGGTTACACAAAAAGCTGGAGAAACTCAGCGGGTGCAGCAGCATCTAAGGAGCGAAGGAGATAGGCGACGTTTCGGGTCGAAACCCTTCTTCAGTCTGAAGAAGGGTCTCGACCCGAAACGTCGCCTATCTCCTTCACTCCTTAGATGCTGCTGCACCCGCTGAGTTTCTCCAGCTTTTTTTGTGTAACCCACATAGTAATTACAGTTCACTTAGGTTGCCAGAAATTTCATGCACAAGCAGCACCCATCATTTGATAGATCCATTAATTTCATATAACAGGATAATGTTATGATCAGATATGAACTACACCTCCGTTATCATCCCAAATTTGTGTGCATTTTTTTTTCCTCACTTTGCAGTGATCATCAAAGGCTCCCTTGTAGACCTCTATCCCTTTTTGGTAGTCTTTGGGATTTGTGCAAAAATGGCCAAATGTGAAAAGCAATGAATCTTCCAGTTAAGCTGTTAAAACCTGAGCAACCGAGCCTTGCATCGTAGACTGTTCTGTCAATGCACAATATTAGCATGCAGTTAATTACTGATAAATAGTAAACATCATTGGCGCAAGGTCAAAGCGAAGAGCCTATTTGACATTTTGAAACGTGACTGCTTGCGGGCATTCAACGTGTTTTCTCAAGTGCAGCATACATTCAAACATTCAAACTCTTTAGAATGGCTCCATACACCAAAATGTCTCCCAGCATGTTTCGTAAATGTTCACTAAAGTTACTTGAAATTTGGTGGACTTTGGTGTACAAGTCCAAAGATCTTTGAAACTGACAGCAGTGGTGGAGATATAATCTGGTGGTGAAGGCATCTAGCCAAGGCAAGCTTAATGCCCCATCGTCATGTTGTATGACTCTAGAAAACAGCCTTGGATGTATGATGCACCTTTCACAAATAAAAGATGCTCTAAAGCACTTTCCAAACAATGCATGAAGATAGACACAAAAAGCTGGAGTAACTCAGTGGGTTAGACAGCATCTCTGGAGAGAAGGTGGCGTTTCGGGTCGAGACCTTTCACAATGCATTTTGTGTGCATTGCCCATAATGTCATGTAGTCAATAGAAGTCAATAGCCCATCCATTGAAGTTCAATACTATCTTTTTGTCTGAAAGCACATTTATTCGGTCTTCTAATTTTTATTTAACATTAAAATATGTATATTATGTATTACACCCATTATGGAGAATTTCTTTCTTGTAGAAATGCTTGAACAAATGGCAGCTGTCCAGCATGAATGCAGGAAGTGGAATTTAACATGTTCTGATTGAAGTTTTCGTTCTTTAAATTATAATAATGTGAGTTAATTAATTGTTGGGCAAAACACAAAACGCTGGAGGATTTTAGTGGGTCAGGCAGCTTTTTTTTTCTCCCATATGTATTTTGTTTACATATTCTGTTGTGCTGCAGCAAGCAAGATTTTCATTGTAAGTAGACAAAAATGCTGGAGAAACTCAGCGGGTGAGGCAGCATCTATGGAGCGAAGGAAATAGGCAACATTTCGGGTCGAAACCCTTCTTCAGAACAAAGATCCTATAGCGGAGCAAGATAGACCACTCCTTCTAAATGCAATGGGCTGACGTGTAGGACGCAACGGAGCGGAAAGTGGGCCTTTTTTTCATTCAGTAACCCGACCCGACCCGCCTCGCAGTGTAATCAACGTTGCAGGGGAACAGTTTGTGATAATAAATTATAATTCTGAAAATGAGGAGAAGATTTTTACCAAAGAACTTTTATTTTTACGAGGATGTTTCCGTAACCGGCTTCCGTCTCCGCACTAGTATCTTTGCTCCGCTATGGGATCTTTGGCACGGAGACGGAAGCCGGTTAAGGAAATGGAGCTGAAAATTACCCGTGAATCTGCCCATGACCGTACTACGTCTTTTTCGTCGAGTGATCTATCTTGCTTGCTATAGGATCTTTGCTTCAGACTGATGTGAGGGTGCGGGGGGAGGGGGAAGAAAGGAAGAGAAAGGAGGGACTAGCTGAGAATTTCATTGTCCTATCTGGGACATATGACAATAAAACACTCTTGACTCTTGAATGGATGGATGGCATTTTGGGTGGGGACCTTTAATTGTTAAGCAGTTTTTCTTCTTCTGTTACTTACCGTACAGAACAGCCTGAGAATTACAATACAAACCTCCCCATGCCTGTTTTCCAGTTTAATTCATGCACAGCAAATTTAAGAAAAGGGAATAATAATAATTTATTTTTTGGTTATCTAGGTCAAAGCTTTTGGCATGTGCATTATTTTAATTTTCTTTCTATGAATTATGATCTTCCTACCAAATTAAAAGCATTCTTCTTCTTTTGCTAATGCAGCATCTTTAAAATTTGAACATACGATAAGATCCTGTTTTATTTTAACTTACAAACATTCTTCTTGTTACTGAGTCAATAGCTCGCCATGTGTTGGGCTAAATGGCCTGCATCCGTCTGTAGGAAAGAACTGCAGATGCTGGTTTAAATCGAAGGTGGACACAAAATGCAGGAGTAACTCAGCGGATCAGGCTGCATCTCTGGAGATAAGGAATGGGTGATGGTTCAGTTCGAGACCCTTCTTCAGACTGATGTCAGAGGAGGGGGCAGGACAGAGATAGAATGTAGTCGGAGACTGTAAGACTGGTGGGAGAACTGGGAAGGGGGAGGGGATGGAGAGAGAAAGCAAGGGCTATTTGAAGTTAGAGAAGTCAATATTCATACCTCAGGGGTGCAAACTACCCAAGCGAAATATGAGGTGCTGTTCCTCCAATTTGCACTGGGCCTCACTCTGAAAATGGAGGAGGCCCAGGACAGAAAGGTCAGATTAGGAATAGGAGGGGGAGTTGAAGTGCTGAGCCACCAGAAGATCATTTCAGTGAACGCGGACTGAGCGGAGGTGTTCAGTGTTCAACAAGCCTGCCCTTGGTCTCACCAATGTAGAGAAGTTGACACCAGGAACAGGGGATGCAGTGGATGAGGTTGGAGGAGGTGCAAGTGAACCTCTGCCACACCTCGAAAGACTGATTGGGTCCTTGGATGGAATCATGGCAGGAGGTAAACGGACAGGTGCTGCATCTCCTGCTGTTGCAGGGGAAAGTACCTGGGGAGGGGTTGGTTTGGGTGGGAAGGGACGAGTTGACCAGAGAGTTTCGGAGGGAACGGTATCTGCGGAAAGCAGAAAGGGGTGGAGATGGGAAGATGTGGCCAGTAGTGAGATCCCGTTGGAGGTGGCAAAAATGTTGGAGGATTATATGCTGTATGCGACGGCTGATGGGGTGGAAGGTGAGGACAAGGGGGACTCTGTCCTTGTTACGAGTGGGGGGAGTCTAAGCAAGTAAGAGTAAGAGCAGATCTGCGGGATACGAGGGACCCCAGTGAGAGCCTCATCTATAATGGAAGAGGGGAACCCCCGTTTCCTAAAGAATGAGAACATCTCTGATGCCCTAGTCTAGAACACCTCATCCTGGGCGCAGATGTGACGTAGACGGAGGAATTGGCAGTGGGGGATAGAGTCTTTCAGGGGATATCCGTTGTTCCAGGTGTCAACCTCTCTACATTGGCGAGACCAGGCGCAGGTTTGGTGATCGTTTCACTTAACACCTCTGCTCAGTCCGTCTTAACCTACCTGATCTCCCGGTGGCTCAGCACTTTTAACTCCCCCTCCCATTCCCAATTTAACCTTTCATTCCTCCATTGTCAGAGTGAGGCCCAGCCCAAATTGGTGGAACAGCACCTCATATTTCGTAGTTTACACCCCAGCGGTATGAACATTGACATCTATAACTTCAGATAGCCCTTGCTTTCACTCCCTATCCCCTCCCCCTTCCCAATTTTCCCACCAGTCTTACTATCTCCGACTACATTCTATCTTTGTTCCGCCCTCTCCCCTGATATTGAATGGCAGTGCTGGCTCGAAGGGCCGAATGGCCTACTCGTGCATCTATTGTTTATTGACATCAGTCTGAAGAAGGATCTCAAACTGAAACGTCACCAATTCCTTCTCTCCAGAGATGTTGCCTGACCCACTGAATTACTCCAGCATTTTGTGTCTATCTGGCCTGTATCCATGATGTATGGCTTTAGAAAACAGACTTGGAGTTATCATGCATCTTTCACAAACGACGGATGATCTAAAGTGCTTTCCAAACATTGCCTTTTGTGTGCATTGTCCACAATGTAATGTCGTTGAAGAACTTAAGAATCCATCCATTGAAATCCAGTACTATTTTTTAATCTGAAGGCATATTTATTAGGTCTTTTATTTTGATGCAGAAGTATGAAATTACACAGAAATCAGATGGTTTTAGTTATATCCTTTTACCCAAATCAAATACTGGAATTAATTTCAGTTATCCAAGAGAATTAAGCTAATATATTTTGAACACGTGAATATAGAGCTGTGGAAAATTAGAAATTGTTGGAGGCCTGCTTTTTTCTCGTTTTCTTTCCCCTTGTGAGTAGACTATCACTTTGTGTCAGCAGTTTGTGTGCTGCATCGTTAATGAAGGCAGTCGTTCAGCTTGGCACAATCTTATTACGTTAACAGAATTTCGATTACATGAGATTTTCCTTGGGAGAAGGAACATAAGCACAATATTAACCTCAAGCTTTTTCGGCTTGATCGAAATACTTTCCTCTCTCGTCTCTTTGCTCCTCTTTAAAACAAAATCAACGAACACATTTTTAAAAATATCACCAAAATAAACACACTAAAGTCGGGTGCTGGCTGCTGACTCCAAATCATGGGCTTGTCTGCACTGCTACTCAGCTTTTATTGTACAAGAAGGTTTGTGATTAGTGCAGCTTTTGTCCAATTATGCTGTGATTATTCCACTGCACTGTAATTGATTGGGGAGATATGCTAATGCCTTTCATTTGGAGTGATAAACCACGAGTGGAGGATGCAATGCATTATTTAGCTAGCTGTGTGATAGATGAGAGATGCTCAGAGTGCTTTAATTGCTGAGAAGAGGTTAAGTCGAGGGAAGGGATGAATTAAAAATGATCTTTTTAACAGACCTAAAAAAAAACTTTCCATAATCTGCTTTTAAAAAAAAAATTGTAAATGAAAGTACCCTAAGTGAATGTACCCCAAAGATAGACACAAAAAGCTGGTGTAACTCAACGGGTCAGACAGCATCTCTGGAGAAATGGAAAAGGTGACATTTTGGGTCGAGACCCTTCTTCATACTGAGAGTCGGGAAAGGAAAATGAGAGATATAGACGGTGATGTAGAAAGATATAGAACAAATGAATGAAAGATGTGCAAAAAAGTAATGAAGATAAAGGAAACATGCCATTGTTAGCTGTGTGTTAGGTGAGAACAAGTAAAGCCCCTGTCCCACTTACGTGTCCTTGGCACGCTAATTACGCAACCTCGTGGTCGCGTTGAGCCGCGATGGTCCCGTGAAGGTCGCATGCGACTTCATTCGACCGTACAGTCGTCTGGAGCGCGTGATGTCATTTGAAGATGGACCCAAACTGCCGGACTAACTCAGCGGGATGTTTCTTGTCGAGACCCTTCTTCAGTCTGAAAGAAGGGTTTTGACCCGAAATTTCACCCATTGCTTCTCTCCAGATGCTGCCGGTCCCGCTGAGCTACTCTTGCATTTTGTGTCTATCTTCAATTTTCTTGGCCCCGCTCTGGGAGTAGAAGTGGGGGTGGATCTGGCCCCAGGCCGAGTTCAGTGATCGTTTGCCTGCTTCTGCTGCTGTTGGAGGTGAGACGTT